>CM046876.1:590813614-591413614 GCA_025667525.1 Glebionis coronaria
AGCCTTCTTAAGCTTGTACACATGGTTAGGAGACTCCGTACTCACGAACCCATCCGGTTGACTAACATAAACCTCTTCCCTTAGTTCACCGTTCAAAAATGCCGTCTTCACATCCATTTGATAGACGATCATGTTCATATGAGCAGCAAACGCAAGGAATAGTCTAATCGCCTCCAATCTAGCCACAGGAGCAAAAGATTCCTCAAAGTCTATACCCAAGGCTTGTTTATATCCTCTAGCGACCAATCTTGCTTTATTCTTCAATACCGAACCCATCTCATCAAGTTTAACCTTATAAACCCATAACAAAGTAAGGATGTTAACCTTGTCAGGGCGAGGAACCAATTCCCATACTTCTAGTCGTTTGAATTCATTGAGTTCCTCCTGCATAGCTTCAATCCAAGATGATTGGGTCATAGCCTGCTGCCAATTTTTGGGTTCAACTTCAGAGAGAAATGCATCAAAGTAACAATATAGTGCACTCTCTTGTAGTTGATGGCGTGTAGAGACTGGTCGATCTAGATCTCCAATAACATTCCTAATTGGGTGATCTTTTGTCCATTTAGTGCTATGGTTTTCAATCCTAGGTGGTCTGGAGTGAACAATAGATGGAGCTTCTTCTGAGGTAGACGCGGCTGAAGGGTTTTCAGGGATCGCTACACCAAAGAAAGGAAGCTCTTGCAAGTGAGCATATTCCAGGTCGTGATCAGTAGTATCCTCTTCTACATCATTAGGCACAAGTAGGGGTGATGATTCAGGTGTAGTTTGAGAATCACTTGGTGAAGGTGCATCCGGTTCATTGTGAATTGTAGATGCATTAGATAAAGGTTCATTGACTTGAGCAACCACTTCAGGTATTGGAGCAATTACTACAGGTACTGGAACTTCATCAGTCGGGGGATCAAAGAATTCATCAAACAACGGTTGAAACAGTTTATCCCACTCGGGCCTTGAAGGTGGTAAAAATGATGTAGAAGTAGGATTGTTGGGAACTAATCCGGAACTTATAGCACCGGGTCCCATCTCATGAAGCGCGGGTTCAGAGCTGTGTTGCTCAGAAGCCATCGCTGTCAGCTCGTCGAAATCAGCGTCCATAGTTTCTACAATCTTGCCAAGACGACGGTTATAGATTCGGTATGCTCTTTTGGACGGTGAGTAACCAATGAAAATACCTATGTCTGCTTTTGGTTGAAGCTTACCCAAGTTCTCACTATTGATGTTTGGATAACACAGAGCACCAAACACATGGAAAAATGAAACATCGGGTTTGCAGTCATGTAGAAGCTCATAAGGTGTTTTTCCATGGCGTTTCCGAATGATAGAACGGTTTTGGGTGAAACATGCAGTAGAAATAGCCTCTGCCCACAAGAACAATGGAGCGTTCGCATAAATAAGCATGGTCCTAGCAGCTTCCATAAGTGTGCGATTTCGTCTTTCAACGACACCGTTTTGTTGTGGAGTGCGTGCAGCGGATGTTTCATGTGATATACCAACTCCTTCATAATAATCACGAAGAGTCTGGTTGACGAACTCTGTACCATTGTCTGTACGAATACGGCGGACAGTGGTATTCAAACGTACCTAGATGAACTTCAGAAAAGTAATGATAGCCTTCGGTGCTTCATCCTTTGTACGTAGAAATCTAACCCATGTAAACCTTGAGAAATCATCCACAATGACGAGAATGAATTTCTTACCGCTCACACTTTCAGTTCTCATCGGTCCACAAAGATCCATATGCAAAAGATGAAGTTTTTCTTGATTAGTGTCTTCAGCTTTGGGTTTGTAAGATTTCTTGGTGCTTTTCCCCCTTGAACACGCGGAACATAAATGGTCCTTGTGAAATTTAAGCTTGGGAAGACCACGAACTAACTCGTTTTTAGCCAGATGATTAATAGCATCAAAATTAAGATGAGATAATCTGCGATGCCATAACCATGACTTGGTCTTAGAAGCTTTAGAGAGAAGACATACTGGAGAGGCGGCCATCATGTCTTGTAAGGACAAAGTGTAAAGATTTGCACCACGAGATCCCTTCAACAAATCTTTTCCTTCCAAGTTGCGGATGAAACAAGTGTGTTGTCGAAAAGCAACCTCAAGGTTGGAATCACAAAACTGTCCTACTGAGAATAAGTTATGACCAAGACCTTCAACATAGTATACCCTAGAAATCGTCACGTTTCCAATCTGATATTCACCATACCCCATAATTTTTGCTATATGATCATTCCCAAATTTAACCGTACCAAGAAACTTGCTGACGAAATTTCGGAGCATCGAGCGATTTCCGGTCATATGTTTTGAACAACCGGAGTCCAAATACCACAGGATGATTTGGACCACCTGAAAATATCACCACACAAAGACAATGTAGAGGTATCGGAATCTGAGTGTTCCTTGTTATTAGCAGGTACAGATTTAATAATCTTAGATTTGCTAACTCTAGGTTTCTTAGATTTCCTAGCCTTTTTCTTCTTAATTGGTGGTGTAGATTCTAATTGGCTCAAATCCTGAGGTATTTCTACACTGATAGGCACTATAGTGGGGGCTGACCTAATTAAAGGGCGCTGTTTCCATACTTGAGTGCGAGTGTTCCTAACTAAAGGACGCTCAGACCTAGCCTCAATGGATGCATTCCTAGTTAAAGGGCACATTTTACCATCGAGAGTAAAGGTCCTACCAGTGGGACGCCATTGCCAGCCAACTTGGGCACGAGTTCTACCCGTTGGCTTCCATTCAAGACCATTCTTAATAGCATTCATTTCATTAACGTGATCAATCAGACACAAATCATGACGCTGGGAAAACATACATTCATTACAATTCCAACAATTTAAATCAGAATTCACGAATGGTTTAGGCTGCTGCACAGGCGCAGAGCTTTTAGTCTTAACATGATTCGTTTTATTTAAAACTGAACTAGCATTCCTAGTGTGGACTTCTACTTTCTTCTTTGTGGCACTACTAGTGGCGGGCTTGATCTTATCTTTCTTGAGTGGCGATCCTTTAGCCTTAGTAGTTGCTTTTAATCCTGTAGAAGGCAAATTGGGAACATTAGCAGCAGATTTTAAAGATGTCTTACTTGATTGTGCCAATGACGGTTTCGCTCCTGGAGTCTTATTAAATGGAGTGACAGCAATGGGCCTATTATTAAGTAGTGCAGAACCTGGTGTACCTATGTATTGCAAATAAGCCAAGCAATATTGAACTCGCTTAACATATTCATGAGCCGAATAATAGTCGCTACTTGAGGGATCTAAGGCATAAAGATCGTCTAAAATATCCCTAAGAAGATCGACATGCTTAATGGCATTCCTCATATAATCATCGTATACAACCGGGTTTCTCTTATGAAGCGGATTCTTATAAAGCACTACTTTCTTGGTTGTTGGAGCACTAGTGGACGGTGCAGAGTCGGTAGCTAAGTTATCAACTACTTCTTGTCGGGTGAGAAGAAGTGTCTCCTTTAACTCAGCCAAAACCATATTTTTGTCTATGAGCAGGATGTTCAAGTCAGAGATTTCTTCGCACTTTTGGTTCAGTTGTTCAATATAATATTGTTGTTGTGTCGCATTAAAAGCGAATCGATCTTCTAGTGAACCATAAAGAGCGGATAGTCCCTGCCTTGTCCGATCCATCTCCCCTAGAACCGTTGATAGTCTAATTTCTAAGACCTGGTTTTTAGACTCTGCAGCCTCTAGTTCCATTCTTAATGTTTCCTTTGATGATATCTCTCTCTTCAATCTCATGATTTCTTCCTCTAATGTCTTAACAATTGCAATCATCTTGTCACTATTCTCAACGCCGTTTTCACAAACATTTGATATCAAAAGATTTTCATTTTGATTTTGTTGTTTTAATTCTAAAGATATACAATGTTGTTCTAGTTGATTAAAGCGTTGGGAAAGTAAATTGTAAGAATCTTGTAGCTTTAAAAACTCAGCGTTAGATTCGTGACAAGAATGATTTTCTACCTCATTTACAGTATCAGCAACATTTACAGAAAGATTACAAACATCATCACAAATATCCTCACAAATATTCACCGCATCACAATTAATCATAGTGGATGTAAGCTCATTCGAATAATTAACATTTACAGTAGTAAGCACATCACACGAGATTACTTCAGACAAGAATCGGTCATATTCGGTTAAAATCTTTTCCTTTTCAATTAGTTGCAGTTCGTAAGCGGTGTCCATTTCATAAAACACTTTTTCAACTTCCCCAATTTCAAACTGAAGATTTTCCTTAAGAGATGCAAAACTTTCTTTTAGACTTTCGACAAACGGATTGATCTTAGTTTTAAACACCTCGTTCATGTGTTCGAAAGCCCATTCTCCGGCATTTAAGCCATTTGAAGTCGTACATTCCAAAATGACCTTGTCAAAGTTAGTAAAGTATCGGTTAATCTCTTTCAAGTTTAACCATACAGTGCTAACCGGTGGAAGATTCTTTGGGATTTCCTTAGGATCCTCCATGTTGACAAGTGTAGGAAATGTACTAGGGCGTTCTTCCTCTAACATGTAGGTTGGTGCTGTGATGAGATCTTTATCCATATGGAATCGAACTCTAAAATCAGTTTTAGCAAGCTCCTTATTCATTTTAAAATAATCACAATCGGGATATTTTACTGAATTGTATGACCGATCCTCATCAACTAGATCCTTACTTGTGTGATCATTGGGAAAAACAATCGGGTCTAAAGCCAATCCTAATTGAGTTGCATTATAAAGTCTAGGACTATGTCTTAAAGCTTGTTTTGCATACCGTGGATTAGGGGGAAGGCCTTTTAGACGTGATAAGTTAAATTCTCTAAATGAGGCATCAAATAAGTGAACTAGTTGTGAAGCAGCGTATTGTCTTAACAGCAAGTAATCTAGACTTCTAATCTTATTAGTGGCATTAATCTCCATTTCAGTCTTCTTAGATTCGAGTAATTCAAAATCAGTTTGAAGTTTTTGAAAATTAGTGACCACTAACTCCTTTTCTTTAAGTTCAGTAGACAGATTTGCTCTTAAGTTTTCGATCTCTTGCAAGTGACCCATTTGTTTGTTTCTAAAATGATCATATTCGAGATTTGTGAGAACACTAGACGAAGGCACTAATTCCAGAGTTTGTACTTTCTCATTGCTTAAGGCAAGCTCATCAGACAAATTCTTATTCTTAGCTAAGGTTTCAAAGAGTGCAGCATTCATTTGGCTAAGTAATGTAGCAGGAACCATGACCAAATCTTGTTGAGCAGGAGTAGGCGTATGCGAACTAGGTCCCGGTTGTGATTCACTCAAAGTCTGGGGACTCACATTAATATTGCTATCATTGTTTGTCTCCTCGTTTGAAGGACTCACCACCGAAGATTCATTCGAATCAGCACTCTCTTGCCCAACTTGATGTGGTTGAATACTAGCATCAGTGGCATTATCGGTGTTATTAATAAGTACCTCAGATTTCTTATCTGGCCCTAAGCTGGAGAAAGTTGCCATGAAAGCAGCCTTTGCAGTTTGAAAGTCATCACAGTCGGAATCATACGCATCAAGATCATCGGCTTGGTAAGCTGCATTTTGCGTAGTGACAACGTCTTGTTCAGCAATCCCTGGGTCAGCAAGAAATGCAAGCTCCTCTTCATCAAGTTCCCTTCCTTGCGCCTGAGCATTTACTAGATAGATCTTTTCTGCAAACCACTGTCCATCCCTTCTCCTTTTGGGTTTCTTACAATCCCTGGACATATGACCCTCTTCCTTGCAGTTGTAGCATGTGATCATTCTTAACTTGCTTGTATTAGCCCGTGGAGGATTGTTGACCATTGGAGCAGGAGCAGGAGTAATCGTGCGAGCATTGGTTGAAGTGGAAGATCTCCCCTGATATGGTTGAATTGGCTGAACCATGACCCTGCCATTCTCAATTGTAGCTTGTTGGCGAGAATTGGATGAATTCCTCAACTGATTGTTGGTAGGAGCTGATCCTCTGAATCCTCGTTTGCTTAAAGTTCTTGTGAGATATGCAGACATAGTAGTTAGCACTTCAACTGGGTCAGCTCCTTGTTGGAAAACAGGAACAGGGACTTCTTCATCATCACAATACAATGCTTGATCTGGATGAGCTGCATAATCAGTAGAAGAAATACTCATTTGATCAGGGTAGCTTGTTTGATATGCTGCATTCTCTTGATAAGACGAATATGAAGGCTGAGCATAAGGTGCAACATTTGCTGGATGAAGTTGTGAACCATACTGTGATGTGGGTGCACTGAACCGATATTGTTGCTGATGTGAGGTGGGGGGTTGTGGTAAGATCGAGTATTGGGGAAAAGTTGGTGTCATGTAAGGTGATGCATGATAGGCTTGATGTCCCAAGATATAGGGTGTGTTGTTGTGTGATAAACTTGGTTGATTCGCCATCAAAGCTAAGGAATCTGGATACATACCTCGAGGAGAACGGTGCATAATCACATGCTTCTCATGCTGCTGAAGGAAGGCATATATTTGATCCAAATTGCACTTGTGCAGATCCCTGGTTAACTTGACATCAGTAATATACTCACCCCATTCAGCTTGAGGTAGAGTATTCAAGAATTTGGTGTTAACCTGGAATGGAGCAATCTCAAGATTGTATACATTCAGATCATTCATAAGTGTGGTGAATCTGAAGTAATAATCATGAAGTGTTTCCCCTGGGTTGTAGGTGAATCTATCAAACAGGTCATACAACTGACATTCCCTTTCCTGTTTTGTGAGAGATGTACCTTGTAGCAACACCTTAAGACGTTCCCATAAGTCTTTTGCTACCGTATACTTGCTTACCATCCTATAAATATCATGGGGAAGAGATTGAAGAATTGTTTGAAGAGCTTTTTCATCTGCATCTGCAACAAGTTGTTGAGCTGGAGTGAGTTCTTCAAATTCTCGTGGTCTTGTCACGTTGTCAACCGTAATGGTGCCATAGTCGAGTGGACCATTCAAAATCGATTTGACCATAAGCCTTCCGTATGTTGGTTTCCCCTTTAGATATTGCATCATTCGACCTTGCCATGCCTCAAACACCTCTTTAATAAGCATCGGTGGACGACTATCAGTCCCCGTTATGATCGAGATATCCGTAAGAGATGTCATCTGAGGCATTAATGAACTTGGATTCATTGTGTTCACTTAACAGACTCAAAGATTATCGTTTGATCGAGCAGTGAAGAAAGGTTGAGAATTTGTGTTGTGTTGGTTGAACTCAAGATTAAATCCACTAAAGATCGTCGAAAAAACTCAAATACCCCTTGAACTTGCTTATACGGAATAACCCAAACTCAGAATAAACCCTTATTCGGAATAATGCCTATTCGGAATAATCCTATGCTGAAAAAATACCCTATTCGGAATAAACTCTATGCAGAATAACCCTTATGCGGAAAAAACCCCTATTCGGAATGTTTTCTTCAATTCGGAATATTTTGGCAATTTGGCTTATTCGGAAAAACTGGTCTATTCGGAATATTTCCTAATTTTGGCTATTCGGAAAATTGGTGTCTATTCGGAAAAGTTGGCTATTCGGAAAATTGGTGTCTATTCGGAAAGATTGGCTATTCGGAAAAAAAATCTTCTATTCGGAAAGATCTTCTATTCGGAAAAAACTTCTCTATTCGGAAAAACCTTCTCTATTCGGAAAATTTTCTTCTATTCGGAAAAAATTCTCTATTCGGAAAATTTCTTCTATTCGGAAAAAATTCTCTATTCGGAACAATTTCTTCTATTCGGAAACTCCTCCTATTCGGAATCCTATTCGGAATAAACTGTCTATGCTGAAAATCCTTCTATTCGGAATCCTATTCGGAAAAAACTGGAAGAAATTGTTTCGAGACTTAAAAAGAAGCTTTTTACCCCGATTTTTGATCCAAAACCACAAAAAGTTTTATGATTTTTACCAAAATAAGCTAAACCCAATCCTTATCAATCAATCCCAATAACAAAAACACCAAAAACAACAAGATTCAAGATAGATTTTTCCTAAAGATCACTAATAGATTCAAAAACTAAAAAAGTAACACAATCCTTACCTTAAATCACCCCATAGCTCTTGATACCAAATGTAGAAATTGATAACCTATGAATCTATGAAGTGGGTTGATGTTTTTCTAGTGAGAGAAACTAGAGAGAGAAAGTGAGAGAAATATATGGAAGATTCTATTACTATGAAATGTGAATGAAAACAACAACCAACCCCTTTCCTTAGTGGAAAGGGGTATTTATAGTCCAAGCTAAACAATGGGCTTGGGCCGGTCCATGACAAGCCCATGGACCGGTTCTTACTTAAGTTAATAAGCAAATAACAACTAATTACTAACTACGAGCTATTACAACATAAATCATATTGTGGAGCGACCGATACTTCTAATATACGTTAAAACGTATTTCTAACACAGACTTTCCTGTCTGCTTCTCTATCATCGTCTTCCACTGCTTGAAATTGACAAATACTTCATCCTTACGTTTCAAGATGTACACCCACACCCTTCTCGAGTAATCATCAATGAAGGTTAACATGTATCTAGCACCACCTTTAGAAGGAACACGAGATGGACCCCACAAATCTGAATGTATATAGTCTAAAGTACCTTTGGTCCGATAAACTGGCACCCTGTATTTTGACCACACAACAGACCTCGTTTACTAAGCTCCATCATCCCCCTATCGCTCATATGCCCTAGGTGCATGTGCCACAGCTTGGTAGTGTCTAAGTTTGTTAATGATGAAGAAACCCCTGCAGCACCCTTAAGCGTGCTACCTTTTAGCAAATAAAGGCCATTAGTCTTTTCACCTTTCATCACAACAAGTGCACCTTTTGAGACCTTCAATACTCCACCTCGACCTCGATAGTCGCAGCCAATGGAATCCAGCGTACCTAAGGAAATTAGGTTCTTCTTTAATTCTAGAACATGCCTTACATGTGTCAACGTCCTTACCGTGCCATCGAACATCTTGATCTGAACTGTGCCTATTCCAACAACCTTACAAGGTGCGTCGTTTCCCATAAGGACTTTTCCACCATCAATTTCTCGATATGTAGAAAACCAGTCCCTGTTACGACACATATGATAGGAACAACCTGAATCAAGAATCCACTCGTCACAGGAGCGATCATCGGTAACACTAAGAACATTTGCACCATCAGAATCTCCTTCTGCAACTGCAACAACTTTATCAGCTCCTCCTGTTGCAATCCTTTTTCCGTTTAGATCTGGACAATCTCTTCGCATGTGCCCTTCCATGTGACAATTATAACTCTTGAATTTTCTAGATCTTGTTTTTGATCTAGAACGACCTCTGCTGCTAGACGCTTTGTCGTTACGTCTTCCTTTTACCATCAAACCATTTGCACTTTCTTCAACATAATCTGCCGACACTTTCTTCCTTAACTCACTAGAATTTAGGGCAGATTTAACGTCCTCCATTGAAATGGTTTCTCTACCGTATAGTAGAGTTGTAACCAAGTGCTCGTATGATTTAGGTAACAAACATAACTAAATCAGCGCCCGATCTTCATCTTGAATTCTCACATCAATGTTATTCAAGTCCAAAATTATTTTTTTAAACTCATTGATGTGATCATTCAGTGAACCATCTTTCATTCGAGTTGTAGCCAAAGCCCGGACGGAGTAGTTTCTCCTGCTACTTCTCGAAGCACGCTATCAGCGAGATTTAATATAATCGCGCCATGTGCCTTCTCCATAAGCTCATCCTTCTCTTCATCAGTCAACCTTTCAGGCAATTTATCTCTGTCTTGTAAGGCTGATAAATATCCTTGTTGGCTCAACAAAGCCCGCATCTTCATTCACCATAAACCAAAATCGTTCCCACAATTAAATTTCTCCACGCCAGATTTAATTACCATCATCTCAATAGATTAAATCACAAGTATCGCTCTGATACCAGTTTGTTGTGATTAACGTAACTTTGAGACGAGTAATTAAACAGAATACTTGCAAAAATAAAGACACGAGGATTTAACGTGGTTCGGCAAAAACACCTACGTCCACGGGCGGAAGCGAGACTGGAATTAACTAGCAGATATGGAGTACCGAGATTATACAGTGTATCGCTCAAAATCTAGACTCCGAGAAATACTCTTGAATGTATTTTGGACCGTCACTAGATTTTCTACACTCACCTCAAAACCTCACTCGTATAGAATTTTATATAACAATTCTATACCACTCTTATATCTCTACTATTCCTTATCACACAAACAAGTATGTTTGCTGAAGTTGGGATGCTCAATGAAGCAGGCCTGCATCTCCATTTAAAGTAAAACCAACTTGTAGGCATGTGTTAAATGAGTAGAGTTGGTGGCTACTTTTCTTGACAATTATAACAAGTAAATTTGCAATTGAGTCAATACCTAAATAGTTGGGCTATGCCACCGTCCATTCTAGTTGTGAGCTATGCACCTCAAACTTTGACTCAGTTATTCTGATGGAATATGAGCCACACAAGTTTTCTGCATAAATGTTGTAGCTTTCATATCTACACCGTCCAACACAATGGTTGTAAACTTGTAACATAAGATGAAATTACTGGTATATAGGTTTTTTGTGGGAATTTTTATTCATGAATCATGTTGATTTTTATTATTTCTTTTCTTATTTCAGTAGTAAAATTACCATGTAATTGACTTTGAATTTGTATGTATGATAATGAGCATAAAGATAGCTTGATCATCATAAGCATGGTTTTGAAAACTCGACTGGCCGACTAACTGGTTCACCAGTTCGACCATCGTTATGGTCAAAAAATATGGATGTCATAATGATTAGCAAGTTATTTCAACATATATTCAACACCAAAAGAGTTTTACACCTTGTTAATCTTCCGGGAACAAAAGGACTTTGATTCTCATTCACCAGTTTTGATAATGCTCTTTTTATTCTTTCAGTGTGAGGATTTTACTAATAACTTTATAGAGTACATTGCATCAAGATATAGGTCTAAACTTGAGACTTTGTGTTAGAGGGAATCATATAAAGGAATAAAGTAATTTAAAAAGTGGCATTTAACTCGCTCAAAAGCTTCGTAAAACTAAGGAAGTCTTTCAGTGCCAAATACACCTCACTTTCCAATAATACTGGGGTCTATTTCAGCATCATAAATATCTCTCACCATGAATTAAGCCTCTTCAGTTGAAAGTGTCCTTGTAAAGATCTCATTCATGTCATCAAGGTTATGCACATAATTAGATTCTCGGAAGAAATTCTTTGAATGATGAACAAACTGTGCACTGAACAGCAATATCATCACCATAGAATTTGTTTCTTTGCTCGTCACATATGCTATCCACTCTCCTTAAGTTCCTTTTCCCCTTCACCACTTTATGGAAGTAAGCGGCATTTTTATCTCCTTCTCTGAGCCATGTAACTTTAGCAACACTTTTCCTTCATCTATAACAACATCTTTGAAACTCTTTAGCACGTTAGTCTCCATTCTTTTAAGATTAGCAGTAAAGGGATCTTTCTCATATTGACTTTGAATATTCTTCATTTGCTACCTTATTGTATAAGAGCTAGAGAGGCTATCAGGCTGTGAGTTGATGTCTTGTCATTCTCACGAGTAATGCATACATGCAGAGTGTGGCGGAGAGGGAGGGGTCACATGAGGGTCATGTGACCCTCTAGCGAAAAAATTATAATGTAAGTTTTCGAAAATATTCAAACTTTTTTATAATTTGCCCCGTAAGAACGTACTATTTTGTAATGTAGTTTATAAAAAGTATCAAGAGTGTTAACCTGGAGCCGAACATTATGGCACCGCCCTATGCATAGATACTAGGGTTTGAGCATAGATCGGCCAAGCCCTACAATACAATATAGACAAACAATATACGTGTTGGTGATTTTGTATTAACAATGTGACTTAAGTGTAATGGATTGATTTAGTTGACCAATTTGTAATCGTGATAAACGTTCATCAAGTTGGGTTGTGCGGAGTGCACACTTTTTTTATGCGGAGTGCACACTTGTATGAAATTATTACGTCTATCATATGGGGCGAAGCCCCCGTACAACGGGGGTCCGAGGGCAGCGCCCATGGGCAGGGTCCAAGGGGCGGCAACCCCTGGCAGGGTCGGTTTTGGAGATTACAACTGCTTTTGGCAGTTACAACCTTATAGACATTTTTGGTCATATAACATTTTGTTATCTCTAGTTTCGAATCATAACAACAAAAACACATTCACTGTTCGATTCTGAGTTTTATCCGATTGGAGATTTCGATAAAACTATCGAAATACTTTGATCTGAAAGTGTTTGACACGACTCTCAGATACTGTGATCCACCAAAATTCTAACAATAAGTATACTAAAGGGCATACTAATACGCCCCTGCAGTTGGAGGGGGAGGAGGGCGGCCACTCAAACTTGAGCAAAACTCCGTAAACAATGGAGATGGAACTCCCTTGGTGAAGATATCTGCGTATTGGTAGCGTGAGGGAACGTGAAGGACGCGTACATGACCTGGTAGAAACTAAATCACGAACAAAATAATTGTCAATCTCAATGTGTTTTGTTCGTTGATGTTGTACCGGATTAGATGACAGATAAACAACCCTCACACATTGTCACAGTAGACTAATGTAGCATATCGTAGTGGTACAAGTAGCTCTCGAAGAAGATTACGGACCCAAGCCGTTTTGGCAATACCATTAGCAACACCTCGACAATCTGCACTGGAGTGATAGATAACCTGTTGGTGCTTAGAGGACCATGTGATGAGGTTTTCGCCAAGAAAGACACAATAACATGATGTATAGCGATGAATAGACCGACAACCGGCCCAATCGGCATCAAAATTGGCAATAACACGAGTAGTGTGAGAATAATATAACTGAATACCATGATCCAAAGTGACATGAACATACCGTAATATGCCTTTTAATGTAGTGTAATGAGGTTCCGAGGATCATGCATATATAAGCATATCTGAAAAACATGAGAGGCATGGACGAGTGAAAGTAAGATAATGTAATGCACGTGCAAGGATACAAAACAAGGTAGGGATCTTCAACATGGTCACCATGGGGTCCAAGTTTGGACTTGGTATCAATAGGGTCTTGCACGGGGTCCAGTTAAGCATGGCAAGGAGTGGTGGTGAAGCTTTTTGGAGCGGTGAGAGGAGAAGAAGAGCATTTTAATTTTTAATGCTTGTTTGGTAAAAGGAGCGGTGAGCGTTGTGATTTCTTCTAGTCGTTTGGCAAAGGAGCGGTGAGCGGTGCTATTTTTTAGGAATGCTAGTTTTTCAATGCTTCATTTAAGGAGTAGTGACAAATGAGCGGTGAACAAATGAGCGGTGAGCTTTGACAGCTACTGCTCACAGCTACTGCACGCTGCTCGCTGCTCCTGCTCACAGCTACTGCTCACTGCTGCTCCTGCTCATAGCTACTACTCATTTCAACAAACACACCCTTAGCATGTATTCCGATGTGCAAAAATGCCCGAGAAGTAGTCGAGTGAGCCAATATCCAACATGGCAGAGTCAACCAATCTATCACTTACAATAATAGTTATAAAGCCATCACACAAATTTGTTATTTGTTGTTGCTTTTGTTCGCGTCTTCAAAAGACACCTTTTGTTTTATTTGATTTTTTATAACATCATGTCATCATCTATAGCAAGTTAGCAACCTTACTTCATCCATCATAAATAACAAAAGACAACGTAATCGTTTTTCACGCTGCTATTTTTTATTCTTTCCAAATCTAAAAAAAATTGAAAATTAAATTTCAACAAACTTGACTTCTATTAGTATAGAGTTTAGACTATCCAACGAATACTTTTTCTTTCTAGTGGTATAGAGTTTAGACTAGCCAACGAATGCTTATTCAAACTTCAATTAATTAAACTTCAACAACTATCAAATAAATAATAAAAACTCATTTTCATGCAATCTTTGTGTGAGCACAATCCATATATATATATATATACACATAACGTGATAAAACATATTGATAGTAATACATCTCCTTCTTTTATAGGCAAAAAAGACTGCTACACCTAATTTAGATATCATGAAATTGACCTTGAACTCCGATGGATCGCTCACCTGATCCGATGCCTTTCCATCACCAGCCACTCCTCATCTCATCACAGATTCCCAACTCACTCTTTCTAAAGACATCCCATTAAACAAAAACAATAAAACATTCCTACGTCTCTACCGCCCTGTCTTGCCACCGACTGGAAAACTTCCTATCATTATCTACTTCCATGGTGGCGGTTTTATCATACTCAGCCCTACCACTAGTTTCACACAACTTACATGCTCCTGTATATATGCTCACTCTCCGGCCCTTGTTATATCCCTTGAATATCGCCTTGCACCCGAACACCGTCTCCATGCAGCCTATGATGATGGGATGGAGGTGATTAAGTGGTTGTGTGACCAGGCATCCAATGTCAACGATTGTGATGAATGGTTGAATGAGTTTACTAACTTTTTCTAAAGTCTATCTGATGGGTTATAGTGCTGGAGGGAATTTAACATACCATGCAGGGCTACGTGCAGTTGATCTTGATCTTGATCCGATTAAGATTGTAGGGATAATTATGGACCAACCCTTTGTTGGAGGGGTCAAGCGTACCGAAGCTGAACTACGACTAGCAAATGACCCTATCCTTCCTTTGACATCAACGGATCTCATGTGTTCTCGGGCATTGCCATTAGGCTGTCACAGAGACCACGAATATTGTAATTCGTGGTTGGATCAAAAGAAGTCCACTAACGAAAGAATTAAACGACTTCCAAGTTGTTTTATTAAAGTAAACGGTGAGGATCCAATGGTCAATAGACAAAAGGATTTCACTAATATGTTGGAGGCACGTGTGGTGCTCGTAACAAGAAAGTATTATGATAAAGGGTGTCATGGTGCAGATGTCTTTGATCCCAAATGGGCACAGATATTGTACGATGATGTTAAGACTTTCATTTGGACTTGACTTGAAAGAAAATATTACTATCAATGATTGTAACATAAGATGAAGTTGTTGTCATGCAAGTTTTGTTGTGGGATTTTTTTGAAGAATCATGTTGATTTACAAAAAAATATTTTTTTCTTCTATTCTTATTTCAGTAGTAAAATTACCATGTACTTGGCTTTTCATTTGTATGTCTGATAATGAATTTATTCTTTGTTTTTTTATTTCAGTAATAAAATTACCATGTAATGGCTTTGAATTCGTAAGTATGATAATAATGAACACAACTAATGATTGATATGATAAGAGACTTTGTTGATATGTGGTATATCTATCCCGAATTAGATTATGAATTGAGGATTGAAAACTTATATCAAGCAATCTACATAGCTTGATCATCATAAGCATGGTTTTGAAAACTCGACTGATTAGTGTACCTATGGGTACGAGTAACTGGATTAGATCACCCGTCCACCCATTGTTTAAAACACCAAATTACATCGTACTACGTAATTACCAAGTAACTTCAGAATATATTCAACATCAAAAGAGTTTTATTGTTCCAAAACAACAATGAATTTCTAAGTTTGATTGACCGACTGATAATATAGTGATTCATGCATGTTCCATGCGTGTAGACTAGTCAGGTCTTTAGATAGTGATTGCATAAATTTATTGTATGATTATTGTTGTATGCAAATGATGTTGACATAAGTGGAATTTGTCAAGCATATCTGCCTTATCTATTAATGATATTAGCAATTATTTTCATTATACTCTTGATGCCGCAAAACTTGGCTATGGTAGTGTTGTAGTGTTTATCTGTTATTATCACAAACTTGCTGATGCACTATTTGTTAGAATCATAAAATAAAAAGAAGTAGAAAACATCCGGGCAAAGTGTGTTTGTCATACATGCTTGAGGGATACGAATGAATCAACACCTTAGATAAACGGGTAAACTGCAATTTTTGTTCTTGAACTTACATATACATAATACATTCGAACAAATCCCTTGAGACGAAAGGTCATGCAAAAATACTCGTGAACTTTGCATTTTCATGCGAAAAACCCTCAAAGCGTTAATACTAAATTTCTGGCAATTATTCTTCACGTGCCATGCACGTAAAGGTATTTTCGTCATATCATTCGTTTGAACTTCACGACTGCACACCCCTCACCTTTCCTTTGTGCAAATTTTATCCTTGGACCATTTTCCCGTGAAGAAATTAATTCAAGGACTAAGTTGTAACATCAATGTTACAAATTTTACTTGTATCTCGACATTAAATACATAAATGGATCAATCTTATATCGCTAGCTCCATCATAACTCGTAAGTCTTCTTTCGTAAAAGCATGCGTGTTAGACAACAAAACTAGGTAAAAGTGTGCTATGCGCGATAGTTTGCAAGAGTTATCCACAAACACAATATAAAACTATGTTTTTTTGTTGTACATAGTATTTCATAACTGTCCCTTTGCGAACATATATTTTTTTTGGAAAAAACAATTTTGTTAACATTAAAAATATTACACAAAAACCAATCTATGTCAAAACCATGAATCACGTACATTTTCTTGCAACAATAGTGAAATGCGCAAGTATTAATTTCGTATGTATCCCAACTATTTTTTCGGTGCACTACTTTGAACCTTGCATTAGTAACTTAATTGTTGATTCACCGGTTGATATCTTATTTTCTCACTATTCAAAATCATCATACAAAGGACATTCTAGCAAAGGGTCGTTGTGAAAATGGACTCTATGTGCTAAAGCAAGGTCAAAAAGCTCTTGTTGTCGGTCTCAAATCTAACCAATGATGTGCTTCCTATGAATTATGGCATAGTCGTTTAGGGCATGTCCCCTTTGATACTATTTCCTTATTGAATAAACGTGGGAATTTGTTTGTTACTTCTCTTTTGCCTAGACCAAATGTTTTTTCTCTATGTGAACTTTTGAAGAGTCGTCGTTTACCATTTTTTATTAATGAGAAAAGGTCATTAGATGTTTTAGACTTGGTGCAATGTGATTTATGGGGGCCTTCTCCCGTGTTGTCTACTGATGGTTATATGTAAAATCTGAATTTTTCCAGGTGTTCACAGTATTTTAGAGTTTTGTACAACTCAATTCTCATGCAAAGTTAAAGCATTTCAAAGTGATGGTGGCACCAAATTTCTTAATCAGCGTGCACTCATCATTGTATCTCATGCCCGTACATGCCAGAACAGAATGGTCCTGCTGAATGTAAGCATCGTCATGTCACCGAAATTGGCCTTGCAATGCTTTTTAATGCCAATGCACCTGCCTCCTTGTGGGTTGAAGCATTTTCTTCTACTGTTTACATTATAAACCGTCTTCTACCAAGTTATTGAACAATAAATCACCATTTGAGCTGCATTTCAATCGAGCTCCGAATAATGACGTTTGTAGACCTTTTGGTTGTCGGGTTTTTCCTTATTTACGGAATTACTCAGCTCACAAACTCCCTCCTCGCAGTGTTGCATGCATTTTATTGGGTATAGTCCTCAATATAAAGGATATCGCTGTCTAGATCTGATAACAAAACGTATATACACTACTCTTCATGCAAATTTTGATGAAAGTTGTTTTCCCCTTTATGGTGTTGTCTCCTCTGTGAATTTGGAGAAACTTGTTTTTTCTCATTTTGAAAAGTTTGAAATAACGTTGTCGCCCAAATCAAAGCCTAGTGATTCCTTGTCTTCAACCAGCCCCTCCTCGTCTTCTCCTTATCATCTTTGTCCTGATGACACTCTACAACCATCTCCTACAATGGTCATGCCTCCATCTCTGAGACCATATGAGACTAATTATAATCTTTAAATGATTTGCACATATTATTAGCCAAGAATATATAGAGAGATACATTTGGGTTACAACAAAATGATAAGGCCTTAAGGGGCCACTATTGACATGACAAATAAAAGGCCGATACTAACTCAATCCTTATATGATACATCATTGATAATGATGCATGTAGACAGTCTCAGAAATGTGGTCATGTAGATATGCATTCTTCACGCATGGCCATGAAAAATCCTGCACGCATAATAGTCGGGTTTTTATATAAGATCGAACCGGGGACCAGACCAACTGAACAAAAAACCGAATTTAACGAAGAACATGGACCGAAGATCAGATCAAAATATGTTCAGCCCGGTTTGATCGGTCCAGTTTGGCATGGTTAAGTCGACCGCTATGTTAATCCCTAATGTCAAGTATAGCTGCCATTCTTGATAGTTAATACCTAATATAGTAGTGTTATTTAACTACTTCTATTATTTTTATTCGGCATCTACCTTGTTTGAACATTTAACATTATTTATATTGTGGACAAATTCATTATTTCTGAAAAGAATTACACAAATTTACATGGTAAGCCAAACCTTATTTTCTTTTTCTAATTGCCGTTAAATAAAATTTACTTGGGCGTTTATTGTGTGGTTCTAAATTATCACGTCGTTGACATCACAAAGACACCAAATTTACACAATTAATTCTCTAAATTATCATTGGTAATTACTATTAAGTGAAAGATTGGTGGTTTGGGCCATAATCACTATAGTTTAGGGTTTCTCAAGTCAAGTCAGAGCCAAACAATCTGTCACTTAATAGTTACAAAGCCATCACACAAATTTGTTATTTGTTGTTGATGTTGTTCGCGTCTTCAAAAGACACCTTTTGTTTTATTTGATTTTACATAACATCATCCATAGAAAGTTAGCAAACCTCTTCCTACATCCCCCATAAACAACAAAAGGACAACGTAATCGTTTTTCACGCTGCTATTCTTTTATTCTTTCCAAATCTCAAAAAACTTGACTTTTAGTACCAGCCAACGAATACTTCTTCAAACTTCTATTTAATCAAACTTCAACAACTACAACGACTATCAAAAATTTAATAAAAACTCATTTTCATGCCAACCACTCGTATGTGTGAGCATAATCATATATATATATATACATAACGTGATAACACATATTGATAGTAATACATCTCCATCTTTTATAAGCAAAAAAATGGCTGCTACACCTGAACAATTGAATTTAGATTTCATGAAATTCACCTTGAACTCTGATGGATCGTCGCTCACCCGATCCAACGCCTTTCCCTCACCAGCCACTCCTCAACTCATCACTGATTCCCAACTCACTCTTTCTAAAGACATCCCATTAAACATAAACAATAAAACATTCCTACGTATCTACCGCCCTGTCTTACCACTGACCAACAAACTTCCTATCATAATCTACTTCCGTGGTGGTGGTTTTATTATACTCAGCCCTACCACTAGTTTCGTACACCTTGCATGCTCCACTATATCTGCTCACTCTCCGGCCATTGTTATATCCCTTGAATATCGCCTTGCCCACGAACACCGTCTCCCTGCAGTATATGATGATGGGATGGAGGCGATTAACTAGTTGTGTGACCAGACATCGAATGTCAACGGTTGTGATGAATGGTTGAGTGAGTTTGCTGACTTTTCTAAAGTCTATCTGATGGGTTCTAGTGCTTGAGGGAACTTAACTTACCATGCAGGTTTACGTGTAGTTGATCTTTATCTTGATCTGATTAAGATTGTAGGGCTTATTATGGACCAACACTTTTTTGGAGGGGTCAAGCGTACCGAAGCTGAACTGCGACTAGTAAATGACCAGATTCTTCCTTTGGCGGTAACGGATCTCATGTGGTCTCTGGCATTGCCAAGAGGCTGTCACAGAGACCACGAATATTGTAATCCGTTGGTGGATCAAAAGAAATCCACTAATGAAAGGATTAAACGACTTCCAAGTTGTTTGACTAGAGTAAATGGTGAGGATCCAATGGTTAATAGACAAAAGAATTTCGCTAACATGTTGGAGGCACGTGGGGTGCTCGTAATAAGAAAGTATTATGATAAAGGGTGTCATGGTGCAGATGTCTTTGATCCCAAATGGGCACAAATATTTTATGATGATGTTAAGACTTTCATCTGGACTTGACTTGAAAGTAAATGTTACTATCAATGTTTGTAAGGTAAGATGAAATTGTTGTCATGCAGGTTTTGTTGTGGGATTTTTTTTGAAGAATCATGTTGATTTTGATTTTTTTTTCTTTTTGTTCTTATTTCAGTAGTAAATTACAATGTACTTGGCTTTGTCATTTGTAATATGTATGATAATGAACACAGATAATGAATTTATTCTTTCTTTTCTTATTTCAGTAGTAAAATTACCATGTCATGGCTTTGAATTTGTATGTATGATAATGAACATATATGATGAATTGATGAGACACTTTATTTGTTGATGTGTAGTATATTTATCCAAATTAGCTTACGAATACTAGTAACTAGATCACCAGTTCAACCATCGCTTAAAATAACATGTACTTGATAATGAACATAAATATGAAATAATTAATTGGTGAGACAGTTTGTTGATATGTAGTAGTTTATATATCCTGAGTAATTTATGAATTGAGGATTTAGAAATTAAATCAAGCATGGCTTTGAAAACTCGACTAGTAAATGCACTACTTAGATCGATTTAGCTTTGTGTTAACGAGATTAAATCAAGTTTAACACGTAGAGAAACTTTGTTGTATTGAACAAACTAAGTGTTATGCGGAATTTAACACTTAGAACAAAGAACAAAACAAAGTAAACCAAACTTTCACTTTGATTAATAATATCAATGAATGATTACAATGAAAGTGTTATGAGATATGTGGAAGAGATGTGTGAAAAAGATATGTCTTATGTCTAACCCTAAGGCATCCTTTTATAGGTTTAAGGAGCCTTGTACAAAAAGCTAAGATCAACTATTTTAGGAAGAGACACAAGATAAACATACTCAAATAACATATTGACTAAATCTTTTTAAACATTAAGAATATATTCTGAATTCTTATCTTCATATTTTGTCCACCAGCTTGAAGAATTCATCATTGGCAGATTTAGTCCTTGTCTTTGTCTTAAGATTCTTCTTGTCAGCGCCTTGATAATTCTTATCAGCGTCTCATCTGTCAGCGCCTCGTTTACTCTTGTCAGCGTCCAATTCCCTCTTGTCAGCGTTCCAGTGACTTAGCTAATTTTATTCCCAACAATCCTCCCCTAAACTTGATATCTACTCTAGTAATCAAGTTTCTGAATAAAATAACACAGAGAGGATTCTTACAAACATACTTATCCCTGAATTTGAGTAATAATAAATCTCGAAAAGTTAATCACTCAAATCACTTGTATAGCCTTCACTTGGTCTTAATCATCTTCAGCACCTGTAGAGTCTTTGGAGCTTTCTTTATTACTTTTGTCACTCAAATTAGATTGCTCCTCCCCTTTTTAAGACTCCTCTCCAATATCAATATACAAGGACGGAATCAAGAACATCCTCCTTGCATCAGCTTCCAAAATAACAATCCTTGACAATTTGTACCATTTCTGTATTATGCTTTTACAAGGTAATACAGATTTTCGTCAATTCCATTAATGTCAAAGGTTTCATACTGTCCTCATCCACATTCGGGAAATGAATCCTCAATGTTGATTCATAGGACATGGGGATGGACTTACTGATGATAAGACTGACTTGACTTACATTAAAGCTAGTGCCAATAGTCTCATCCATCTCCATAACACAATACACCCTTGTGAAAGTGATCTCTACTGCTACTAGATGTCAATCACTAGGAAAAACATCTCAATGATCATTAGGCTTCCAGATATCCAAAAATTTGAAAAATTAAAGGGTGATGAAACGTTTTGGGTCTATAAAGAAGTTTATAAATGACACCAGCTAAGATGTCATAGCATAAAATGGACTTGAGAATGGAAAACTTTAGTTAGAACATAAACAAAGGTAATAATCCTAAGAAAATTAACTAGTCTCTAATAAGCAAGAGTGACAAACACTGTTCATGCATACACACATGCAAAAGTATGATA
Source organism: Glebionis coronaria (assembly GCA_025667525.1). Lineage (NCBI taxonomy): Eukaryota > Viridiplantae > Streptophyta > Magnoliopsida > Asterales > Asteraceae > Glebionis > Glebionis coronaria. The sequence goes on from CM046876.1 coordinate 590,835,514, forward strand.
GACACACATGAACTCTAGAGTCCTTTGTTCACAAATGCCCCAAAGAGAAAGTTAACTCATATAAAACCTTTGCAACTCCCCAAGTAAGCCCAAAAAATATCTAACCCAAGTCACCCATACGACCACACCCAATTCTAGGTCAAAAGTCTTGGCAGCATGCATGTTTAAATAAAAACGTGCATGCTACAGTGCCTCGAGGTTTAGAAATTCCAACAATTACATAAGGAAAAGTCTTCACTATTTCTAACCCCCACTCACCAGTGGACACAATCTAGAATTGTGATAAGATCATTCAAAGAATACCCAAAAACCTAAATGTTTACCTCCCCTTAACAGAAGCATACAAATCATTATGTGTGAAGAAGCAAAATTTTATCTCAAGACAGGAATGTAAACACTCCAACCATCATAAATAAAAGTTTGCAATTCTGTATCCATCCAAATGTAGCTCCACTTTCCTGCATAGTTAGACAAAAACCACAAAAACCACAAAAACACACCAATAGAGGCTACCCTTTCCCACAATAATGGGTAGAGATAACATATCAGTGGATAAAATATTAACAGTTGAAAGACCAACAATGCATGTTCCTTGAGCATCCACTATCCCAATATCCTTGATCATTAACCTGCTTTTGGATAGGTTGCTCAAAAAGAAAACAAATTAGTTTTCTTTGGAGATCCAAGCCTTGTCAGACTTGGATCTGTCTAGTTGTTCAACTAGAGTGGTATTATTCTTTACCAGAAATGCCTGCTCATCCCTTTGTGACCTAAGCACCCAATTTGTTTCAATGAGACTAGTAATGACCTTCTCAAGATATTTAAATCTATTGCAAGTCATTGAAATACCATTAAAACTAGAGTTTTGCTCTTGTTTAGGTTTCCAAGTTATGTGGGATGATGCCCTAGACCCTTGACCCTTACTAACAAAGTATCTTTGTTTATATGGTCTAAAATAAGGTCTCATACCAAATTTGGGGCTGTCAGCACTGCATTTATGCCTGTCAGCGTTGAATTTGTTCCTGTCAGCGCTGAATTTGTTCTTCTCAGCGCCCAAATTAGGGTTTGCTACAGGAACATACTGTCTGTTTGACCAAGTGTTGGTCTTTTGAAAGGGCCTTTGTCCATAGGTGTTAGCTGCCTTAGAGAAGAAAGGAGCTGGTCTAACAACTTGTGAATTTTGGTTCACAAAATTTTTGGGTCTGACAACGTTTGACCTATGTTGACTTTTGTCAGCGCTGAATGTGTTCCTATCAGCGTTGACATTGGCAGCGTTGACACACTTATAGGCTAAATGTGAAAAGCTACCACAAGTGTATCAGGATTTTCTAGACATAACTTTAGGTCTAGAATAAAAGAAACCTGTTCCATGATTACTAATTTGGCTTTTTTGTGACTTAGTATTCCTATACTTTTCTGCATATTTAACACTAGGTTTCTTAACAGTGTTTGAGCCAAGGTCAACAGTCTTGCCAGTGGTTGGGTTTGTTATCTTGATAGGGGTAGGCTCGTGGCTTGTGATAGGTGTGGGATCATTAGGACTTTCACACAACAAACCTCCCTTAACAAACAAGGTAGGATTAGCTTTCTTCCATTCATTTAGGTCAGTCAATTTTTGTTTATACTCTTCAACTGGGGAAGTGACTCTTGGTGGAGGAATAAATTCCTTCTCTTGGAGTTCTGGTAAACCAGTCCAAGATAAGTCCTTTCTTTGGACACCATAGAAATCCCCAGCTGGTGGTGGAACCACAGTATAATCTTTCATCCCAATCCCACTCATGTCCTTAGAATCCCTTTGTTTATTAACACATTCTCCTAGGGTTTGTGAGGCTTTATCAAATCTCTGAATTTTAAGGTCTACATTATCCTTATTTTTGATAGCCTCATCTAACTTAGCCAGTAGATCAGCATTGACCCTATCCACGATGTTTCTAATATCATTACTTTGATTTAAATCATGTTTTAAGATATTGATTTTATCTTTTAGGTCAAACTCCATTTTCTTATACTCAGAAACAGTCTTTTCAGTTTGAACAAGTGCCACTTGATAATTAGATAACGTGCATCTTACGTTTGAAAGATCTGATTTTAATTTTAAAATCTTTTTATTAAGTTTTTCAGTATTTATCCTACAAGAAGAGTCATTACATACCTCATTATCAGAATTGGAACTTGTGGAACTTGAAGTAGACGTCGCCTTGACTGAAAACATCATAAGATTCTTCTTCACCTTCTTCCTTAGCCTGGTTCACCTCATGGTATTGGATCTCGTTCTTCAAATCAAAGTTTCTCAACAAGCTCTGATACCACTTGTTGATCCCAAACTTAGATCGATTTAGCTTTGTGTTAACGAGATTAAATCAAGTTTAACACGTAGAGAAACTTTGTTGTATTGAACAAACTAAGTGTTATGCGGAATTTAACACTTAGAACAAAGAACAAAACAAAGTAAACCAAACTTTCACTTTGATTATTAATATCAATGAATGATTACAATGAAAGTGTTATGAGATATGTGGAAGAGATGTGTGAAAAAGATATGTCTTATGTCTAACCCTAAGGCCTCCTTTTATAGGTTTAAGGAGCCTTGTACAAAAAGCTAAGATCAACTATTTTAGGAAGAGACACAAGATAAACATACTCAAATAACATATTGACTAAATCTTTTTAAACATTAAGAATATATTCTGAATTCTTATCTTCATATTTTGTCCACCAACTTGAAGAATTCATCATTGGCAGATTTAGTCCTTGTCTTTGTCTTAAGATTCTTCTTGTCAGCGCCTTGATAATTCTTATCAGCGTCTCATCTGTCAGCGCCTCGTTTACTCTTGTCAGCGTCCAATTCCCTCTTGTCAGCGTTCCAGTGACTTAGCTAATTTTATTCCCAACAATTAACTGGTTTACCCGTTCAACCATCGCTATGGTAAAAAAAATACGGATATTACGTACCAAGTAATTTCAGCATATATTCTGCAGCAAATAAGTTTTACACCTTGAAAACAATTAATATCTAAAGAGCCTATGATCAACTGATATATATATGTGACATCCCTATAGAAAACTCAGGTCTTTAGATAGCGATGCATAGTTATTTTATGCAATGCTGTTGACATAAATGTAAAATGTCAAGTATGCCGTCCTTGGTCCCTAATGATAGTAGTGTTAGACTGTTAGTGAACTACTAGTATTAAGTGTTAACATTGTTTGTACCGAACCATACTCTATTTCTTTAACAGCGAGTTTCATTAATGAACTCTAAGCAGAAGCTAGAGCCAAAAAACCAACAATTACAAAGAGTTTAACGCCAACATAGGGCTTTGTAAAAAACCTATCCAATTACATCCAAAAGAAAGCTAGAGACGCGATGAAATCGAAGATCAAAGCCTTCTTAGGCTTGTCGATGCCAAAAACCATCTCATTCCGGAACCTCCAAATGCTCCAAGTTGCGGTAAGCCGGTAATCACAACAATGTAAATATCCTTCTTCAGAATTTTCGAAATTTTACGATTATCCACGCACACAAGTAATTTCTTCATCGACAACATGTGTGGAATGTCCAAGTCCTACCACCGAGCAATTTGGCTCCCTATCTCCACCAAACTCACATCTCAAGAAAACGTAGCTACTAGTCTATGCTACATCATCACAAATACCGCATAAAGTAGAAGGTACATCCAAGCCTTTTTTTATCCAAATCTCACGAGTTGGAAGTTTATCCCAAAGTAATTTCTACATAAGGACATTACTTGATCAGGACATCCTTACTCCATCTCGTGGGAGTTTATCAATAACCAAACATCCCGTGTCAATAATTCTCCTTGCCGATGTAACAGTGAAAACCCCCAATCCATGACCACGCATACCCACCTATCTTTTTCTGGAGATAGGGTACAAGAACGCACCAAGTATATAAAATGATTCCACTCTTCTGATTCAACCCCCTCATGGACATCTGTCTTTGAAGCCAAACAGAGTCCAAAGATAAAACAATCCCTTCATTCGTCTCCGTGTGACCAATATGACAATCTGAGAAAACTGTTCTTTAAGTGTATATTCACGAACTCCACAAGCCTTCCCAATCTAAACCAGACTTGTTTGATCATTTAACATTAACTCGTTGTACAGGGGAATTACCAAGTTTACATGGTATCCAAACCAAAGCTTATTTTATTTTCTAGAGTTCAACAAAATTTCCTCCAGTGTTTATTGTGAGCTTCTAAATTTTCACTGGTAAAGACAACACATAGTGTTTCCGTGTTAACATCATATGAAGACACCGAAATACCATTACACAGTTCATAATTTCTCTTTCCAGTGTGTTGTCCAAGTGAGATCACAAAACCATCACACAAATTAAACAAATTTGTTATTTGTTGTTTACGTCTTCAAAAGACACCTCTTGTTTAATTTGAGTTTTCATAACACATCACCTAGCTATAGCAACCTTCCTGTAACTGTCATCATCGAAAGCAAAGGAACAACGTAATCAATTTTCTTGGTATTCTTTTAACTTGACATACTATAAAATCTAAACAAACTTTTGACTTCTAGTCGCATTAGACCAACCAAAGAAGACTTGCAAGTTGCAAGAGAATACTTGTTCAAAGTTAGACATGTCAAGCTTCTAAAGGCACCTGAGAATTCGATCAAACTTCAACAACTATAACAAGTATCATATAAAATAATAAAAACTGATCTTCATGGCAACTATGTGTGAGCATAATCCCATATATATACACATAACACATTTTGATAGTAATACATCTCCATCTTTTATAAGCAAAAATGGCTGCTACACCTGAACAATCCAACTTAGATTTCTTGAAATTCACCTTGAACTCTGATGGATCGTCGCTCACCCAATCCAATGCCATTCCATCACCAGCCACTCATCAGCTCATCAGTGATTCTCAACTCACTCTTTCTAAAGACATACAATTAAACACAAACAATAAAACATTCCTACGTCTCTACAGCCCTGTCTCGCCACCGACAGGCAAACTTCCTATCATTATCTAATTCCATGGTGGCGGTTTTATTATACTCAGCTAGGGGTGGAAACGAGCCGAACCGAGCTCGAGCTCGTCAGGGCTCGAGCCCGACTCGTTTAAGTTTTATAAAGCTCGAGCTCGAGCTCGGCTCGTTTCGATCCTTATTATTTAGGCTCGGGCTCGGCTCCTGGTTTGGTAGACAAGCTCGGGCTCGGCTCGAGCTCGACTCGTTTATACGATTTTGCAATGTAAACATAAAATTTGGCTCGACCTCGGCTCGTAATATACCTAAATTAGGCTCGTTAATAAGCTTGTTATTAAGCTCGTTAAGAAGCTCGTATATAAAACAGTAGGCTCGTTTAGGCTCGCGAGCCCAAACGAGCTTTGTACGTAAAGCTCGGGCTCGAGCTCGTTTAATAAACGAGCTGTAACTTAGGCTCGAGCTCGGGCTCGAGCTTGTTTAGGCTCGGCTCGTTCGAGCTTTTTACCGATCCGATCCCGAGCTTTTCACGAGCAGCTCGGCTCGTTTCCACCCCTATACTCAGCCCTACCACTAGTTTCATACACCTTACATTCTCTAGTATATCTGCTTACTCTACGGCCCTTGTTATATCCCTTGAATATCGCCTTGCACCCGAACAACATTTACTTGCAGCCTATTATGATGGGATGGAGGTAATTAACTGGTTGTGTGACCAGGTGTCCAATGTCAACGGTTGTGATGAATGGTTGACTGAGTTTGATGACTTTTATAGAGTCTAATTGATGGGTTCTAGTGCTGGAGGGAATTTAACCTACCATGCAGGTCTACGTGCAGTTGATCTTGATCTTGATCCGATTAAGATTGTAGGGCTTATTATGGACCAACCCTTTTTTGGTGGGGTCAAGCGTACTCAAGCTGAACTACGACTAGTAAATGACCCTATCCTTCCTTTGGCAGCAACGGATCTCATGTTGTCTTTGGCATTGCCATTAGGCTGTGACAGAGACCACGAATATTGTAACCCGCTGCTGGATCAAAAGAAATACACTAACGAAAGAATTAAACGACTTCCAAGTTGTTTGATTAAAGTAAATGGTAAGGATCCAATGGTTAATAGACAAAAGGATTTTGCTAAAATGTTGGAGGCACGTGGGGTGCTCGTAATAAGAAAGTTTTATGATGAAGGGAGTCATGGTGCAGATGTCTTTGATCCCAAATGGGCACAGATACTGTATGATGATGTTAAGACTTTCATTTTAATTTAACTTGAAAGAAAATGTTACTATCAATTATTGTAACATAAGATGAATTTGTTGTAATGCAGGTTTTGTTGTAGGATTTTTTTTAACGATTCATGTTGATTTTGAAAAAAGTTTTTTTCTTTCTGTTCTTATTTCAGTTGTAAAATTACCATGTACTTGGCTTTTCATTTGTAATATGTATGATAATGAACACAAATAATGAAATCATTCTTTCTTTTCTTGTTTGTATAAAATTACCATGTATTGGCTTTTCATTTGTATGTATGATAATAAACATAGATAATGAATTTATTCTTTCTTTTCTTATTTGTACAAAATTACCATGTAATGTCTTTGAATTTGTATGTATGATAATAATGAACGCAAATAATGAATTGATGAGACACTTTGTTGATATGTAGTATATCTGATGCATAGCGTGTTCGAGGCTCATCTCTTCGGGCTTAACCGCCTGTTCTTCGGTCAACATGTGAAGTCGTGTTTCAATTTGTTCGAGAAGATGAAAGGGGAAAGATGACATTGTAATTGTTATCATCTATCTTATAGTTATTATTTTATTTTTATATATAAAGATTTCTTTAAATTATGAGTTATTTGTTTCCTTATTAGAAGACATATTGTTTTTCTTTTCAAGACACTTTTCTTCTATAAGTACATGTAATAGGTTTAGGTTTGAAGGGGAGATTATAATGAGTTTATAGAAAAACAAGAGTATTTCTCTTAAAATCCCGGTTGGGTACCCTTTTGAGGGTTTATCGAATTCTTTTTATCTTTGTTATTAGTGTAGTTTCTTGCATTCACAAGGGTCACACCATCATTAGGTATCAAGAGCCTATGTTTGGAGACGAAATCACACAGCTTATTGAAGCCGCATCGCGAGAAACAAAAGTTTTTGTTTCCGTTCGTAATTTTTTGCGCAGCTGTGAGAAAACTAAAGGCACACATTCATTAACCCTTGGATCTCTATGATATTTTGTCAGGGTATCCAATACACATAGATCTACGATCTTACCGTTCGGATTTGCAATTGGAGTTCTTGACAGGGAGGTATACCTGTTCAAAGCTTCTTTTTTTGTAGAAGTTTTTGATATAGTGGACCTATTGATTCCACAATTTTATGGAGTGGGCAACTATTTGGTTATGTGGCTTGTAGATTCGCCGGACGAGGCAACGATACAACTAACCAACAAGGAGCACGTGTTATAGAGAATGAAGACCTCATTAACCAAGTGAAGGAACTTCAAGAAAACAGATTCCAAAATCAAATTAACCGTACAGTCATGTGAGTGAGGATGATGTCACTTCACCCGAATGATCTTATCGATTGGTTGACATGATGGAATGTAATTCTCAATAGAGAAGCCGTGTTAAGGAAACCGTGGAGGTTAAAAAATTGTCAGATTTATAAAAAGTTAAGTATTGGCTATTGTTTGCCAAGAATTTACCTTAATAATCGGTATTCTATTGAATCAACGATTGTGAGATGAATTGTTTCTTGTATTCATTGGAATCAACAGATTCAGTTTGTTTTTTATAATATAGACGAGTCTTTTCCAATAGGAGGAGAATGATGCATGGCGTGTTTGAGGCCCATCTTAGCCGCCGTTCTTCGGTCAACATGTGAAGTCATATTTCAATTTGTTCGAGAAGATGCAAGGGTAAAGATGACAATTCTAATTGTTATCATCTATCTTATAGTTATTATTCTATTTTTATATATAAAGATTTCTTTAAATTATTGAGTTATTTGTTTCCTTATTAGAAGAGATATTGTCTTTCTTTCCAAGACATTTTCTTAAGTATATGTAATAGGTTTAGGTTTGAAGGGATTATGATGAGTTTATAGAAAAACAATAGTGTTTCTCTTGAAGTCACAGTTGGGCACCATTTTTAAGGGTTATCGATTTTTTTTATTATTTTTGTTAGTGTAGTTTCTTGCATTCACAACAGTCTCGCCATCAATATGTATCCCAATTAGTTTACGAATTTAGGATTAAAAACTTATATAAAGCAATCTACATATTGAAAGTCCCAAAATACAATTATTGTTGAAACTAAGACACAAAAACAATAACACACAATAGATATACTTTTCAAACGAGTAATCCTTTATTAACTATTATCAACAAAGTATTACAAAGTGTTATGAATACACCTGTTGAATAACAACAAGAAATGAACCCTAGAACAAGTAAACTTGATTCGAGACTCAAGTTTACAAGAGAACCAACGAGTCGCTGATGGACAGCTGAGGCCTCAGTGGTTCTAGTGGGAGAAAGAACTTAGATAAAGATTCCAAGCACAAGGGTTAATCTTAACTTCTTTCTCATCCCTATTTATAGTGGTACGAGGTTGTATCCTTAGTGGGAGTAGTTGATACGTGTCACCTTCTAAGTGGAAGAGTACAACGTATTAAATGCATGTCCAAATCGAGACATGCCTTTAACTACTTTAGGTGAACAGTTCTGCCAACTGTTCACCTTTGTCCCATTAGGTCGTACTAGGCATTGACTTTGAATCTCTTGTTTTGTCCCGCTCAAAACACTTGTAAGATTCTCCCGCCTAAACTATAAGGGGTTGGATAAGCTTTGCTTGATCCAAGTCTCTAGGGTTCTTAAGTGATCTCTGAGTGTTGTCAACTCAGAGATCCTTGAACACCAGTGCATTCCTTTGACATCCCAGCTATCCATAATTGCTGGTGAGTCTGACTTCAGATTGTCTTCGACTTATCTGACGTTGTCTTTGACTTGAATGATCCTGGTGTGCCAGCTGAGGCTTTGCCTTCCACTGGTCTAGTCTCTGTCGCTGGTCCTCTCAGCGACCTTTCAACACTTAGTCTAATTTAAACAAATCTAGACAGGGCCATAGTTAAAACTTTCATTGGCCCAACAATCTCCCCCTATTTGTTTATAAATTATACTAAGTCTAAAATTATTGTAAGTGAGTACACAGCTTCTTCTTACACATAATTTAACAAACATACCTCAAAGTTTTATTAAACAGAATGAACCTAGTCTATTACAATAGCACCCTAAGGTGAAAATATAAACAAAAATAAATAGGTTCTTCAGCGATCAAGGCCTTGATCACAGATTCTCTGGGCTTCGACTTTGTCACTCCTAGAGTTAATGACAAGTTCAATTTCAAAATCGAACTCATCAGCTTCTTTGCAATTCCTTAGGATGCCCTGCTTGAGTCTGATTAGCTGAATGGTTGAAGCCAGAGGTAGCTCATTCAACCGCTGAAAAGCATAATCACAGTTGCCATTTATGAAGACCATACATGCCTCAGGTTCTGTGTATACTTGGCCTTCTATGGGTTTGGTGATTTCTTTGGGAAGGACCAAGTTCCTTTGCATCCCATCGACTACTACATCTTCAGTGACCAGCCTTTCTATCAGAGGCCCCATTGGTGTTTTCCTTTTTCTTTGCAGCTGAGGAGGTGGTTGAGACGAAAGCTGAGGAGGCAGGGGTGCTGATGAGATGGCATTTATACATGATCTCATCGTTCTTTTCGGGCTTTAAATGCACTAAAATGTCATAAAATACCATATATATGCTTTTGTTTGTTTACTTGTGTATTTTAGGTATGGATATCGTGAAAAAGACAAAAGATCACAAGAATCAAGGAAAAACGGACACGAGAAACGAAGCCGTACAAAGAACCGGCCCTAATCATGGAATTTTCATCAAATACCCTTTAAGACTTGAAGACAAACAAGATTGATCATCCAAGAATGAAGAAATGACACTTAAAACCCTTGTATATTAATAATTACAAGTTTGGTCCCTTAAGTTTGTCAAAATTGCAAAAAGGTCCTTCAACTTTGAAGAAATGGCAAGAATAGTCCCTCAACAATTTCAAAATGCCAATTATGGTCCCTCATGAAGATTAAGAAGCATTGAAGACCTTTGAAGATCAAAATTGTCCAAGAACAGCCCTTGAAATATCACAAAATGGCAAAATAAACCCTTTGAAAAGCTTTGGAAAAGATATGTGCCAAAAGTGTCAAGTTGGGAAAGTTTTTAACAAAGGAAGACGAATTTTAGGGCTGAAAACCTTTAATGCCAAAAATCTCAAAACAAAGGGGCCAAAGTTGCCAAGTCCAAAGATTTAAACTCAAACTGGCGCCTAACATAATCTTTCCCCCAAATTAGGATCAAATGAGTTACTGTATATCTTTTTACCAACCCAGAATTCACCCAACTTAATAGTGGGTTAAAAACCAATTCCTTTTGGCCACGTGTAATTCCCACACGTACAAACCCTTCCCACGCCTGAAACCCTCACTCCCACGTTTGTGGTCCCTACCCCCAAATACCCCGTCCTCCAATCACATTATTCCTTTGGCCCCAAGGCGTGTGACGTGTCTTAAATCAACCACCAAGGATTATAGCTTCCTCCCAAAGCAAAATCAAACGGCCAAGATCTAATTTGGACAGAAAACGTCTAGAAGCTTTAGAGGGTATTTTGGGATTTTTCTGTAATTAGGGTTAGCATTCTTAGCTTTCTAGTAGGTTCTATTAGCACTATATAAGGAGACCCAAGCCTGTTGGAGTCCCTTGTTCCAGTTTTCTTCAAAAAACTTTGTAATTCCTTTTAAATATAATAAAAGTTGGTGTTTGTTTATTTTCACAATTTAATTCCTTTTTGTTAATGTTTAAAGTTGGTAATAGTAATTGAAGAAAACTGAGTTCCATTGTTATTTGGTTAAGTGATTTGGATTTTCAAAATATTTCAAAAGCTTCTGAAAATCAAAGGATTTTTGGGAGAATTTGTTATAAGGATTTGGTGTTTATGGTTCATGTTATTGGTGATATTAGGTTTTAGAAAACGTGTTTAGAAGGTTTGGAAAGATTTTGAAAGTGTTTTAGAAAGAAAAGAAAAGAAACAGAATATTATTGCTTGTGTATTGTTTTTGTTTCCTTTGATTTGTTTTTAACAGGTGGAGGCTTGTTGATATTTGTGTTCTGCACCAGCCCCAGCTGGTAGGGAGGTGGTTAAGCAACCACTAGGACCCTTGGATGTAAGGGTCCTAAGGTAAACCTCCTTTTACCTTGTTGAAAGTTCATAAAATAGCCAGTGAACTTGATCCTATGTGATTTGATGCATCTGTGTGTTAAGGTTATTGATTTTGTGTTCTTTTGATGTAATATGCATGTTAGATGATATGTGATCCAGTTTGAGTAAGTGTTCAAAGGTTTTGAGTTGAAAATCTTGGATTTAGATATTTAAAGTGGTGTTTGGCAACAAGGTTTAACAGGACAATGATCTTTGATTGTGTTGTTTAGAAGGGTTAGGTTACTTGATTAAGATTAAGATAGGTTTCTTGTTAGCTATAGTTTAATTTGGAATAGGTTTGGAAGTAATTGGTGAGTTAAAAAATGAAATAGCCTACTCATAATCTGCAAGTTCTCAATCTGCTTGTTTTTTTAGAACTTTGGTGCATGATTTCTTGTTATCTGTTTAGATTTAGGGTGTTTCAGGTTTACAGTTTGTTTGTGCATCATTGTGAGAGTCTGTGTACCAAATTTTGGCCATTGAGGTTCATTAGATTGCATACTAGAAGCATATCAGTCCACAGACCTGTCTAAACATCACAGAGACTTGCATTGGTTTGGATGTGCATTTGTTTTGCTTGAATTGCCTGCTAAGTGCTTATTACTTGTTCATTGTGACTCCTTGTGCTTAAATAAGCACAAGGGTGCCTGTGTGTTCCAATAATAATCACCAAACAAGCTCATTGCCAAGCTCCTCTTGGCATCAAAAGTGCACAAGAGTGCACTTGATTTGTTCATCAGAAACCTTGAAAGACCTGGCAACATTTTGATCTTTTTGGTGCTTAAATCTTAGCTAAAAAGGAAGATTGGAGTTGGATTGTAAGCTATTTAAAGTCACCAGTTGGATTGAAAAAAAAAATAAAAAAAAATAAATAAATAGCAAAAAAAACCACTAGCCTGGCTTCGAACCCCTGACCTCTCGTTGGAGGGTTCAAGGCTCTTACCAGTGTGCTAGCATTTATCTTGTGTATAGAAGGGAAAGGTTTAATACTTAAAGTCATTTGGTTTCTAGCTTATTTAATTAAGCCGTGAGTAAATAAGCTCTTTCCAGCTTATTTGTCAAACGTTTTTACTTCTTTTCATTTTTCCTAGGTTCTTTATCAAGTTTCAGATTTTTCTAGCTTAATTTTATATTTTTCCTTTTATTTAATTATTTTCTAGGATTTATTTAATATACGTTTTTTATAAAGTCATTAAAAAATACCAAAAAGATTTTAAATTTTTAGGAAAAATAGTTTTTAGCTTTTTAAATATATTTTTGAGGTTTACATCTTATTTTGGTTTTATAAACTTTAATTTTTAATTTTATATTATTTTAAGGTTTTTTATAAACTTTAAGGATTTTTATAAAATTATTAAAAAAGGTTTAGGAGCTCTAATTTGTGTTTTTCTCTTAGTTATATTATTTAGGATTTTTAGAAAATTTTTAGAATTAATTTTAGAAACTTTTTATTTTTAGTATTATTTTAATATTAATTTTTCAAAATTTTATTTTTCTTTCTTTTTCATTTTTCCTAGATTCTTTAGCAATAATTAGGACTATTTCCATTTTTAGAATATTTTTATAACTTTTAGATTAATTTTTATAATTATTTTAAGTTTAATTAGTTTTTAATTATTTTAAATCATTTTTTGAGTTTTAAAAATAGTTTTAATAGCTTTTAATTTTTAGAAAATTACTTTTTAGTCTTCTAATAATATAAGTTAAGTGACTATTCAATAAAATCATATTTTAGACATTTGAATTAGTTAAATTTAATTTTAGGGCTTTAATTAGCATTTAAAATTAATTATTTAATTAATAAAAGGTTTTAAAATATCTTTGTTGGATTTTTAACTTTATTTATATTATTTTAGACTTGTTTTAATCTTTTCTTGATTTTGTTTTTGGTTTTAGATAATTTTTAATTTGGGTAGTTTTTCACGGCTTTACGTTTTCGTCGTTGTTTAATTTTAACGTAACCGTCTTTCATCTTCTCATCCCCATTCTCTTAATATTAATCTCAAATAAATACAAGTTAATTCACAACACATATACCTCCTTGGGAAACGAATCTTTCATCTCTTTTAAGTGATTGGGTCATTAGTGTTGATTTTTCCTAAAATCATCACTCGATACTTACCGCTCATATACGTTCTTTTGTTTTCCTAAACAAGAGTCGTGTTTTATCCTACAATCATTTTGGCGCCGCTGCCGGGGAGGTGTGTTGTGCTTTAATTTGGAAGCTTTTGTTTTTGATATTATCCATAAATAGTATTTGTGTTAAGTGGAACTCCCTTAACACGTATTATCGGTTTTCTTGGTTTTTCTTGTACAAATATTATTAATATATTGTATTAAGTATCACAATCAAAATACAATATCTCCAAAAGTGTGAAAACACAACCTTAATTGGGATTTGATCTCCTAATTATTGTATTCGAATCTCAAACAAAAAGAAAAGGCAAAAATAGATAAATACTTTCGAGAAGCTCGATTTTGAAAAATACAAACTATAAGGTGGGTATAAGGCGGGTATTATAAAATATACCCTAAGGAAAAAGGCTCTTAAGTGCTTCGCGCCGCCTCGTTTCCCCGCTTGCTTGTGAGTATTTTGAGATTGAAGGCTAATCGAGGGTTTTGCCGCCCAAAGTATTAATACGTATACTATATTTGCTTGGTTTTCTTTGTGATTAAACCCTCGTGAACAATTTGGTTTTCACCAAAGTTCTAAAGTCATTCGAAGGCGTTCACTCCACATAATCGTTTTCATTCCTTTGAGGCTTCTTTAATCAAGAGTTTGATTCGAGGAGAGATTTTGTAGATTGTTGTCTACGAAGATACACCAAAATCCAAAAAAATTAAATATCATCAAAAACACAAAAAAATTGAAAAACCACAAAACAACCAAAAAGAATCTTCTTTGCTCACCTCCCATTCTTCGTGAAGTTTATGATCACTCGTAATCAAGCTAAACGAGCTCGTAAACGTCTTCAAAAGCAAGCAAATCAAGGATCGTTGATTGTTGAAGAACCTCCAATTGTTGAACCTATTGTAGAACAAGAAGTCGTAATGGCTAATCGTACTATGATGGAGTTGCTACAAGCACCCACCGAGGGTTTTGGAGAGGCCATTGTTATTCCCGCCATCCTTGCGGAGAATTTCGAAATTAAGACGGGTTTAATGTCGATGCTACAAGCAAACAAGTTTCGAGGTCACGAGAAAGACAACCCGCATTACCATATTAGGAATTTCAACCGTCTCACCGCTACTAGCAAATTCAAAGATGTTCCACATGACGCCATTAAGATGATGTTGTTTCCATATTCGTTGGATGGTCCCGCAAAAATTTGGCTCGAGAAAGAACCGCCAAATTCGATTTTGACATGGGCCGATCTCGTTTCTAAGTTTGTGAACAAGTTTTTTCCACCATCGAAAACAACACACTTAAAAAATGAGATTTCACGATTTGTGCAACGTAACAATGAAAGTTTTTCAATGGCATGGGAACGATTTAAGGAGATGTTGCATGAATGTCCTCACCATGATTTTTCGGAATTGCATCAAATTGATACCTTTTATAATGGGCTTAATGATCATGAACGAGATTATTTGAATGCCGCCGCGGGTGGTAATTTTTTGTGCAAGACGACAAATGAGGCTTTACAAATCATTGAAAATCGATCTAAGGTTTATAGCCCTCGTAACACACCGAGTGTTGCCAATATGGGTTCGTCATCTTCGTCACAATCGTCTCGTAGCATTAACGCCTTACATGATGAAGCTAATGAGGAAAATCGGTTTTTTGATAGATTTGCTAATCTAATGTCCCATTGGAAGGCTCAAGAAGCTTCCAATTCCGCTTCGGTTAAAGCGGTTGCTAAGAGTTGTTTATCTTGTGGGGGAGCTCATGATCTTTCCGAGTGCATTACCGCGGATGGTAACACTTCGAGTGCTTATGTAGCAACGGGAACTTACAACCAAAACGGCCAAGGTTCCCGCCAAAATCAAGCTCCACCAAACCAAAATGCTAATAATTATCGAAACAACAACCAAGGTAATTACCAAGGCAACACACGCAATTACAACAAAGGGAATTATCAAAGTGGGAATGGACAAATCTCTAATCAAAATCAAAACCGTGATTTTCAAAACACTACACAAGGTTTTAAAAATGCTCACACGAAAAATTTGCAAGGAGAATTTTTAGATTATGCAAAAGCAAATGATGCTAAATTTGACAATATGCAACGTGAGATGATTAGCTTAAGGTCCGAGTTGAAAAACGAGCTTAAAAATGAACTTGCTAATGAACTTAAAACTCATGCAAACAAAATGGAAGGAAATGTCCAACGTCTTCAACAAAACCAACAAAAGATGGAATTAGGACAACATGAGATTAAGCAAGAGTTATTGAAAGCGGATGCTAGGCAATCAAAATTTGAGGACCGAATGGCTAAGATGTTCGAAGCTATCATGTGTAAGCCCTCTTCTTCGGGTGGTCTTCCTAGTGATACCATTAACAACCCGAGGGGAGAATTGAAGGTTGTTACTACACGAAGTGGTAAAACTTTCAAGGAACCAATCTCTCGTACAAGTACTTCTAAGGAGAAGGAAATCGAGAAAGAACCCGAGGTGATGGTCGAAAAGGAGCACATTACAATCCCACGAAGTACCGCTCAAACCACACCTACGGTTATACCAACACCAATTGTGGAACCCGAGTTTCCAAGGCCGTTGCCTAATGACCAACCCACACCACCTTTACCTTACCCTTCGAGACGTAACAAAGAGAAAGCACAAGAACGGAACAATTATCAATTTGAGCTATTTATGAAAATGTTTCGTGATTTACATTTCAACATAAGTTTTGCCGATGCTTTAATCATGATGCCTCGATTCGCCGCAAACTTCAAAAGTATGCTAAACAACAAAGAGAAGTTACAACAATCGTCTAGTTGTTCATCGGTTTTTCTAAGCCGCATACCACAAAAAGTCGGTGATCCCGGTAAATTTTTGATTCCGTGTGCTATACAAGATATGGAGGAATGCTACGCCTTGGCCGATCTTGGCGCTAGTATTAATTTAATGCCTCTTGAGATTTTCAAATCGCTTTCGCTTCCGGCTCTTACTCCTTCGAACATGTCCATCGAGATGGCCGATCATTCTACGATCATGGCATGTGGAGTAGCCGAGGACGTTTTCGTTAAAGTCGGAAAGTTTTACTATCCCGTTGACTTTATCGTTGTAGACATTCCCATCGATCAAAAAGTTCCTCTCATTTTGGGTCGTTCATTTTTGGATACATCACGAGCACTTATCGATGTTCATGCTCGTAAAATCACCCTTCGTTTCAATGAAGAAGAACTTGTCATCAATGCAACACAAAACTCCAATCTTTCTCATGTTTATTCTATTGCAACTTTAAACCATGGTGACTCGACCAATGTCATTTGCAAAGAATTTTCACCAAGAGTTTTAGGGAATGTCTCCAAAAACAATTTACCATTTCCTCCGCCGGTGGAGGTTATGAGTGCTAAGCCTACAAAGAAGAAACCATCAATACTTGAATCGAAAAATCCTTCACCTTCATTCTCGAAAAGTGTTGATAAGTTGCCGGTTTCTACGGAAGATCTTTCGGATGATGAATATGTTGGCCCCGATGGGGAGGTTTTCTTCGTCGATAAACGTTTTGAGAACTTGCCACCACCAAAACCAAAACGGTTTCAAAATGTGAGAATTTTTAGTGTGACTAACATCGTCTTAGAAACACCGAATATTTTCGACATAATCAAAAAGGGTTTTCATAAGGAGAGTTTAAAAGATAACAAAGAAAAAGATCTTAAATGTGATTTAATTGATTTTTCTACAAATCTAACTCCGTCATCACCACGTGTTTTGAGTGCTACAAACTCGTCTACTCCTTTTGACGATGTTTTGTGTGGTTCTAGTATGGGGGGAGCCCCTTATGTTCCCTCATCCTTGTCCACCGAGGACGAGATATTCGATCCCAGAATTTCATGTAAAGGGAAATCTCGGTCTTCCACCGATGCAATAAATGGAAACTATATCTATTTGCTTGGTGCGAGTCTACCTCGAGTAGCTCAAACGTTTGTCTTACCAATTGTCTCACCCTTCTACTTCTCATCTATTTTCTTCAAACTCTTTGAGTTTATGGCACATGTTGAAGTGGCGTTGATTTGTTTTTCCAATGGAAACGAGAACGCCATCTTCGACCCCGGTATTTTGCATCATCTAAGGACTTAGTCCTTTATACCGGTTGCTTTTTGGGCCTTGTTTATCATGTAAGCCCCATCAAAAATTGACCACACCATGATTTTCCCTAAATGTTCACATTTTGAGGGGATCGAGTCGAGCTCATGACTCGGTAATCAAAAACGAGGTGCCTCGTGGGGGAGATCCCATGCTTATCTCTATGCTTTATTATTCACTAATAAGGGGACTTGTACCCTTCCAACTCGTTGTCTCGTGGTTGTTTGTGATTGTGTTATCTAGATCATCATCATCGTCTACGATTGAAGACTCTCGTGTTCGTTTACGTGAGCCTCCATCGTTCGTTTGAAGAAGTTTTTCACGAATCCATGACATATCCTTTATTGTTCTAACAATTATCTTTTAGCATAATTAATAAACGGCTTTAGATATATTGTTGATCACCCTTTCCATGCTAGATCCTAAGCATTCGACTCTTCGTCTCTAGTATGGGGGTGCTCCACCTTTAGACTCGAAACATTGAGGACAATGTTTACTTTTAGTATGGGGGGGTGAATAGGTACTTGCTTTGCTACGCCCTCACGTTTTCCAATTTTCAATGTTTTGTTTTGCTAATAAGGCTAAAAATGGCCAAATTTTAAAATTTTTCTTAATTTTCATAAGTGTTTTTAAGACACGAATGTATATTTTCCGATGGGTAGAATAAGAGTTAATTTTTGACTTGATGGGCATTTGGAGCCATTTACATTCCTTAACCCGCTCAATTCAAGTTTTGCTAGACTTTTATATAGGGAGCTTTAAAACGCGAAAGTCTTAATTCATTCGGGTTAAGAACAAGAACTTTTCGCAAGTTCCTATAATTGATTCTAGAAAGTCACTTATCAAGGGAACTTTAAAACGCATTCTCTAAACTTGAAAAAGTCCAAGAAAGTGCAAGATCCTATAGGTGGCTTGAAAACCCAAAACTTTGATTTGATATAGTCTTAATGAAAGCTAATCCAAATTTGGCTTAATTTTGACTTGCATGGCTAAGTATTCACGAGTCTCTTTAATTAGAGGTCTTTAAATAGTGAAGAACGAGAAATGATAGAGTTAGACAAGTGATCATGCTAAACGTAGAACATGAAAATGTTCTTTCAAAAACTCATGTGTTTTTAATTGTGGCTTTTTCTTCCCATAAGATCAATGCATTAGGAATAAATCATAATTGCAATAAGTAAGGTCGTACGATTTGAAAGGTTACTTAGCCTCTAGCGCAAGATCGTTTAAAAGTTGCTCGGGGTTGAATAGAGTTCATAGCCAAGGCATAACTTATTGAAGCGGGACGCGAAGATTGGCGATCATCCAAAAAGGCCCTAACAAGGCATGAGGGGCTCTATTTTTGCTAAAGATCCAAAGATGATGTGAAGTATCATTATTCCAAAATCAATATGAAGGATCGAGACACACGACGAGAAGCAATTTCTCCCCTAAAGAATGGAGAAAGTCTATCCAAAAAGACCCTAACAAGGTATGAGGATAAATATATCCAAGTCCGAAAAGGAGGCGGATCGTTGTATATCAAAATCCAAAGTAAAGATTGAAGAAAAATGATGAAGTCGTGGTCCTATATGAAGAATCTCTCAAAAACGTCAAGTGAAGAAATTCCAAATATATGAAGAGAAGACCATTATTTCAAGAACGTCTTCCCAAGATTTGAAGTATGAAGTACATGCCAAATATCGGTCCGAGAAAGGTCTCAAATCGTGAAACGAGTTATGCCAAGATATGAACTTAAGGAGATACACGAGAAGCCGTTTTAAAAGATTTTGTCCTTCGGCTAACTATTGATCAAATCGTGCTACTTTACTTTCGGACTAATAACTACTCAAATAAGTCAATATGAATCACTTGTGATCCATGACAATTAGATAAAAAATGCTAGTAACCCATTTCTTTTATAATAACTAGGATTGCGGGGAGAAAAAGTATTACACAATTTGGACGTATGAGTAGTGTTAGCATTGTGACTTGTACCAACAATGATCTTGTTTTTGCACTTAGCATGGAATGTATGACAATCAAGGATGACGAAGTTTACTCTAAGGGACATTAACTTGTTTCTATTCTTAGACCCTAAAAGTCACATTTTGGTGATGAAAATCATACATTATGTCTTTACACATTCTCATAGTATTTTGCAAGTCTTTTACTCTTCAATAAAGGTTAATAAAATTGAACTTTGGTGATGCTTAGATACTTTATTCTAGCATTGCGTGAGGGCACGGCAATGGCTTAGTATGGGGGAGTGATGAGATGGCATTTATACATGATCTCATCGTTCTTTTCGGGCTTTAAATGCACTAAAATGTCATAAAATACCATATATATGCTTTTGTTTGTTTACTTGTGTATTTTAGGTATGGATATCGTGAAAAAGACAAAAGATCACAAGAATCAAGGAAAAACGGACACGAGAAACGAAGCCGTACAAAGAACCGGGCCCTAATCATGGAATTTTCATCAAATACCCTTGAAGACTTGAAGACAAACAAGATTGATCATCCAAGAATGAAGAAATGACACTTAAAACCCTTGTATATTAATAATTACAAGTTTGGTCCCTTAAGTTTGTCAAAATTGCAAAAAGGTCCTTCAACTTTGAAGAAATGGCAAGAATAGTCCCTCAACAATTTCAAAATGCCAATTATGGTCCCTCATGAAGATTAAGAAGCATTGAAGACCTTTGAAGATCAACATTGTCCAAGAACAGCCCTTGAAATATAACAAAATGGCAAAATAAACCCTTTGAAAAGCTTTGGAAAAGATATGTGCCAAAAGTGTCAAGTTGGGAAAGTTTTTAACAAAGGAAGACGAATTTTAGGGCTGAAAACCTTTAATGCCAAAAATCTCAAAACAAAGGGGCCAAAGTTGCCAAGTCCAAAGATTTAAACTCAAACTGGCGCCTAACATAATTTTTCCCCCAAATTAGGATCAAATGAGTTACTGTATATCTTTTTACCAACCCAGAATTCACCCAACTTAATAGTGGGTTAAAAACCAATTCCTTTTGGCCACGTGTAATTCCCACACGTACAAACCCTTCCCACGCCTGAAACCCTCACTCCCACGTTTGTGGTCCCTACCCCCAAATACCCCGTCCTCCAATCACATTATTCCTTTGGCCCCAAGGCGTGTGACGTGTCTTAAATCAACCACCAAGGATTATAGCTTCCTCCCAAAGCAAAATCAAACGGCCAAGATCTAATTTGGACAGAAAACGTCTAGAAGCTTTAGAGGGTATTTTGGGATTTTTCTGTAATTAGGGTTAGCATTCTTAGCTTTCTAGTAGGTTCTATTAGCACTATATAAGGAGACCCAAGCCTGTTGGAGTCCCTTGTTCCAGTTTTCTTCAAAAAACTTTGTAATTCCTTTTAAATATAATAAAAGTTGGTGTTTGTTTATTTTCACAATTTAATTCCTTTTTGTTAATGTTTAAAGTTGGTAATAGTAATTGAAGAAAACTGAGTTCCATTGTTATTTGGTTAAGTGATTTGGATTTTCAAAATATTTCAAAAGTTTCTGAAAATCAAAGGATTTTTGGGAGAATTTGTTATAAGGATTTGGTGTTTATGGTTCATGTTATTGGTGATATTAGGTTTTAGAAAACGTGTTTAGAAGGTTTGGAAAGATTTTGAAAGTGTTTTAGAAAGAAAAGAAAAGAAACAGAATATTATTGCTTGTGTATTGTTTTTGTTTCCTTTGATTTGTTTTTAACAGGTGGAGGCTTGTTGATATTTGTTTTCTGCACCAGCCCCAGCTGGTAGGGAGGTGGTTAAGCAACCACTAGGACCCTTGGATGTAAGGGTCCTAAGGTAAACCTCCTTTTACCTTGTTGAAAGTTAATAAAATAGCCAGTAAACTTGATCCTATGTGATTTGATGCATCTGTGTGTTAAGGTTATTGATTTTGTGTTCTTTTGATGTAATATGCATGTTAGATGATATGTGATCCAGTTTGAGTAAGTGTTCAAAGGTTTTGAGTTGAAAATCTTGGATTTAGATATTTAAAGTGGTGTTTGGCAAAAAGGTTTAACAGGACAATGATCTTTGATTGTGTTGTTTAGAAGGGTTAGGTTACTTGATTAAGATTAAGATAGGTTTCTTGTTAGCTATAGTTTAATTTGGAATAGGTTTGGAAGTAATTGGTGAGTTAAAAAATGAAATAGCCTACTCATAATCTGCAAGTTCTCAATCTGCTTGTTTTTTTTAGAACTTTGGTGCATGATTTCTTGTTATCTGTTTAGATTTAGGGTGTTTCAGGTTTACAGTTTGTTTGTGCATCATTGTGAGAGTCTGTGTACCAAATTTTGGCCATTGAGGTTCATTAGATTGCATACTAGAAGCATATCAGTCCACAGACCTGTCTAAACATCACAGAGACTTGCATTGGTTTGGATGTGCATTTGTTTTGCTTGAATTGCCTGCTAAGTGCTTATTACTTGTTCATTGTGACTCCTTGTGCTTAAATAAGCACAAGGGTGCCTGTGTGTTCCAATAATAATCACCAAACAAGCTCATTGCCAAGCTCCTCTTGGCATCAAAAGTGCACAAGAGTGCACTTGATTTGTTCATCAGAAACCTTGAAAGACCTGGCAACATTTTGATCTTTTTGGTGCTTAAATCTTAGCTAAAAAGGAAGATTGGAGTTGGATTGTAAGCTATTTAAAGTCACCAGTTGGATTGAAAAAAGAAAAAAAAAAAAAAAAATAAATAGCAAAAAAAACCACTAGCCTGGCTTCGAACCCCTGACCTCTCGTTGGAGGGTTCAAGGCTCTTACCAGTGTGCTAGCATTTATCTTGTGTATAGAAGGGAAAGGTTTAATACTTAAAGTCATTTGGTTTCTAGCTTATTTAATTAAGCCGTGAGTAAATAAGCTCTTTCCAGCTTATTTGTCAAACGTTTTTACTTCTTTTCATTTTTCCTAGGTTCTTTATCAAGTTTCAGATTTTTCTAGCTTAATTTTATATTTTTCCTTTTATTTAATTATTTTCTAGGATTTATTTAATATACGTTTTTTATAAAGTCATTAAAAAATACCAAAAAGATTTTAAATTTTTAGGAAAAATAGTTTTTAGCTTTTTAAATATATTTTTGAGGTTTACATCTTATTTTGGTTTTATAAACTTTAATTTTTAATTTTATATTATTTTAAGGTTTTTTATAAACTTTAAGGATTTTTATAAAATTATTAAAAAAGGTTTAGGAGCTCTAATTTGTGTTTTTCTCTTAGTTATATTATTTAGGATTTTTAGAAAATTTTTAGAATTAATTTTAGAAACTTTTTATTTTTAGTATTATTTTAATATTAATTTTTCAAAATTTTATTTTTCTTTCTTTTTCATTTTTCCTAGATTCTTTAGCAATAATTAGGACTATTTCCATTTTTAGAATATTTTTATAACTTTTAGATTAATTTTTATAATTATTTTAAGTTTAATTAGTTTTTAATTATTTTAAATCATTTTTTGAGTTTTAAAAATAGTTTTAATAGCTTTTAATTTTTAGAAAATTACTTTTTAGTCTTCTAATAATATAAGTTAAGTGACTATTCAATAAAATCATATTTTAGACATTTGAATTAGTTAAATTTAATTTTAGGGCTTTAATTAGCATTTAAAATTAATTATTTAATTAATAAAAGGTTTTAAAATATCTTTGTTGGATTTTTAACTTTATTTATATTATTTTAGACTTGTTTTAATCTTTTCTTGATTTTGTTTTTGGTTTTAGATAATTTTTAATTTGGGTAGTTTTTCACGGCTTTACGTTTTCGTCGTTGTTTAATTTTAACGTAACCGTCTTTCATCTTCTCATCCCCATTCTCTTAATATTAATCTCAAATAAATACAAGTTAATTCACAACACATATACCTCCTTGGGAAACGAATCTTTCATCTCTTTTAAGTGATTGGGTCATTAGTGTTGATTTTTCCTAAAATCATCACTCGATACTTACCGCTCATATACGTTCTTTTGTTTTCCTAAACAAGAGTCGTGTTTTATCCTACAATCAGGTGCCTTAAGTTTCTTTGCTGTGTCTCTTACCCAATTAAGTTTAGCTTGTATGTTTTTCATCATTTGGGCAGCACCAGGCCCAGTCTTCTTTTGGGCAAGAGCCAGCAACTCCAACCACTCAGAGAGGCTCAGATCTCTGAGTTTAAAGTCATTGGAGACTTTGTAGTTCTGCATGTCATTTTCCCTGTAAATAGTCATTACCACCTTTTTGTCTTTGTCAGTGAAACATGTATACTTGGTGATACGACCGGGTTCAGCTCTCTGGTTGACAAGTCTTTGATATTCCTTTAAGAGGTTGTTCCTCTTGTCCTCCAGTTCCTTGAGCTTGACAAGCTGAGCTTTCTTAGCAGTGGGAGAGAGCTTGTCCAAGGCTTCTTTGCTTCTCAGTTCAGCGGCCCTGATATTTGCCAGTCTTTGATGTTTAATGATCTGGGCTTTTGCTTGCTCTGGGGTGAGTGGTGGTTCATCAGCGCTCTTAAATTTGTTGAGTTCAGAGTTTTTGGAGGGTCTTGCTGTGGATCCACCTTCAGCTTGAAGGGAGTGTAAGGTTATTTCTGGTTGCTCAACAGCAATTCCTTTTCCCTTATCTTTCGCAGTTTCAGCAGCGGATTTGAAAGATCTCAGTGGTTTGGGTGTTGGAATTTCAGCTGTGGATTCATCTTCTTCAGAGGAGGAGGCAGAATTCTCCCCCTCAGGCATAGCCCCAACAGGTGCTGTGCCTGAACCTGCCTTATTAAAGCGAAGGAACTCATTGTGAACAAATATGCAAATTTCCTTAAGTTCACCTTGGAGAAGTTCCTGAAGAAGACGTCTTGAGGGTTCAGCAGCCTGAGCTATAGCTGCAACATTTGCCTTTACCGCTGAGGTTAAAACAGATGGTATGTACGTCTGAAGACTCTGGCTGAGTAGGTCAGGTAGTTGTGCCTTCAGAGCGTTGTTCAACAGTTGCGGAAGCATTGCGGTCATGGAAGACTCCACTGATGAAGTTAGTGATGTTTCTAAGTTTGTAGTAAGCTCCTCAGCAGCATGAGTCAGGGTCTGGATTTCAGAGAGAAGAGCTTCGTTTGTGACTTTGGGTTTCGTGATGCTGATATCCCCTCTCTTTTCCCATAAAGCCTCAACAGCCAGTTCCTGTACATTTTTCATTCGTGGGACTTGTGCTGACTTGCGTGAGAGTAGGTATTCCAGGTGTTGCTTAGCCCCCAGCTCCATGACACTTGGCAAGGTGGGAAATGGAACAGGTGCAGGGGAGCTAAGTCTCTGTTCCCATAGCCTTTTGGCAGCTAGTTCTTGAACATTAGGAAGGGAGGGGACAGAGACCGGTGTCAGCTCAATGGAGGACAGGTTGTAGTCATCAGTGCTCATTTCCTCAAAGTCAGAGGTGAAGGGGCCTTCCTCTATAATAAGAACTTCATCATCAGGCAGAGATTCGAAGTCTGAGAGGGCATCAAGATCAATTGTGGCAACTTCAGCGGAATTGTGATCAGCAATCAAATAATCATCATTGTTAAGTTGTTCCTGATGAAGATTGTGAGCCTGTGATAAGAGTTATTAGTAACCAGTTGTGAAAAATAATGCAGTTATAGATCGCCAGTCGCTGCCCCTAGGAAAGCTGGGTGTGATTATCCAGCCCCCCCTAAGGATTTCTCCTTGGGACTCTTTTAATTGTGAAATAGGTATGTTAAGGATCGCCATTCGCTGCCCCTAGGATAGCTGGGTGTGATTATCCAGCTCCCCCTGAAGGATTGCTCCTTGGGACTCTTTTAATGTGAAATAAAAGTGTTGAAGGATCGCCATTCGCTGCCCCTAGGATAGCTGGGTGTGATTATCCAGCTCCCCCTGAAGGATTTCTCCTTAGGACTCTTTTATTTGTGAAACATGATATGGGAATGGTCGCCTTTCTCTGCCCCTGGGATAGCTGGGTGTGATTATCCAGCTCCCCCTGAGGGATTACTCCCTGGGACTCTTTTGATTGTGAATAAAATGAGGGTAAAGGTCGCCTTTTATCGCTGCCCCTAGGAAGACTGAGGGTGATGATTCAGTCTTCCCAAAAGAATAAATTCTTTGGGACTCTTTTATTAATGAGGGGACCCAGAGTCAGTGAAAGGTGCAGAGACTCTGAGTCGGGACTTATATGTGCTTAGGTTGTTATTTAACAAAAGCACAGTCCAGAGGGTGAAGGATCATCGGGGTGCGTTAAGAGCACAATTGAATCACTTCCTAGTGAAGACAGAGTGTACAGAAAATCCTAGTGGATCTATGTGCTGACTCAGACACTCTAAGAGTTGAGGCAAACTCTAAAGTACATCACTCTCTCCTAAAGACAATGAGAGTGAATGTATGTGGACCTCTGAAAGAAATAAGGGACAAACTAATACCTGAGTGATATCAGCGTGGGAAGGGATCTTAGTCGTCTTCGCTGACTTGGAGACACTAGACACAGGTTGTTTGTCAGCAATGGGCTCTTCGACCACATCCTCCAGAGAAGGGGATGGGTTCTTCTTTGTCCTTATCTTCTTCGAAGGATTAACAGAAGGGGTTTCAGAGGAAAGGGTGATGTTTTTCCTCTTCTTCTTCTTTTCCTTGAGCTCCTTGGGCTGAGAAGTAGATTGCACAGAGTTCTTGGACAGAGACTTGTCAGCCATACTTTCAGCATTCACCTCAAGTTGAGGGATCAAGGGCTCGTCATCCTCAGCAAGTAACCCAGCGATTTTCATCATATGTCTGGTAAGAGGCACTTCATCTTCAATTGGAGCTTTCAGTGATGCAGCGGTGATATGATGAGAGGGAAAGGAGTGTAGAGTGTCATCAGTGTATGAGTCACCAAGAATATTTTCTAAGACAAGAGAGAGATATCTGGTGTAGCAGATGGTGGCCCCACGATTCTTCTTCCCTTTGTTTTCCAACTTAGCAATGAGATCGGTGTAAAGAATGTGAGCGATCCCTATGTCCAAACCCCAGATTAAGCTGTAGGCAATGGCCAGTTGGGAGCCATTCAGTTGGTCGTGAGAGCCAGTGTTCCCTCCCAGACATTTGACAATGTACAGCATCAGCGTTCTCCATGTGGGAGAGAAGTAATTGACCTTAATGAGGGATTTGCTTTGGAAGCCAGCAGTAGTGAAACGTTTTTCCTGATCATCATGAGGCTGAAGGGTGGCCAGAGCTTTTCTCACTGTGGCACTGGTGGGTAAAGCTGATATATTGTTGTTGTAAGGGAGTCCAATGGCTGTGGCAAAGGTTGTGAAATCAAAGGTGAGAGGTTGAGGATGGGTGGAAAGGTTGAAGGTGATTTGGGAAGAGGATGGATCGACTTCAGCGCTGTACCAGAACTCTCGAAGGTATTGATAGTAACAAGTGGAGGGTTCCTTGGTGATAGCTTCGCCAATGGTGGAGTTCTTGAGGAATTGGAACAACGGATGGTAGAGTGGGTTGTTGTGTTCGAGAAGGGCCACACAGTTATTTAAAGCAATCTTGCCATCTGAGATCTTGAAATCAACGTTTGTGGCGGCTTGTACAACGAAGGTTTGGTTTGGTGAAGAAGACGCCATTGTTGTGAGTTTGAAGGTGGTGAGAGAATGGAGAAGATGAGAAGGAATGTGTGAGAGAAGATTTTCAAAGTGACAAAAAAATAATTTTGGGTCAAGGGTTTTGAAAGGTTTAGCCGTTTTCCAATAAGAGCATTAAATGCAAAGATTAACCTTTTTCAGAAACTCGTGGGTCCCCTTGACCTTTCATGGTATACTTGTCCCCTTGGAAAGCGGGAAAGTTGGTGGCATAAAGAGACAATCATTTGAATTTAATATCTGATTAAAAACATTCCCATTGAAATGTAACTACCTCGTTACATTCAATTCCCTTAAATGCCCAGAGACAGAGGTCAACAACCGATTTACTTCCCAATATTGAGCATTCCCAGCTCAGCGACCAGCCTAGTAAAGCTTGGCTCAGCCAGCGGCTTGGTGAAAATGTCAGGGAGCTGGTACTCAGTGGGTATGAAATGTAGCTCAATATCACCTTTTAGAATATGGTCTCTGATAAAGTGATACCTGATGTCAATATGTTTGGTTCTGGAATGAAGTACCGGATTATTGGAGATGGCTATGGCACTAGTGTTGTCACAGAATATAGGAACCTGCTCATAGTTAATTCCATAGTCAGCCAGCTGACTTTTCATCCAGAGAACTTGTGCACAGCAACCAGCGGCCGCAACATATTCAGCCTCAGCTGATGACATAGCCACAGAGTTTTGCTTCTTAGCACTCCAGCATACCAACTTTCCTCCAAGGATTTGACAGCTACCAGAGGTGCTCTTTCTGTCAAGGCAGCACCCAGCGTAATCTGAGTCGGAGTAAGCTTTGAGGTCGAAGCCTGAACCATTTGGGTACCAGAGACCCAATGAGGGAGATCCTTTCAAGTTCCTGAAAATTCTTTTGACAGCTACAAGGTGGGATTCCTTGGGGTTAGCTTGGTACCTAGCACAGAGACAAGTGGAGAATTGTATGTCTGGTCTGCTTGCTGTGAGATACATCAGTGACCCAATCATGCCTCTATATAAGGTCTCATTAACAGAGACCCCTGAGTCATCAGCTCCCAAGTTGTTGGGAGGAAGCATGGGGCATTTCACTGATGCACAATCAGACAGATCATACTTCTTGAGCAAATCTCTAACGTACTTTTCTTGACAAATAGAAATTCCTTTTGAATTTTGTTTGATTTGAAAACCCAAGAAAAAGGTTAGTTCCCCCATCATGCTCATTTCATATTTTTTGGTCATAAGTTTGGCAAATTGTTTGCTCAAGTTAACATTGGTTGAACCAAAAATTATGTCATCCACATAAATCTGTACTAATATGACGTCACCCTTGGACCTATAGGTGAACAAGGTTTGGTCAATGGTACCTCTGACAAATTTATTTTCAAGAAGGAATTTTGAGAGAGTTTCATACCAGGCTCTGGGCGCTTGTTTCAGCCCATAGAGTGCTTTGTGAAGTCTGCAGACATGATTTGGGTAGTCACTGTTTTCAAACCCTGGGGGTTGACTGACATATACTTCCTCTGCAAGTTTCCCATTGAGAAAGGCACTCTTCACATCCATCTGATAAACCATGAAACCCATATAAGCTGCAAAGGCTAGGAAGATTCTGATGGCTTCCAATCTGGCCACTGGTGCGAAGGTTTCATCATAATCAATTCCTTCAGATTGGTTATATCCCAGCACCACGATCCTAGCCTTGTTTTTTACAATCATACCAGCTTCATCCCTTTTATTTCTGTAGACCCATTTTGTTCCAACCACTTGCTTACCAGCTAGAGCTTTAACCAGAGTCCACACCTTGTTTCTCTTGATCTGATTGAGTTCATCTTGCATGGCAACAACCCAGCCTTCATCAAGCAGAGCAGCAGCCACGTTCTTAGGTTCATCCTCAGAGAGAAAATTTGCAAACAGGCATTCATTTGCAGAGGCGGTTTCCAGATTTTTTAATTTTCCTCTGGTGGTGACTCCCTCAGAGGGTTCTCCAAGAATATTAACTAGAAGAATATCTTGGTTCCTACTCCATTTGGATTGTGGAGCAGGAGTCTCTGTGGGATCAGGAGTCACTTCAAGTTCAAGGAGTGATGGAGGTTCATCACATGTAATCTCTTCGTCCATGATCTCTTCATCTGATTGAATATCTAAAGTGACAGGATCAGCATTTTCTTCAGAGATTTGAGTAAGAGATTCAACACCAACAGTCTCTGGAGTGATGTCATAGATGGAGTGAGGATCAAAAGCTTGAACATATGGGAGATCCTTGTGACGACTTTGAGATGAATCCTTGGGATTTGAGAAATCATCTTTGGGATAAGATTTGACTTCGTTGAAGTCAATGTCACACTCCTCTGAGTTGGTGTGTGTTATGACAGCGTCAGCTTCATTAAAGGTGACATGAATGGACTCTTCTAGTTCTTGCCTGCGAATATTGAATACTCTGAAGGATCTGGAGGTGGGAGAGTATCCAAGGAAGAATCCATCATCTGATTTTTCATCAAATTTACCCAGGTGATCTTTGTAATTGTGAATGAAAACAGGGCAACCAAAGACATGGAAGTAGCTTACATCAGGGGCTCTCTTCCTATACACTTCATAAGTGGTCTTGCCATGTCTCTTCACAATAATGGATCTGTTTTGTGTGTAGCATGCTGTGTACACAGCCTCACCCCAGAATTGTTTAGGAAGTCTAGATTCGCTGAGCATTGTTCTGGCAGCTTCAATGAGTGTTCTGTTTCTTCTTTCAGCGACACCGTTTTGTTCAGGGGTTCCTGGGTTTGAGAAGTTCTGTGATATACCCTTTTCATCACAAAAGGCTTCCATGGCATGGTTTTTGAATTCTGTGCCATTGTCGCTTCTGATAGCCTTTACCCTGCAGTCATTGAGGTTTTCTATTTCTCTGATGAAGGACATGATTCTTTCAGCAGCATCACTCTTTCTCTTAAGAAAGAATACCCATGTGTATCTGGAGAATTCATCTACAATGACCAAGGTATATTTGTTGTGATTGAGGGATTGAGGTTTAACTGGTCCAAACAAGTCCATGTGAAGAATATGAAGGCACTTGTTAATGGAGAATGATTGTTTTGTTTTGAATGAAGCCCTGTGATGCTTCCCTTTCTCGCAGGCTGAGCAGGGTCTGTCCTTGCTGAAGGTCAGAGAGGGAAGTCCAGCTACCAAGTCATTCTTTGCCAGTTTGTTGATGTTTTTGAAGTTGAGATGGGAGAGTCTCTTATGCCAGAGCCAGTTTTCGCTATCAGATGCTTTGGCAAAGAGACAGGTGTTCTCTCCTTTAGGGGATGATGTCATGTCAATGACATAAACATCCCTTCTTCTGGGTGCAATTAGAACGACATCATCGTTCTGATTGAAGATAGTTCCTTGGGTCTTAGAGAACAGAACCTTGAACCCAGCATCGCAGAGTTGACTAATGTTGATTAGGTTGTGCTTCAAACCATTTACATAAGCGACCCTTGTGAAGGTTAATCCATTGCAATCCACTGAGCCATATCCTTCAGTGGCCCCTGAGGAGTCATCCCCAAAGACTACTTTTGGACCAGGCTCCTTCTTATATCTATGCAGATATTGTTTAATTCCTGTCATGTGTCTGGAGCACCCGCTATCCAAATACCAAACAGATTTCTTTAGGTATGCCTGCATAGATATAACAAACCAGATTAGTTTCTATGATGAACCCACTTTCCAGTGGGTCCATGTTGTCGCTGACTGGCGACATTGGGTCTTCTGGGCCTTTCTCCCCCTCTTTGGTTGCAATCCCTGGTTTCATGTCGCATGCTGCCACAGATGTCACAACCAGGGTAATGTTCACACTCATCAGAGTGGTGGTCATAAAAGCCACAATATTTGCAGGGAGGATTAGGCCTGTATCCCTGAGAACTTTCTCTGGATTTTGGTTGCTCAGGTCTTCTAGAGGGCCTGTGAGGGGTTTTAGATCTAAGCTGTGTTCGAGTTCTTTGAACAGCGATGATCTCCTCATGCTCTCTAGAAGAGTGTTCAGTGGACTCACATGTGATACACTTGGGTCTCTTGGAACAATCATCTGAGGAATGATTTTTGAACCCACAGTGTTTGCAAGGCCTGAATAGCGTTCTCCCCTTTGAGCTGCTGGAGCTTTCACCAAGGGAGTTAACAGAAGGACTGTTATCCTTGGGGTTGATTTTTTCTTTCAACCCTTTTACCTCTTCCATCAGGGTGAGGAGAAGTTTCTTGGTGGGTGATAACTCTTCGGGGGAAGAAGTGGGTATGTCAGTGTTCTTGGCCACATAAACCTTCTTGTGTGCTTTATCAGCAACTTTGGAAGTGAGGTTCCCAGAGGTTTTGAGAACTGGTTTTGGGCCAAGCAAGGAATCTGATGGGTTAGCACCAGCAAGTTTGGGAGTAGCTGATGCGTCAGATTCTTTGTCAGAGTCCTTCTCAACCACAGAGGTGGAAAGAGGAGAAGTGACTTCTGATGGGACAAATTTAACACTGGGCACTGGAATGTGGTTTTTGAACCTACCCTTACCCCCTATGGCTTGAACCACATTTCCTGGAATGGTTTCAGCAACTATTTCTTCCACAGTGGACTGGGCAAGGTTCCATTTTTCAATGGTTTTTCTCAACTCAGAGTTTTCATCAGCTAAAGATTCATTTTCAATGGACAACTTGCTGACCTCATTTTGAAGTTGATTAGCGATGTTCACAAAAGGTTTGAGATTAGCTAATTCAGATTGACAAAGACTCAACTCATTTTTGAGATTTTGAAACTTATTTAACAGATTTTTCCTTTGTTCTTCAACAAAATGGAGGTCAACTAAAGTGTAATCACTGACATGGTCTCTGTCAGGACCCTCAGGCATGGAAAGTAATCTTTGTACCTTTTTCATAGTGATGTCAACCCATTGACCTGATCTAGCTTCATTTTTACCAACCGTTGGTTCTTCATCAGCAACAGCCATGAAGGCTCTGACGGTGGTGGTTCCTTCATCCTCAGAGGTGAGGGGTTCATCATCCCAGTCAAAAGAAGCAGCTATTAGACCTTTTCAGTCTTTTTGTTATCCTTCTTCTTGGCAGCATCATCAGCTTTCTGATTGAGTTTGATCAGCTCAGCTTTCAAGGCATTGTATTTTACCTTGTAGTCCTTTTTACCCTCAGAGTCACTGAGAGAGGATTGCTTGAAAGGTGAGGGAGAAAACTTCTTTTTGCTGGGGGTTTTGCTGGATGATGGAAAACTGGGAGAAGATGTCTTGTTTGACCAGCAGTCCTTTTGGAAATGACCAGTCTTTCCACAAGTGTAACATGACACTTTGGATTTGTCAATCTTGGCAGCACCAACTCTACCAGATCTTTTGTAGTATCTCTTCTGGTCAGCTAAGAGGGCTCTGTCATGGAATTCAGCATGTAATTCATCAAGGAATTCTTGACTACTTCTTGTGTCTTCTTCCACGTCAGAGTCACTATCCTGAAAAGAGTGGTTAGCAACAAGAGCTTTTGACCCAGATATAGGAGAAGTAAACCTATCAGTCTCTGATTTGTAAATAGAGTCAATCAGTCCTTCTTCATAATTGTATCTACCAAATAGTTGAGCAAGAGTATCATTTTTTATGGCATTATTTGCTCTCAGGGTTTGGTTAAGGCTAAGCCATTTCCTAGGCAAGCTGTTTACAAATGTGGCATTAACCTCAGCCTTGGGTAGTACAACACCATTGTTACCTAAATCATTCAGCAAGATCTTAAGTCTAGTGTAAGTTTGAGAAACAGTTTCAGTTTCCAAGGCTTTGAAAGCGTTAAACTTAAGTCTTAATGCTTGGATTTTGGTCTCTTTAGTCTCTTCTGGTCCTTCATACCCTAGTACCAACTCAGTCCACATTTCTTGTGCGGTATTGCACTTGATGATGGACTTCATAATGTTCTTGGGTAGGCAAGAGACTATTATACTTTTAAGTATCTTGTCCTGGTTGGCCAGACGTCTATCAGCGGGAGACCATTGCTTAACAGGTTTCTTAATGGGTCTCTCTGGTGTAGAGGAAATAGCCAGTGGTACATACGGACCATTTTCTAAGATTTCAAACAAGAAGGGTTCTAGGCCATCTAAGTATATAAGAAATTCACTTTTCCAACTTGAGAAATCTTCTTCATCAAACGCTGGAACATTAGACACATGTGACCCTCCACGATTATCAAGAAGTTGTGGAAGATCATCCTCATTTACACCAGTGCTTACAACGGGTGTAGGCATGGTAGTAGATGCGGTGGCTGGAGCGTTTGTTGAAGTATTTGCTTGGTTAGATTGACCAAACGGTGGTGGGATAGTTTCAATCATATTTGGATCTTGATTTTAAAACTAGAACGGTTTTTAGAAAGGTTTTATAAATCAAACCGCTCTGATACCAATTGAAAGTCCCAAAATACAATTATTGTTGAAACTAAGACACAAAAACAATAACACACAATAGATATACTTTTCAAACGAGTAATCCTTTATTAACTATTATCAACAAAGTATTACAAAGTGTTATGAATACACCTGTTGAATAACAACAAGAAATGAACCCTAGAACAAGTAAACTTGATTCGAGACTCAAGTTTACAAGAGAACCAACGAGTCGCTGATGGACAGCTGAGGCCTCAGTGGTTCTAGTGGGAGAAAGAACTTAGATAAAGATTCCAAGCACAAGGGTTAATCTTAACTTCTTTCTCATCCCTATTTATAGTGGTACGAGGTTGTATCCTTAGTGGGAGTAGTTGATACGTGTCACCTTCTAAGTGGAAGAGTACAACGTATTAAATGCATGTCCAAATCGAGACATGCCTTTAACTACTTTAGGTGAACAGTTCTGCCAACTGTTCACCTTTGTCCCATTAGGTCGTACTAGGCATTGACTTTGAATCTCTTGTTTTGTCCCGCTCAAAACACTTGTAAGATTCTCCCGCCTAAACTATAAGGGGTTGGATAAGCTTTGCTTGATCCAAGTCTCTAGGGTTCTTAAGTGATCTCTGAGTGTTGTCAACTCAGAGATCCTTGAACACCAGTGCATTCCTTTGACATCCCAGCTATCCATAATTACTGGTGAGTCTGACTTCAGATTGTCTTCGACTTCTCTGACGTTGTCTTTGACTTGAATGATCCTGGTGTGCCAGCTGAGGCTTTGCCTTCCACTGGTCTAGTCTCTGTCGCTGGTCCTCGCAGCGACCTTTCAACACTTAGTCTAATTTAAACAAATCTAGACCATATATATAGCTTGATGATCAAATCATGGTTTTGAAAACTCGACTTATCAAATTACCTATGGATACGAGTAACTGGATCAGCCGTTCAACCATGGCTTAAAACAACAGATTTCATCATAATTGCCAAGTAATTTTAGAATATATTCAACACCAAAAGATTTTACACTTCCAAAGCGACAACAAATTTCTAAATTTGACTTGAGGACTGATAATATATTCATGCATGTTTCATGCGTGTAGATAAATCAGGTCTACTGATTGCATAATTATTGTATGATTATTGGATGCAAATGTCGTTGGCATAGATGAGGACAAAAGTAAAGTTATTTCACATCCTTTTGGACTATCTATACTAATTTATAAAGTATTTGAGATCTTCTTAAAATAGGAATACTGAAAATTTATATTTTTTACCTACTAAATAGAACAAGTTATTATATTTTCATCAACATTATATATGCTATAACGTTTTTCAAACAACCTTTTTGTAACAACCTTTTAAAATAACATTTTTTATTTAAATTGAAAAATCTTTTTATTTATTTATTATTTTTATAATCTAATTTCACTATATTTTTTAAAATTTTGTGCTTTTTTAATTCGATATCCGTTTTGATATATTTTTGTTAATTTTTAATCTTTTTCAATTTTAGTGGGTTTTTTAATTCGATTTTTTATAACTTTATAATAAATAAGAGATTAATATTTATTAGTTTCAAAATTCGTTATTAGGTATTTGCATACTATTGTAGTATATATCAATGTATCAATCCTACTATGTAAAAATATAAATATGCAAATTAAAGTTACGTTTATTTTTTTCTTATGCCATAAAAGTTGTCATTATTGTCACGATAACGTTCTCTTTAATGCATTAAATTGTACAGGTGCAACTAACTACTCATTCGATCTTCTTCTGAGAAAAAAAACACACAGAACCCTCACCACCTAAACCATGTCTGACCAGATATCGAATTCGGATCCTTACAAGTTCCTCAAAATCAAACAAAACCCAGACGGGTCATTAACCCGACTCGCCCCACTTCCATCCATACCCGCAACACCCCAACTCAGTACCGAGTCACTACTCGCTCTCTCTAAAGACATACCACTTAACACCACCAATGGCACCTTCCTTCGCTTCTTTCGCCCCGTTGAATCGAAAACTAGTAGTGGAAAACTGCCCATTATTATTTACTTCCATGGTGGGGGGTTTGTGTTGTTCAGCGCCACGTCATTTCCTTTCCACGAGTCATGTACCGCGGTGTCTGTTCAGACACCTGCGGTCGTGATCTCTGTTGAGTATCGTCTCGCACCCGAACACCGCCTGCCTGCAGCGTATGAGGACGCCATGCAGGCGGTGTTATGGGTGCGTGATCAAGCTTTAGGGGTTAATGGTTGTGATGCATGGTTGCATGAGTTTGGTGATTTTAGTAAAGTTT
The DNA here is from genome assembly GCA_025667525.1 of Glebionis coronaria. Taxonomy (NCBI): domain Eukaryota; kingdom Viridiplantae; phylum Streptophyta; class Magnoliopsida; order Asterales; family Asteraceae; genus Glebionis; species Glebionis coronaria. Next base: position 590,871,285 of record CM046876.1, read on the forward strand.
TTCTAATGGGGAGTAGTTCTGGAGGAAATATAGTTTATAATGGTGGTTTGCGAGCCCTTGATCTTGATCTGACAGGGATCAAGATTGCAGGGCTCGTAATGAACCAGCCTTTTTTCGGTGGGGTCAGGGACACTGAGTCTGAGGTTAGATTAGTAAATGACCGTATCGTCCCTTTAATGGCGACTCGGCTCATGTGGTCTCTTGCACTCCCTAAAGGGTGTGATAGAGACCATGAGTTTTGTAACCCTTTACAAGATGACAGTGAATCTCGTAATGAGAAAATCAGACGATTGCCGAAATGTCTGGTTAGAGGTTACGCGGGGGACCCGCTAGTTGATCGACAAAAGGAGTTTGCTAAAATGTTGGAGGAATGTGGTGTGCAAGTGATAAAGAAATTTGATGATGAAGGGTATCATGGTGTGGAGATCTTTGATCCCCGAAAGGCGCAAGTTTTGTATGATGATATCAAGAGTTTCATATGTTCCTTTCAGGAAAAGAAATCAACTTTGTGAACAACTGCAGAGACTGGTATGTTTAATGTCTGAATTTCTAATAAATTTATGTTTGTTTACATATTGATGTATTTCTAATTAATAAAAATTGTTCCTTATGATATGAAACTTGTTTTTATTTGATATGTACTGTATAAGGTTGTATGTGGCTTACATATGTTTTCTATCGTCTTTTCCCCCTCTGCAACACACAAAAAAAAGAAGAAGATTGAACCATAGTTACAATGAAAAATGGAAGGAACATAGTGAAAATGCAACTTCAAATCAAATTAAAGCTGAACTGTGTAGCTAAAAGTCGTTTATAACAGGAGTAAGTAAGGGCCTATTCGTAAAAAAGGCTTCTATGTTACTTACAATAACTTGGGCAGCATTGTAAAGACACTCCTTTGTACATGCTGTACTGTGAGGCAAAATCACGACATTATCCAATCCAAACAATTCTTTAGGTACATTTGGTTCGTTTTCAAGAACATCCAATCCAACACCACCAATCTCGCCATTAACCAAACACTTAACTAACTCCACCTCATCAATGACGGAACCACGTGCCACATTCACAATGATCCCATTTTTTCCTAATGCACGGATAACTCTTTTGTTGATAATGTGATGTGTGTCGTTGGTTAAGGCACAACAGAGAACGAGTGCATCAGAATTGGATGCGAGTTGGTGGACAGTTGGGTAGAAAGTGATTGGGAGGTAGTGTTTTTGTTGCCTTGAGGTGTATGAGATTATGCAACCCATGGCCTCTAGTCTTTTGGCAACTCTTGACCCTATGTTTCCAAGCCCAACAATCCCAACTTTCTTACCTCCCAACTGAAAACGAAAACATTAACGAAAGTGATTAAATGAGTAGAAAGTATTCATTTAGTCTCAAGTCATTAAGTTCTCAAGTGAACCTCCTGCGTTTGTTGTAAGTATATCGATCCATTTGGCTTACGACTAACATGTATATAAGCTATTCAAGTCAAACTTCAATGTTGTGAGCACAGCTTGTATAAATAAATTAACACTATTCCTTTCCTAAATCGAGAATTAGCGAAATTGAGCCAATGAATAATACCATCTGGCTCTTTCAGTATCCCATATCTTATTATAGAGCCTTTGGCATTGAGTTTTACAGTAGTAAACAAGATACTCTCATAAACAGAATGATCCAAACATTGAACAGATTTTTTTTTCTTGGGTAAAACATTGATCAGATTATTTATAGGTCAAGTATCCCAAAATATTTAACGTGAAGGAGATACACTAACCTTAGAACCAAGAGTATACATCTCTGTCATCGGCCAACGTCCACCACGAACAAACCTATCACCAGCACTAATCCTCCTCATAACATCAATCAACAGTCCTACGGCTCCATCGGCTACATCATCAGAAAACAAATCTCCCGTATTAGTAACTCTAATTCCACGCCTGCGACACTCAGCCATATCAATATGGTTTACTCCAGCAGTGGACGTGTCAACAAGTTCAAGAGACGGAAGGTCAGCTAGAACTTCAGCTGTGATCGGACTCGCACCAGAGCATATAACAACTTTAACAAACTGCGCGTAAGTGTGCAGGAAGTCGTGTGTTGGTAATGAAGATTCGTATGCTTTGAGTATATGAAACTTTTTCGAAATATATTGTTCATGGACTTGAAACGTAAGTGGCGGACAGATGACTAGTACTTGCTGGAGATCTGACGGCTGTGATAGCCGCGACTGATGGTGTTTTAGATCCATTAAGTTGATAAACGAAATTTTGGACCAGTCTTCTTAACGTAATAATACATTTTGTTTTATACTTATGCCACACCGTGAAAAGTGGATCGAATATTGTTCAAAATATAATAAACATGCTTAGCACTAACCAGCCATTAAAGAAATCCAATAATCAAGTGGTATAGGTTCACTGTCCAAACATAATGATAAAACATAGTCCAACCATTAAGAAATATGGCCATTAAGAAATATGGCCATTAAGGGACAAATCGTGCAACATGGGTTAGTTTTTTTATAGCCTCTTATAAATTATACTTATAGGAGTAATATCATTTTTAAGTTGGTGCATACAACTATGACCAACCCAAAATCCAGTTCTGATACTTACAAGTTTTTCAGACTTGCACAAATACAGATGGGTCAGTGACCCATATCAGCAAGATATTTCATCCTTACCTGCGACTTCTGAACGGACTAACTCACTTTTTCTAATGACATGCCACTCAATACCACAAGGCACAAACAAAACCTTCCTATGTCTCTCCCATCCTGTCTTAGAGCCTAGAACAAATGTATCGATCGCGAGTACGTCCAAGAATTAATTAGCGTGTTACATGTGACGCCATAAGTATAAATTCTCTAATAGCTGGCATGATCAGATTATATATAAATTTTCACTAAATGTCATTATCAGTGATATTCATTTTGTGAAAAAGTTAATCAGTTTGTGTAAAAAACCAAGAACAAGATTACTAAAAGATTTTATTAATGGATAGTCCCCAATCGGATGCTATCACTACAAATACAAAAGACAATGTGTAGTCCTCAACTCGATGCTACACAAATAAGACTTTAACAGACACCAAACTGATCAAAACCAAACTGTTAATCACGAGACGTGATCACATACAAGATCAAGAACCCAGATGAAAACCCTAACGTCACGCAACTTTGTCCTTAAATAGCAAAGTTCCAACCCTTTGAGAAGTTTGCACATTTAGTCCTTCAGAAATCATAAAGTCTTCAAACTTGGCACACCTAAATTGCAAAATAGCCCTTGAAGTATCCAAAGATAAACAACTCCACTTTAATACTTCCAACATCCTCCCTCAAGCTTATGACTTCAAAAGATTTGTAAGTCTAAGCTTGGAACACAAAAATTGATGTTGTACCGTTCCCAAACCTTTTTTTGAAGACATCTGCAATCTGTGAACAAGATTCTACCTTATTAACCCTGATGCAACTTTCTCTCTTACTAAATGCACATCCAGATCAAAATGTTTTGTCTTTTCATGCATCACAGGGTTAGCAGCAATCTGTTTAGCTGAGCTATTATCACAAAATAAACTGACAGGAAGCACATTCTTAATATTCAGATCTGCTAAGATTTTAACCAACCACATCACTTCACAAACAACAGATGCCATAGATCTGTATTCAGCTTCAGCTGATGACTTGGACAAAGTAGCTTGTTTCTTACTTTTCCAGGACACCAACCCTCCAAACATATATACACAATATCCTGTGATATACCTCCTAGTAAGCTTACATTTAGCCCAGTCTAAATCAACATATGCACTAAGAATTTTACAAGAAGATTTTTTATAAACAATACCTTCACCAGGTGCACCTTTAAGATATCTAAGTACTCTTAAAGCAGCATCCAAGTGAGATTGTAAAGGAGCATGCATATACTGACTAAGACAATGAAATGAGTTTGAAATATCAGGTCTAGTAGTATTACACAGATTTATGAGTTTTCCAACAAGCTTTTGATAAGAACTAACATTTTTAAGAAACTTATCTCCTTCAGACTCTTTATGTGCAAGAATACCATTTTCAGTCATAGGTGTAGAAACAAGTTTACATGCTATCAAACTAAACTCATGTAATAATTCTATGCAATACTTCCTTTGATTCAAACATAAACCATTCTTAATTTTCAGAACTTCAATACCCAAAAAGAACTTTAACTCCCCAAGATCCTTGATTTTAAACTTGTTATTGAGAAAAGTTTTTATCTTATCAATTTTAGAAATGTCATTACCATTAATCACAATATCATCCACATAAACCAATAAAGCAATGAAAACGTTGTTCACATTTCTAACATATCAGGAATGATCATTTTTACTTTGTTCAAACCCTGCTTCAAGTAAAACTTACACTAGCTTTTTGTTCCACTGTCTTGGAGCTTGTTTTAAACCATATAAAGATTTTACCAATTTACAAACTTTATTATCATTAGAATCACAGTAACCAGGAGGTTGCAACATATACACCTCTTCATCTAGCTCACCATATAAGAAAGCATTATTAACATCCATTTGATATAAACACCAATCATTTTGAACAACCATGTTAATAAAGCATCTAACAGTACTCATTTTAACAATAGGACTAAAAATCTCATCATAATTCACACCTTCTTTCTGACCACAACCTTTAGCAACAAGTCTGGCCTTATATCTCTCAACCTCACCATCGGCTTTATATTATATCTTATAAACCCATTTACAAGGAATAGCTTTTCTATTAACAAGCAAATCAGTTAATATCCAAGTATTGTTCAAATATAAAGCTTCCATCTCATTATTCATAGCTTGAACCTAATTAACATCTTTGACAGCTTGATTAAAACTATTAGGCTCAACAGTCTTATTCAAATTACTTATAAAAGAACAATTATCATGAGACAAAACAGTATGATTAGCATATCTCCTCAGACCATATCTAACCTTATTATCTAACACAAAATCATTCAATTTTTCAGGCAACTTAGACATTCTATCAGACCTTCTAACATTACTACCAGAACCTTCTCCATTTGTTCTTATACTGTCATTAAAAACAGGAACCTGATTTTGAAAACAAGGGACATTGCCCTCAGATGAAGAATTATCATCCATTGATGAGACAACATGAGTATCTTCAAGTGACTACTCCTCTGCAGTATCACCTAAATAACTCACAGTTACCTCTCCTACCTCATTAGATGGTCCCCTTCCATCATCATTGGGTCTTAAAGACTCTTCGGTACCAGACTCAAAACAATCAATTTTTTTTGGTATTAACATCTGAAAACACACTAGACTCAAGTTTTTTATCAGCATCTTTCATTTTAAAAGGAAAAATAGTTTCATAAAACTTAGAGTAAACTGCAAAATACATCCCTGTGGTTTATAGTTTCTCACACAATACATCCCTCGTCCAAACTACTGGCACTATACATCATTCGTTAGTCAAACGTTTGACAATATACATCCCTCCCCTAATGAAGTTAGTTTTGTAACATAATGGGCTCACCATAGGGGTATTTTTGTATTTTGTCTTTCTCATCTCTACCATATGCCATCTTTAAATACATCTTAACCCACTATCTCTTATCCATTTTTACACCACACCTTTTATTTTCACACAGTGAAAATCCCCAAATAAAAAAACCCTAATCTAAGAACCCTAATCATGGATCCAAGAACTTGCTTTTGTGGGTTACCAGCAATAATCAAGACTTCATGGACACAAGCTAATCCTGGTCGTAGGTTTTATTGTTGTGGTAAACATGTAAGTATTAAATTTCGATTCTTTTAAAGTAAATTTGTAATTACCTAAGTTGATTATGATTATTAATTTTGAAGGTACAACCTTGTCGCTACTTTTGGTGGATGGATCCACCAATGTGTGCAAGATCTACTGCCATCATCCCTGGGTTGTTGAGAAACATCAACAATCTTCAAGAACAAGCAAATGAAAGTGCATGGAAAGCTAGAAGAATGAAGATCTTACTTTGTTTGAGCTGGGTTATGTTTGTGGTTTATGTGTTTATGCATTGACTCATAAGAATGTTTAGGTCATTCAAGACTATGAATTGACCTGTTTAGTTTTTGTGTTTTGGGTACAATCAATGCAATGTACTAGGTATAATGAATGTAATGTTTGAAGTTGGTCAATGAATGAATCAATTTATGTTTATGCAAAATCAAGATGTAAAACTAGGTACATACGAAATGCCATATATAACAAAAACAGGTAAACCAAAAGCATATAGAACAAAACAAGTAAACCAAAAGCATTTTGCATCCAAAAGAACCAAGTCAATGTTTTAAAAGAACCAGTTACAAACTTGATAATTGTCATCCAAAATACCACACAAGTAAAAGGTAACATTTTTCCCAAAAGACAAATAACACAGAATACCTAAAACATCTAAACTACCTTTCCTTTTCCCGTAGCTGTTGCAGCAGCCCTTTGAGATGGTCTTGGAGTTGCACCATCTCTTGATCCTCTTCCAGCAGCCTTTGAACCTCTTCCAGCTGCATTTGAATTTGAACCTCTTCTAGCAGCCTTTGAACCTCTTCTAGCAGAAGCTTGTGATGGTTGAGACCCTCCAACATCAGATTTACATGTCCTTTTGTTATGACCAGGTGTCTTACATTTACCATAAGTGATTGTTTTCCCCATCCTTGATAGCTTCCCATCATTAGCCATTTTTTTGCTAGACAACTCATCAGTAGACTTCTTCCTTTTTTTGGAAGGCCTGCCTATTTGTGGGTGAAATTTTGGTCGAATGAGAGTGTTTGGACAAGGATGTTTCTGCCATAGTTGTTTGCCATTCAAAGGGTTTATCTTGTATCTATAAACCTTTTTCCATGTAACAAGCCAATAACAAGCATGGACCCAACTTTCAGGTATTCCCACATCACTTTTGTTTTTAGCCCTATCCCATAATGATGCCATAGCATGCTTGCAAGGCATGCCTGTTAGTTCCCATTTTCTAAAACTACAGGATTTTTCATCAACATCAACTACACATTGGTCATCATATGGTCCTGTAACTTGGTATTTACTATCCCCATTCCAAATTACCTTATAAAAACTTGCCTTATTTGATATGGTCTTGAATAAAGCAGCAGCAGGTGGTGTTAAGGGACCTTTAGCCTTCTCAATGACCTTTTGGACATTGACTATCCTTTTCATCAAGTACTCTCTCACAAACTCCAAGCATGTTAGAATAGGAGCATCCCTTCCATCGACTAATTGTCTGTTGAACACTTCACACAAATTGTTCAATAAAACATCACAATGAGATCTACCTGCAATTAAAGTAATCATCAGCCACTTTTATAGAGATTGTGTAATAAGATACGACATATTAAGATGATAAACTGTACCACTGAAGTGAGCTCTTGACCAATGTTGAGGAGGAATTTTTTTGACCCATTCATAGGATTTGACATCTGCCTTTTTTAACTTATCCATTGCATCGTCAAAGTATGGGATTGTTGTTGCAGATGCACATCTCCATAACAATTCCTTATACTGATCACCTTTAAATTGTTGTTTCATGTTTTCATGTATGTGCCTTAGATAAAATCTATGTTCAGCACATGGAAAAACTTGTGCAATTGCTGGTATGAGACCCTAAAATCCACAAGTCAAAAACAAAAGTAAACATTTTGAGTAACATAAAAAAGAGAGAAATTAAATACATCAGAAACTAAAAGTAGAAGATAATACCTTTTGTCTGTCACTCATAAAGGTAAAGTTTGATTCCCTTGTCAGATCTAGGTCATCTCCTAAAGTTATAAGAAACCATGACCAAGAATTCAATGTTTCAGCTTCCACTAGAGCATAGGCTACTGGATAGGTCCCATGGTTGGCATCAACACCAACAGCAGTAAGTAGCTGACTTGGATATTTCCCTTTCATGAAACATCCATCAAGACATAGCAAGTCTCTCATCCCTGCTTTAAAACCCTTCTTTAGAGCTCCTAAACATATGTAAATCCTTCTAAACTGCCTTGTAGATTGAGATGGATCAAAGCATCTTTCTACATCTAGCTTAACTGTTGTGTCAGGGTTAGTTCTCTGCAACTCTAAGACATATTCCCTTAAAATGGCATACTGCTCAGTGTAATCTCCCTTAACCATCACAGTTGTTTTTGCTTTAGCCCTATAGATCTTATTTTCAGACACCCCTAGTTGATATTTCTTTTGTAACTGGTCTTTAAGAGCTTTCATGGGCACCTCTGGATTTGGTTTAATTGTATCTTTAATCTCCTTAATAAGAAATGAATTTGTAAGCATGTTGACTTCTCTATTTTGGAGACACTTATGGTCATCTTTCAAGGTTCTAACTTCCCATGTTTCTTCATCTTTCAATTTTGAGATCTGCATAACCCAATCACATGTGATGTCTTCATATATGTACTTTCCTTTAGTGCCTCCTACTTTAATAGATTTTTTTGTGGTGTGGGACCTGGTTTTTGTGGACTTTTCTGTTTACCCCACTTGCCTCCAATATTCTTCAAACAATTTTGTCTGTTTAAATCACTTGGCCCATCTCCACCAAGCCCATCACTAGGATAAGTAAAAACAGGGCATTTCCCTCTGCAAACAACTCTAATTCTTTCCTTGCCATTCTTCCATATATACAACTGCCTCCTAGTAGCCACAGCATGAGCATAAACCATTTTGCTAACACTATTTTTGTCGGGAAAGTTCTTACCCACATAAAAGGGTGCACTATAGTCCACATTTTCTCCTAACTCATGCTCCTTTCTTAACTTTCTCAAAAAAAATTTCCTTCTATTTTCTAACTCTTTTGAATCACTATCACTTTCAAAGTCATCAAGATCATATGATTCTACTAAAATGAGAGTACCTTCTTGCTCTATCTGTTCTTTGTTCATGCAAATACTTCCAATCCACTCAACATCTGGGTCTGTATTAGCATAGAAATCTTTCATGTCAACATCTACTTCATTCACTATGTGGTCCTCATCAAGAAACTCACTATCATCATCTTCACTGTCACTGCTTACCTCTATATCACTACTTACCTCTATGTCACTGTCCTAATTATTTTCCATCTCCACATAATTGTTATTCATGTTATCATCACTATCATCATCTCCTATAAGTAGACTTGGTAACCTGTTAGGCTTTTTAGGAGCTACTTGGCTAACTAAGTCTGGCTTACTAGTCTTAGGAGTACTTACCTCATCAACACAGTAAATTTCAACTAATTTGTACTTAGTTGTATGCTTAAGCATCTGTAGAACATCATGATCATTCCTAAGTGCTATTAACCCATAATTTAGATCAGTACCTTGTACTTTGTAATGATATACCATAACACTACTAGGGTTATGACCTAAGGCCCTAAGCATGTCATTTAACTCAACAATTGAAAACAAATCGACATCAACCTGATCAATGAAATTAAAAGATCCATCCTTGTAGATCTTATTGGGAGATTCAGTCAAAAAAACCCCATTATGAATCTTCAAGCTAAAATAGTTGGGGAAATTACCTGTTCCAATAGATCAAAATCAAAATTAGGGTTTAATAATTAATTGCATAAATATTAGGGTTTAAACGATTCTAGATAAATTAGGTTAATTTCGATTAATCAAGTAAGGTTAATGTGACTTACGATATCCATGTTGTTCATCTACATCTTCAACATAATCTCGAACACACCACTCGCAGACCACCATCGGATATCAATGGAATGTGTGATTTTTGTTTCTTGTGATTTTGGGGATTTCTTGAAACACGAATGAAAGGAAATGAAGAGGTTTTTACAAAGATGGGTGTTAAATAAAATAGAGCCCACGATTGATCCAATGGATAAAGAGGGAAAGAGGGTAGAGGGTGGTTGGGGAAGAAAATACCCAAAATACCCATGTCGTTAGTCCCTAAAATGTACAAAACTAACGCCGTTAGGAGGGATGTATATTGTCAAACGTTTGACTAACGAATGATGTACAATGCTAGTAGTTTGGACGAGGGATGTATTGTGTGAGAAACTAGAAACCACAAGGATGTATTTTGCAGTTTACTCTAAAACTTAACATCCCTAGAAAAGAAAACATTTTTATTTTGAACACTCAACAATTTATAAGCCTTTTTAGAAGAAGAAAAATCAATTAAAACACACTTTTCAGACTTAGAAGAAAACTTATCAGAATTATTTAGAATACTTGAAAAACATAAACACCCAAAAGACCTTATATGGGAAATGAAAGGTTCCCTATCATACAGTTTAAAAAATGGAGAATGACCAGCTAGAACAGAAGAAGGAAGCCTGTTAATAAGATATGTAGCAGTTAAAACACAATCAGACCAAAAACTAAGAGAAATACCTCCCTGAAACAACAAACTTCTAGCAACATTTAGCAAATGCCTATGCTTTCTCTCAGCAATCCCATCTTGCTGAGGAGTGTAAGCATATGTAGTCTGATGACTAATACCTTAGTCACTTAAAAAACATGCCATATTATTATTCAAAAACTCAGTCCCATTTTCAGACCTTATAACCTTTATCTTCTTAGAAAATTGATTAAGTAACAAACTATGAAATTCCTTAATGTATTTGAAAACTTCATCTTTAGATTTGAGAAAATAAACCCATACAGCTCTGCTGTAATCATCCACAATGGTAAGAAAAAACCGAAAACCTTCCCTAGTAGTAACCCTATAGGGTCCCCACACATCAAGATGAATTAACTCTTCTAAAACAGAAGACTTATGTTCACTCAATGGAAAAGGTTCTCTAGACTGTTTAGCAAAATGACAAATTTCACAAGGTTCAAAATGATTTGGTTTACTTAATTTCAACTGTTGTTCTAAAACCATAAGAACTTCATCAGAAGGATGACCAAGCCTATTCTGCCAAACAGACTTAGATATATGACAACACAAAACAGAAAAATTACTTTTAATTCTAGGAAACTCACAATTCACATCAAACACATACAAACCACCAGTTTCACTACGAGTCCCCAGAACATTCTCTCTTTTCAAATCCTGAATAACACAATCATGTTCATTAAAACCAACATGAAGCTTACTATCTTTAATCATTTTATTAACAGACAACAAACTAACAGTGTATTTAGGTATAACCAGCACATCAAACAACACAACGTTGCTAGTTAATCTAAGATTACCAACATATTTAATTTTAGCTATGGTCCCATTAGGGTTTCCAGCAGTAATATCTAAATCTGAAATATCAAAAATATTAGTCATATTATCAATAAAAGAAGTAATATGCTGGTTTGCCCCTTAATCAATAATCCAACCAAGATGTAAAACTTTATCACCCATTTTGATATTGGCATTAAAGAATTTATAAAAATGATTATTGAAAAACACATTAGCATTAAAGAATGTAAACCCCATACCTGCCATATTGGCATGAACCCCAGAACCACTTTTCTCACCAAATTCATAATCTTACTGGATTTGATCATTAGTAAAAGGTAAACCAGAAGACCCATTACCAATTTTACTCACATCAACATCATTACTCACATTATTATTCTTATTAAATCCACCAGAATTATTAGAAACATTTCTCCCATTGCCAGAATTATTATTATTATTATTGTTACTTCTAAAACCATTAGGATAACCAATAAGTTCAAAACACCTATCAATAGTATGACCTTTCAAACCATAATGTTTACAAGATAATGAGTTGTAATTACTGTTATTACCTTGTCCCTTGTTAGCCCCATTATTATTAGATCTATTAAAATTCCTCCCATCAGACTCAGTTCTAAAAACAAAAGAGCTAACGTGGGTTTTTGAACCCCAGAATTATTACCAAGACCTCTATGTGACTCCTCCTTTCCGACAATAACAAAAGCATCTTTAACATCAGGCAAATCAGGTTGAGTTAATAAAGTACTTCTAATAGGTTGATATACATCATCTAGACCCATTAAAAATTGCATTAATTTCATTAACTGATTGTACTTATTAAGTTCATCCTTAGCCTCACAGGTACAAGGAGTCAATTTGATAAGAATATCAAATTCTCTCCACAAAGAAGTCAATTTATGATAATATTGGGCAACAGAAAGACCATTTTGTTTAAAATTATTAATCTTTTACAACAAGTTAAACAAAATTGACCCATCAAGTTTATCATATGTTTCTCTCAATTCAGTCCAAACTTTAGCAACATTATCAGAATAAACCAAACTCAAGTATAAGTCCTCAGAAATACTACCCAACAACCAAGACAAAACAACAGCATTACATCTATCCCACTGATTAGACAGAGGGATACTATTAGCATAAGTCTCTCTAACACATGTACCATCAACAAAACTTATTTTATTCCTTGCTTGGAAAGCATTTTTCATAGCAGTAGGCCATACTTTATAATTTTTAGAACCAGTTAATTTCAAACTAATCACAGACCCACTAGTATGATCACTATTCTGCAAATGCAAAGGATTACCAGCATCTAAACTATTAATCACATTATTAGTATTAGTAGTCATGATTAACACAAAACAAAAAAAAGATGAACACAAGATCAAGTCGAAATATAGTTCTCAGGCTTCCATACCACTCATGGGTGGCAGGTCAAGAGCTGATGACATTGATAATGGTCAAAACAAAACACAACATCAAACAAACAGACTATTAAAACAATAAAAAAAAAGATAATCAAGAAATCAACTAACAGCTAATCAACTAGAAACACTAATCAAACAATATATCTCCTTGTAACTCCACAACACCAATCAATCTAGATCCCAACGACACCTAAACCCTCTAAAAATAAAGAACAAGAAGAAAGCGTGAGAGGTATTACTAAACGCGCAAGCTTCCAAACACAATGATCAAGAAGATCAATAAACCAAACTATCAAAACAACCAGCAGCGGATACCAATAACAACCTGCAAAGATAAAGAGTCACAAAAAACAACTTACCAAGAAAAACCCTAATGTCTGATTTTAGGGTTTTTCAGAAATTAGTGTAAAATAAAACAATTAACATTGTTAATCACTGATTAACACCTTCAAAAACAATACCCAAACCAAGAATTTAAAAACCCCCAAATTTTCAAAAAACCCTAATTTTGTAAAAATCCAATTAAGACTCAGATCTTCAAGATCCAACTAATTAAACCCAAAATACACCAATTTTAAAAAACAATTATCCCAAAAACAGAGCCAACAACTCTGGTACCATGTGAAAAAGTTAATCAGTTTGTGTAAAAAACCAAGAACAAGAGATTACTAAAAGATTTTATTAATGGATAGTCCCCAATCGGATGCTATCACTACAAATACAAAAGACAATGTACAGTCCCCAACTAGATGCTACACGAATGAAATACAGACTCTAACAGACACCAAACTGATCAAACCAAACTGTTAATCACGAGGCGTGATCACATACAAGATCAAGAACCTAGATGAAAACCCTAACGACTTTTGAGAGAAAATATGTGAAGACTGTATGAAGTTATGAACGACTTCATGCAGCTTTGTCCTTAAATAGCAAAGTCCCAACCCTTTGAGAAGTTTGCACATTTAGTCCTTCAGAAATCATAAAGTCTTCAAACTAGGCACATCTAAATTGCAAAATAGCTCTTGAAGTATCCAAAGATAAACAACTCCACTATAATACTTCCAACACATTTTTTCTCTATCTTTTAACGCTATGCATATAAATATGCAATACTGTCTCTATGCTTTTTTCCAAAACCATAGGTAACCCAAACTTCAGTTTAGATTCTATGTGGTTCTTCAGAATCACAAAAAACTCAGATTGATCAGTGACCCGACTCATCTCGTTACCATCTTTACCAGCGGCACCCTCACTCACAACCAATTCCCAACTCACTCTTTCTAAAGACATACCACTTAATGCTACTAAAAAACCTTTATGCGCCTCTTTCGACCTGTTTCAATGCCACAAACTGCCACCAGGAAACTTTCTATCATTATTTACTTCCATGGTGGTGGCTTTGTCTTCTTCAGCTCTACATCATCCCCTTCCATAAATTTTGCTCCATTGTGTCTGCTGAGTCTCAGGTGGTGGTGATCTCTGTCGAGTATCGTCTTGCACCTGAGCACCGGCTCCCTGCGGCGTATGAGGATGCTATGGAGGCGGTGTTCTGGGTGCGTGACCAGGCTTTAGGGATCAATGGTTGTGATGAATGGTTGACTCAGATGGCCGACTTTTCTAAAGTGTGTTTGATGGGAAATAGCACGGGTGGAAATATAGCCTACAATGCATGTTTACGTACACTTGATTTTGACCTGAATCCAATCAAGATCGTAGGTTTGGTCCAGGACCAACCCTTTTTCGGTGGGGTCGAACGCACTAGATCAGAGATTCGATTGGTAAATGATCATATTATCCATTTGAGTGTAACTCATCTTGTGTGGTCTCTTTCACTCCCTGAAGGGTGCAACCAAGACCACGAGTATTGTAACCCATTGCAAGTTCTAGACAAATCTCGTAGTGAAAAAATCAAATTGTTGCCAAAATGTCTAATTAGAGGGTATGGTGGGGACCCACTAGTTGATAGACAAAGGGAGTTTGCTACTACGTTTGAGACGCTTGGTGTTCACTTGATAACGAAGTTTGCCGATGAAGGGTACCATGGTGTAGAGATGTTTGATCGCCGAAAGGCATAAGTGTTGTACAATAGTTTCATCTGGTCTCTTGTGCGAAACAAGTCAAGTTTGTGAATATTTGTTGAAAATGGCTGGCTGAGGGTGTGATCCTTTCAATGTAGTAATTTTAGATGGGTATTTAATAACACATTTTATGTAATGTAAGTGTTTTCTATTAAAAGATACGGAGTACATATTTTTCTTAACGTAGGTCTGTTTTTATTTCTTACACACCATGGTAGTGTAAGTTGATAAAAAAATCACAAGTTTAGAGCAAAGATGCAATATCTGCTTAAGTTAATACAAATAGTACTGTAATGCGTGGTGAGACTAGAAATATATAAGGCTTAGGAGAACCAATGGCAACAATTACTTAGAAAATTGTATGTTGAATATATTATGCAAACTTTCTAATAGTTGAAGGGTTACTATTGTAACTTTTTAGCTACTTTTCTTCGTTTATCAAGTGTGCAGGTTTCCAAGGGTTGCTTGTGTCAAACCTACATTTTTTAGAACGGCAAATGTTAGTGGTTAGTGGGTCGAGTCGTGCAATGACATCCAAGCGGAAGAGTGTCTTCTTCGAACCCTCGCCTAGTTATGTTAGACTCCTTATCCACTTCGCCTAAAAGGCCCCTGGCAGGTCTTGAACCCAAGACCTCCAAGAATCCTCCCCTAAGAAAAGCACTTAGTGAAACCTTGGTGGCCAACTGAGTTAAGCCAGTTGGTTTGTGTCAAACCTACATTGTTGGTAGAGTATTTATACATCGCATTTCAGCTGCTAGGTTTTGGGATTCATTATTATCATCGCCATTTCTCTCTTTTTCCTTCTCTCTAAAATAAAGATGTAAACAATCAAACTTTTGATCCAGTTAGTAGTTTAGATAGCTTAGTTTGTTATCGATCTTGTATTCCTGGGTTGCATCCGATCGGGGATAACTCTTTTCTCTTGTATGTTGATAGCATCCATTTGGGGACTATCTGGTGTGAATCTGTGAGTAATAAAAGCACCGGGTGGTTGGTTGAGCGCAAATCCTTTGTGGTGTTACTTATTTTTACATGGTATCAGAGCTCCAGGTTGGATCTTTGATCTAAATATTTTTTTTAAAAAGGGAAAAATATTTTTTGGGGGTTTCAAAAACTTTGTGGTTAAATCGGTTGTATATCTCTGGTTTTTCATACTTTCTTGAAAAGTTTTGTATTTTGGGTTCGGTAAAGGTTTTTTGGTTTATCTTGGCTGTTTACCCAAGATCTTTTAGTTCTAAAAGATGTTTTTCGTTTCTGGGTACTTATTACTTCGAGATATTAAACTTTTTTTGAAAACCCTAATTTTCAAAATCTGGGGCTTTTGTGTTTTAAGGGCTTTTCTGTTAAATCTAACCCTGCAGGTACTTAATTGGAAGCTGCTATTAAACTTTTCTGAAAACCCTAATTTTTTGAAATTTAGGGATCTTGTTTCTTGAAAGTTTTTTGTTTGATTCTAACCTTGCACATACCTTTTTGGAAGCTAGTCTTGTTTGATTGGTTGATTCTTTGGTCAAAGTTACTTCTAGACTCGAATCTAGATTGACTTTGTCTGTTGGTGTTGTTTGTCCTTGGTTACTTCAAGACTTGAATCTAGATTGACCTGGGGTTTCTCTTCCGCTGTTTTGCTGGATGTTGTTGGTTGTGTAATACCTCTCGCACCCTTGCTCTTTATTTTTCCTGTTTGTTTTTTATTTTATCGTTTGTTCACCACCCTTCACTTGCTCTTGACCTACCACCGTGAGTGGTTTGGATTTCTGAGAACTAAGTGGTGTAGGGTCTTGAACTAGGAGTTTTTGGCTGAACACATAGGTTTTTTGTTGTGGTGTTTTTTTGCTTTGTTTGTGGTTATGGCTCTTGAGGTTACTGAGACCAGTGGTGGTAATAGTGTTACCAATGTTATTAATGGGCTTGATGCTAGCAACCCTCTTCATTTATAGACTAATGATAGTAACAATGGCTCTTTGATTAGTTTTAAATTGTCTGGTTGTGAGAACTTTAGAGTTTGGGCTAATGCTATGAAAATTGATCTTCATGCTAGAAACAAGATGAGTTTTGTTGATGGTACTTGTTTAAGAGACACTTATGAGTCTAGTGGTCCTCCCACCTCTCAGTGGGATAGATGTAACGTTGTTGTTTTGTCTTGGTTGTTGAATATTATTTCTAAGGAACTTTATTTGAGTCTTGTGTATGCTGATAATGCTGCTGAGGTTTGGAATGAGCTAAAAGAAACTTATGATAAACTAGATGGGTCTATTCTGTATAATTTGGTGCAAAAAATTAACAACTTCAAACATAATGGCTTATCTGTTTCTGAATATTATCATAAGCTTAACTCTTTGTAGAGAGAGTTTGATATGTTGACCAAATTGACTGCTTGTACTTGTCTTGCTAGATCTGAGTTAGGTAAACATAATCAACTTATAAAACTCATGCAATTTTTAATGGTATTAGATGAAGTTTATCAACCTATTAGAAGCACTCTTCTTACTTAAACTGAATTGCTTGATGTTAAAGATGCTTTTGTGATTGTTTGTCGTGAGGAGTCTCATAGGGGTTTGGGTACTAATTTTGTGGCTCCCAAAGCACAGGTTAGTGCCTTTGCTGCCAAAGCTGTTGAATCTAGAGGTGCTAGTCTTTACAGAAATTCTAGTTCTAATAACTATAGTGTTAATCCCACTTCAATCTATAACACAATATTTTGAGAGAGAAAGAGAAGAAACGTAAAGAGAGAAACTAGAGAGATAAACAAGAAAGAATGGTTGATTACTATGAGAAGAAAGAACGAACCAACACCCTCTTCCACACATGGAAGAGGGTATATATATGCCACGTCACATGGGCTTTGGTAGACTTGTTCATAGGCTGGGCTTGGATTTACTTGGGCTTGCGCCCCTAACTTATACAATATTAGCTTAATGTCCATGCCCGGTTAACCCGACTAACCTATTAGAATACAAGACCAATAACGACTAAGATAACCTATTACATTCTTGTTCGACTATATAAAATATAGGGCTAACAATCTCCCCGAATGTATCAGTCATCATTAAATAAATAAGATGATTGAGTGAATACATTCTTGTGGAGGTGATCTTCCTTCTTTGGTCTCGTATCTTGGTCTTGATCTTGTTTGTAATGGCTTTGTTCCTTCTTGCCTTTGTGATCTTTATCTTGAGCCTTTGTCATTTGACTTTGAGTGCTTGAGATCTTCATCTTGTGCTCCTTGTGACTAAGATGACCTATTACATTCTTACATTCTTAAGTATCTTGATCATTGCCATCTTGTGCTCTTGTGACTTCTGAATCGACATATTCATACTTTGTTGATTTCGAAAGGCTAACAATCTCCCACATAACTGTAATTGAAGTTAGACCTTGAGGTATCCATTGATTATCAGAGTAGCAGAAGTCTTTAACTTGTAGTTTGAACATTTGAAGATGACTTTGGTTAGTACACAACTACGCCACCATCTTGATATGCAGCAACATATATAGACACGGACGAAATGGCTTTGAACATTTCACCCTAATTTGGTAGCGTTTTACTTCCGGTCGGTGAAGACCGTTAGACGGTATAAGATACGGTACCTGTGATCGGGTTGATTCGATTAAGAACCTCCTTGACAGGGTTTCCCGGTGGTAGTAGCCAGTTCTGTTTACTCGACCATATTAAAGCAGACTGCGAACGTAAAGAGTGAATCATAAGGATAAATTATCCGTCTGATTAGAGTCGTCAATTTAGAATTCTTAGAACAAGTTTGATCCTAAAATAATCGCACCATTATTGCTTTCCAGTTTGTCACAAGCTTGATTCACAGAGAATCTTGTGAGTCATCTACCGTAGTGCTATTTGATGTTGACACTGGAAGGATTTCTATTCGTCACTGTGAACACTAAAGAGTGTCACTCTGAATGTTCTGTCAAGATCACACGGATTTTGCGAAGAAACATGGAATCAAGTTTGAATCAATTAAGAATCCAAACTTAGTTGCATTCCAGTTCTCACAAGTTTGATTCGTGTAGAATCGCACAAGTTACCTACCATGAGCTTGTTTGATGTTAGCTCAAACAGGATTTCCTTCTTCATTGTGAATCGTATCACTCAGATGTTCTTGAAATATCACAAGGATAATGCGTAGGACTCGATTGTGTCCTAATGAGATGATAGATTGATCTTTCTTTGACTCTAGACTCAATAAGTGCATTTTGGTAATCGAGGCTGGAGCAGACTGCCACCTTTTCAATATTAACTAACTCGGAGTGAGAAAGTCAATAGATACGTGTTGATCTCCGTGACAATGAGACAAGTTTCTTTTGAGAGAAACTCGAATGGCTGGGGAAGGTGTTGGAAATACGTTTTTACGTATTTAGGAAGATTCAGTCACTCTGACAATATATTAAGTAGTAGCTCGTAGTCTAGATACCTTTTAATATATCAAACAAGGAAAGGCCCGGTCCATGATTGTATGGCCAGCCTAAACATGTAAGCCCAAGCCCATTACAAGGCTTGGGTATATAAACCCTCTCCTTAGTTAGAGAGGTTGTGGTTCTTCATTTTTTCACATAGTTATCTTCATTTTCTCTCTCTAGAATTGTGTGAAATCCACCATCTCTCTATCTCTTTCTCTCTCTAAAACATAAGCAAGATTTACATATCCTACAAATGGTATCAAGAGCCATGGGATGATTGTTTGGTTTTTGTTTTTGTGTTCTTGATTCTCTCGCCCTTTTTGATCCAAAATCACACGAACCAAATTTTTTTTATGTTTTTATGAGTTAATCTTGATATACTTCATCTAGTTACTTGTTAAAGTGATTTGGTATTGTTATTTGGGTTAAAAACACAAAAAATTTGGGTGTTTGATTCATTTTTAGGCTTAGAATCTCGAATTGGTTGTGTTATTGTACTGTCCGAGAAAAGTGGTAAGTTGGTATCCATAGTACGATCTGATTGTTGCAATTGCATAAACCCTGGGGGTTTCTACTTGCGATCCAAGGTCACGATCACTAGCTGCGATCACGAGTACGATCACTCGTTGTGATCACGAGTAAGATCACTCGCTACGATCACGAGTACGATCACTCACTACGATCAGGGAGTACGATCTGGGAGTACGATCAGGGAGTACGATCAGGGAGTACGATCAGGGAGTACGATCAAGAGTACGATAAGGGAGTACGATCAGGGAGTGCGATTAGTGAGTGCGATCGTGGGATACGATCACTGAATACGATCATTGGATGCGATAGTAGGGTACGATCACTCGTCACGATCTGAGGTTACGATCTCCACTATGATCCAGTGGTACGATCACTCGTCACGATCGTGTGTAATTTTGACTTGGATTTTTTGGTTTCTCGAGAACATAATTTAGGGGATTTCAACATTATTTCTCCGCTTTAACACACAACAACAAATACATTTACTTTCTTTCATTGACCGATCAAATTTGTAAATCTTAACTTATCGAAATGGAGTACACATCTCTTACGGATAAGTCCATCCTCTCGGGTACGGATAATCGTCCACCAATGTTGGAAAAATCTATGTACGAGGATTGGACTTCCCGAATGGAACTTTACATGTTGAACAAAGAGAATGGACATCTCATTTGGGCATCGGTGCTCAATGGACCATTAGATTATGGTACAGTGACGGAAGGTACAACTACTCGTCCTCGCACAACGGGTGAATTGACCGGAGATATAAAGATTCAATACAAATGTGATAAGTATGCTACAAACATCATTCTCCAAGCCCTTCCTCCAGATGTCTACAAATTCGTCAGCAAACATAAAGTGGCCAAAGAGTTATGGGATAGAATTCGTGTTCTAATGCAAGGCACCTCGTATACTAAACAAGAACGAGAGTGTAAGCTTTATGATACTTTTGATAAGTTTGCCTATGTGCCAGGGGAGACTCTCAATGACTACTATCTGAGATTTACCCTATTGTTGAATGAGCTCAATATCTATGGCATGGCAATTCCTACGTTTCAATTGAACACCAAGTATTTGAACACTCTTCCTTCAGAATGGAAAAAGTACGTGACGGATGTTAAATTGGCTAAGGACTTGCATAACACCAATGTGGATCAACTTCAAGCTTTTCTTCAACAACACGAATGCCATGTGATCGAGGCTAGGTTGTCTAAACCTCAAGTTCATGATCCACTTGCTATGTATGCTTCTCAACAAAACATGGCTTATACTTATCAACAACCATCATACTTGCAGCAGCCACTACCACACACCTATCAGCAACCACAACAACCATCTTATCAACCACCAATGATGCCACAGCAAGCATTTCAACAAAGTGTTCATCAATAATCTTTTCCACAGCAACCACCAAATCAGACATCACCATCACAAGCCAACACTTCTCCAATGGGCTATACTCCTCAGCAAGGATATTTTCCAATAGAAGCACAACCAGCACAAGCTTTCTACTCTAATGAACTTCCACCAATCCAAGCACCGGTCTTTACTCCAAATAATACGCCAGCTGATATTCTAAACCATCTCACTGCCTACTTGTCAAAACTTGTTGCAACTAGAGGATTTCCACCAACAAACAATCAGCTCCGCACCTCGTCAAATCCTCGACGACAAGCTACTGTTCAAGATGGTCAAGTAACAGTGCAACCTATTAAGGGAAGTCAAAATTCATATGGACCTCCTACAAGGACTGTGAATGCTCAAGCTGTGAATTCTCAAGCTAATGGAAATGGAAGCCCCATTGGTCCTCAAAAGGTTGTGACTTGCTACAATTACCGAGGACAAGGTCATATGGCTAGGCAATGCACTCAGCCGAAAAGGAGAAGGGATGATGCATGGTTTCGTGAGAAGATGTATTTGGTCGATGCTCAGTCTAAGGGAAAATATTTAGATTCAGAGGAGTTAGCATTTCTTGCAGACCCAGGGGCAGCAGATACTGAAGGCATTGCAGTCGTTTCCACTTCTAATGCAGCTTATCAAGCAGATGATCTTGACGCATATGATTCGGATTGTGATGACATTCACTCTGCCCAAGCTGCTCTCGTTGCTAATCTCTCTCACTACGGTTCTGATGTCGTCATTGAGGTACCCACCACAACCAATCTTGGTAATGATGATAACCCACATCAAGTTGGGCATGAAAATGGCAACCTCGAACAGCATACGGGAACTAGTAACTCAAATGATGTGGTACCCAATCCTACACATTTGAGTGAACCTCAACCAAATGCTACGACGGGTATGGAATCTTATGCTCAACATGATTTGCTCATGGTGCCTAAACATATTATTGATCAAATGCATATGGCTCTCAGACAATCCCTAGATACGAATTCCACCCTAACCGCTGAGCTTGCGTTGCATAAAGAAAAGGTCAAAACTTTTGAAATGGTCCCTCAAGCATAGAAAATAACATGTTCTGAATTTTTCTAATTTCGTTTTGAAAAGATTGAACACTCGAAAGAAATAGAATCATTAAAAGCTAATCTTTCCAATGAATTAAAGCAAAAGAGTCGGTTGTCAATGATTTTCAGAAACTTAAAATGGATTTCGAAACTCTCGAGTCTAAAAAGTCTGAATCGGAAATTAATGCTACCAAACTTCTTAAATTCAAAGAACAACAGCTTTTAAAACAATACGCTTCCACAGAAAATGTTCATCTTTTAACTAAATCATTTAAAGAACTCGAACTTAAGCGTCTTCGAGATTTACCACCTAATCCTGATTATGCAAAACAAGCTCAGGAATATATTCCCGGTCTTTATGATATGACCATAATTGGCAAATCGAAAGAAGCACCTTTTGTTCGTAGTACTGAGGAGACACGGTCACTTGCGGAAGAAACTCATTCTAAAATGCTTTCAAAATTCCATACGATTGATTATGATAAGCATAATAAAGATCAACTTTCCAAAAAGACACGAATTCGCTTACAAAAGGAATTAGCTGAACTAACAGTTCTTGTGCCCCCAAGTTTGTCAAATGAAAACCCTCTTAGTACATCTCGTACACTCTTCAAATCGGATTTAACGAAGTTACTTCCACCGGTAAGTAAGGCGTCCGTTAACTTAAATGAGGTTCACCAACACTTATCCGATTTTGACAAGGTCATTTTGGAACGTACGACGGCCACGGCCATAACGGAAGGTGAATGGAACTTTGAGCACACTAGAGCTGCGTTCCGAGACGAAATTGTTCCGTTTGTAAAGAATGTTAAAGCTTGTCTTAGTAATCTTGATCAAGATTTGCATTTGGAAATAGAAGAAGTTAAACGTGTTTTCAATGAAACGGATGATGCTTATGAAAATAGTTTACTTGAAATAGAACGGGTTTCACGCCAAAATGATCAGCTTCTGAAACAAGTGATGTCTCATGATATAGTTTCTGTCTGTGTGAATAAAAGTGTTGATAATGATTCTATTGTGCATAATATTGAATCTGTGGATAATGTGGTAGATAGTACTTGTCACGAATCTGACACTAAATTTTTAAAGCTTCAAGATTCATATTCTTCGATTTCAAAACGTTTTGATGAGATTCAAACACATTGTATTTCGCTTGAATGCAAGCAACAATTTATTCAAGAAATCTTTGAAACGTCATTCGAAGGTGTTAATATCGATGATGCAAACTTTGAAAAAAAAATCGATTGAATTTACAATCAAAACAGCGTTAGCCAAGTGACAAAGTTGCTAAATCTTTGCTGATAGAAATAGAGAAATCTAAGGAGCTTAACTGTTTGAACGTACTTGAGGCCGCTGAGAATTTTATACTTGATCTAGATAATCGAGTTTCCAAGATTTTGTCCAAAGTTGATAACTTAAAACAGAAAGATACACGACACTTCGATTCAGTAAAGCCCGCATGTGCTAATACCAATCCACAGAATCAATCCTTGATTGAACAATTGAATTGAAAGTCGGTGGAAATATCTGATTTGAGGGAACAAATTTGTGATAAAAATCTGGTCTTGTCTGAGTTAAAGGAAATAGTTCGTACTCTAAAAGGTAAGAATGTTGTGGATAACGCAGCCACTGTCTCAGCATCGTTCTCTAGTGCAATCAAAGGGAACCTTATAGCCGTCACACCACTTAACAAGGGCCCTAGGACTAAACCATCTCAAACTTTGGTCACTAAAGATAAGGCGGAATCAAAACCAGCTTCTAATATTCCCGTGTTGCCTTCTAATGGAGTAAGCACCACTACTAAGGCTCAAAGATCTAAGCTTAAAAGAAACAAGAAGAATGATAGGATCTTGCCACCATCTAGTAGTCAAGTGAAGAAGAAAGTAGAAGCCCATCCTCGGAATGTTATTTCTGTTTTGAATAAAAAGAATCATGTAGCTAAACCTAAAGGCTCTGCGGTTGTGCAGCGTTCTAAGCCTTGTGTGAATTCTAATTTGAAATGTTGGAATTGCAATGAATGTATGTTTTCTAGTCGTCATGATTCTTGCCTTATTGACCATGTGAATGAGATGTATGCCCGGAAAAATGGATTAGAATGGAAACCGACTGGGAAAGTGTTAACCCAAGTTGGTTGGATGTGGGGCCCCACTGGTAGAACTTTCACTATAGTAGGAAATACGTGCCCTTTGACTAGGATCACTCACACTACAGCGAAGAAAGCGTGCCCTTTAACTAGGTGTACCAAGGCTACCAAAACACAAGCGTGTCCTTTAACTAGGAACACCGACACCACTGAAGGAACCAAGTGCCCTTTAAATAGGTCTACTCCCACTATAGTGCCCGCTAATAATCCAAAACCTAAGAAAGTTGGAACAGTAAAACTTGTTTGTGCTAAAACTCACATTAGAATACGCAGGAAATCTAAGGGTCACACAAATTTTAGCACTTTTGATAATCTTATATCTGTTTCTGCTAACACTTAGGAACCAATAGTTTCCAATGCATTGTCTACTGTTGTTATTGAAAACAGATGGTCCAAATTATTCTCTGGTATTTAGACTCTGGTTGCTCCAAGCATATGACTGGAGATCGCTCTCAGCTCAGAAATTTCGTAAGCAAGTTTCTTGGTACGGTTCGATTTGGAAATGATCATATTGCAAAGATAATGGGTTATGGTGAATATCATATTGGGAATGTTATAATTTCAAGAGTGTATTATGTGGAAGGTCTCGGTCACAACTTATTTTCTGTGGGACAATTATTTGATGCAAACCTAGAAGTTGCTTTTCAAGAGCATATTTGCTTCATTCGTAATTTGGAAGGGGTTGATTTATTGAAAGGTACTCGAGTGAATAATTTATACACTTTGTCTCTACAAGACATGATGGCCGCTTCGCCCATATGTCTTCTCTCCAAAGCATCAAAGACTAAGTCATGGTTGGCATCAACGGTTATCTCATCTTAACTTTGACGCTATTAATCATTTCGCGAAAAACGAACTTGTTCGTGGTCTTCCTAAACTTTCATTTCACAAGGATCATTTGTGTTCTGCGTGTACAATGGGGAAAAGCACTAAGAAATCTTACAAACCCAAGACAGAAGACACCAACCAAGAGAAACTTTATTTGTTGCCTATGGATCTTTGTGGGCCAATGCGTGTTGAAAGTCTTAGTGGCCAAAAGTACATCCTCGTAATTGTCGATGATTACTCTCGGTTTACATGGGTGGAATTTCTTACAACAAAAAATGAGGCACCTAAATTCATCATCGGATTTCTCAAGATGATTCAAGTGCGTCTCAACACTACTGTCCGACGCATTCGTACAGATAATGGAACTGAATTTATGAATCAAATCTTGCGTGATTACTATGAAGAAGTTGGCATATCTCATGAAACATTCGTTGCACGCACTCCACAACAAAACGGTGTCGTTGAAAGGCGAAATCGCACACTTATGGAAGCTGCTCGAACAATGTTAATTTACACAAAGGCTCCATTGTTTTTATGGGCAGAAGCAGTATCTACAGCAGTGTACACCCAAAACCGGTCACTAATTTGTAAACGCCATGGTAAAACACCTTATGATCTTCTCCATGGAAAAGTACCAGATTTATCATATCTTCATTTGGTTCTCTTTGGTATCCAAATAATGATGGTGACGATTTGGGAAAACTTCAACCAAAGGCTGATATTGGTATTTTCATTGGTTACGCACCCACAAAGAAGGCATACCGAATCTACAACCGTAACTCTCGCAAGATCCTCGAAACTATGAATGTTGATTTTGATGAGCTGACAGCAATGGCTTCTGAGCAAAGCAGCTCTGAACCCGCACTTCATGAAATGGGACCAGTAACATTAGTTTTGGTCTTGTCCCAAACAACCCTACTTCATCATCATTTACACCACCTTCTAGGACTGAATGGGATACGTTGTTTCAACCGTTCTTTGATGAATTCTTTACTCCTCCAAGTATTGTTGCTCCAGAACCTAAGGTAATAGCTCCGGTAACCGAAGTTGTCGCTCCAGCAACCGAAGCACAATCAGATACGTCTGCACCTACAATTGGTCAAGATATACCATTAATGAGTAATTCTCAATCTACACCCGAACCAACTACCCATGTCATGACTATTGATGATGAAGAGGATGATGATGATCACGATTTAGAATTCGCTCAAATGCATGAACTTCCATTCTTTGGTGTACCAATTCCCGCCCCTAATCAAGCCGGGTCGTCCACCTCAGAGGAAGCTCCTACTACGATTTACTCCAATCCACGGATTCGTGAACATGACAGCAAGTGGACAAAGGATCATCCTATATATTCTATTATTGGTAACCCTAATCGTCCAGTATCCACACGAAGTCAGTTACAAGAAAATACAATGTTTTGTCATTTTGATGCTTTTCTCACTGAAGTTGAACCTAAGACATGGCAAGAAGCTTTTACTCAATCCTGTTGGATAGAAGCTATGCAAGAAGAACTCAATGAATTTATACGTCTTGAAGTATGGGAACTTGTCCCATGCCCGGATCAAGTGCAGTTACTCACTTTGAAATGGGTTTACAAGGTGAAACTTGATGAGTTAGGCGGAATATTGAAGAACAAAGCTCGACTAGTAGCTCGTGGATACAAGCAATTATTGGGCATCGACTTTATGGAATCCTTTGCACCTGTTGCCCGTTTGGAAGCTATTAGACTATTCCTCGCTTATGCAGCCCACATGAATATGATCGTCTATCAGATGGATGTGAAGACGGAATTTCTGAATGGTGAAATCAAGGAAGAGGTCTATGTTCAACAGCCGGATGGTTTTGTGAATCCTAAATACCCTAATCATGTGTACAAGCTTAAGAAGGCTCTCTATGGGTTGAAGCAAGCTCCACGCGCATGGTATGATCTATTATCACAATTCCTCATTACACAAGGCTTCGCTAAAGGCAAGATGGATCCTACGCTGTTCATTCAGAAACGAGGTAAAGATATGATTATGGTACAAATATATGTTGATGATATTATATTTGCAGCCTCCACCCAAACCTTATCCGACAAATTTGGGAATGTGGAGTCCATTGATCGTTAGACTCAATGGTTATGAACCATTATATCTAGGTTGATCATCGTTCATATGATAACATAGCGGAATAGAACAATGATCATAACAAGGTGTTTAGGCACAAGACACATAAATTACTCAACGATTGTTCATTATATTAATAACAAACAACCACTAGACGTGTATACATTGAATCCCACGTCTAGTGCGACACACACTTTAGGTTTACATTGTGAATGATAGTTATTGTAAATAAAACCTAAGACTCTTGTTCCTTTTATAGTGGAAGGAACAGAATCTACAAGAGATAATATCAAATAAACATCTAAATATTCTATTTCTATAGATATATATTGAATATATTATTTAGAATATATCCAATATATTCCGTAAATAGAAATTCCATCAGCGCCGTAGACTTCTGTCAGCGTCCAAACATGGCGTGTCAGCGTCTAGCATGTTTTCTTCGTTTTGGAGTTTCTGCCACATCAACTTTTTGACCCAACAATCTTCCCCTAGTTGATAGTGGCAAAACTCTATATGTATCTCTTGTAAGTTGTACATGATCTTCAAATTGCTTCCCCTCAAGTGTAGCATGTATTTTGTTCCCCTTTTTGTCACATCAACAAGGAAGTAAACAATGTATGCAATGTTGAAGATTCTCCAGAAGTAGGCTCTGTGTAATGATCCTGAAGAACAATTAATATAATAATTTTGATGTAGAAGCAGAATAACCCAACCTTGTGTTCCATGTCTTGTACTATCCACGTGATAAAGAACTTATACTCTACCAAGTATAACGAGACCTCGATCTCTTGCCAATATTCTCATCCTATGTGAGACACTGAGCACGATAATGTAACTCCTTCAAGTGTTATGACAAGTCTTCATCACCAACCATGTAAGCACGAACAAGTTACCTTGAAAGTTAGTTGTCATGCTAATTACTTTCAAGATATGATAGAACATAAACTCGCGAAAATCTTCTTCAATCATCAAACTTACCATAAGAATTCTTCCCCTTAAGCTAACACTTCTTCATGATGAATTTGAATGAAATAACATCGTCATACCATATGTAAAAGATCAAATGTGGATAACTCTTTCGCAAGGCTATCCCGATTACATAGTTTAAAATATCCATCAAATCCCACGAATAATTGCTAACTCGCGTTAAAATCATTAATCCATTTAAATATATCCGAGCCATAAATATCAACTTGATATTCTGAATAAAACGGAGATTCCATGTACCTTTGTGTGTATAATCCTCCTTTTTGTATGCTTAAAACGTACCAGTTTTCTTAAACAGCAGCTATTCCGTTTGTTATCCGAGAACCCTTACTGTCCAATATCCACATTCATTACCCGATATCGGACAAGGCGTATCAGCATTTGAAGAACATATCTCGGACAACACTGTCAACGCTGTCAGCGTTGACTTATTCCGTCAGCGTCTCGTTTCTTCTTGTCAGCGTTAAACCAAACCTTATCAGCGTCCACTTCAAATTCTTTGGTCAACATGATTTTTGATATCGGCTTGACTCACGTGATGGACATGAATATGCAACATTATGTTATACATGAGCTGCATATGAATAATACATTTGTGTCCAAGCGTGAATGGAACTTCTTCAAACAAGGAACAAATATTCGTGTGAACACAAACTCTTTCCACCAATCAGAGTTGAGTGACCGTGTGAACACACATACTTCCTCCAATCAAAACACTAGCACCGTGTGAACATAACTTTCAATATATACTTCTTCTTTGGCCGTGTGAACATAATTTGCAATCTATTATAATGTGTATACCTTTTGTCGCTTTGCAACTATCACAACCAAACAGTAGCATCTTTGTATACAATATACGATCCACACGCAGCCTTTTTATATAACTCGTTATGCTAATATCAAAACTTACGTGAATGACCGGGACCACATGCTTTCTTCATTTAACCAAAACACGTCCTTGTATAATCTCTTTTAGGCATCATGGGACCACAAACCACATAACCTTTCTGCTATCGTGTGAACATGATGCTGAACAACCAATCAGAACGTGTAGATCGTGTGAACATAGATAACATATTAACGCAAGATATAACCAATCAAATCGTTCTCTTCGTGTGAACACAAATTTCTTTGTGCCACGATCTGCTTGTCATCATCATAACACCAATCGACTTCTAGTTTATCACAGCCATGCACAAAGAGCAGATTCAGAGTTTTTGTAAGAAACCCTAAAACGAACGTTCTCTTTAAGCATGTTACGATCTGAACGGCTTTGGACTATTGCTGCTCTTCAATCAAACACAAATCCTTAGGTTTTCATATTAATAAACAGATCTAGGTTATAAAAACCCTAATCTGTCATTATATTGAAACCCTAGACAAGTTTCTGTCCCACAATAGATCTTTAGTTTGAGATGTCCTTCGATCATACCAGGGTTCATCATTGATTTAAAAAATCAACTCACCAAAGCTGGTATCATCAGTAGCAATATTATGGATTCACCTAGGGTTTGTAGGGAAAAACCCTAGATTTAGTATCTTGAAAAACATCTCCTGCAGTCAACTTCGACGCCTAATAACTTCTTCATAACAGCTTAAATCGAAGATCGCTTCGGTGAGATCCTAGACACAAGTGCCAAGAACCTACAGTCCAAAAATCACGAAGATCCAACGGTTAACGAAGGAGAAAACGTGTTTTGAACATGGCTGTCCACAGAAAACTGCATATACCCTGCTGCTGACTTTGACGCTTAATAACTTTTGCCTGGGAATAAAACTCGACAATCCCTCCGGTGGATGTTTAGATCTATGTATGTAGAACACACATATAAAATTTCGTGACGATCCAACGGTTCAATCAAAAGTTATGACCTTCTGAATACTGCTGCGCACACAAAAACGTCCAGAAAAACTCTATACGAATTTTTCTTCTTCACGATACACGAACACCTCGTCGGACCTAGATATCAAGAGCCTTAGGCTCTGATACCAATTGTGGAGTCCATTGATCGTTAAACTCAATGGTTATGAACCATTATATCTAGGTTGATCATCGTTCATATGATAACATAGCGGAATAGAACAATGATCATAACAAGGTGTTTAGGCACAAGACACATAAATTACTCAACGATTGTTCATTATATTAATAACAAACAACCACTAGACGTGTATACATTGAATCCCACGTCTAGTGCGACACACACTTTAGGTTTACATTGTGAATGATAGTTATTGTAAATAAAACCTAAGACTCTTGTTCCTTTTATAGTGGAAGGAACAGAATCTACAAGAGATAATATCAAATAAACATCTAAATATTCTATTTCTATAGATATATATTGAATATATTATTTAGAATATATCCAATATATTCCGTAAATAGAAATTCCATCAGCGCCGTAGACTTCTGTCAGCGTCCAAACATGGCGTGTCAGCGTCTAGCATGTTTTCTTCGTTTTGGAGTTTCTGCCACATCAACTTTTTGACCCAACAATCTTCCCCTAGTTGATAGTGGCAAAACTCTATATGTATCTCTTGTAAGTTGTACATGATCTTCAAATTGCTTCCCCTCAAGTGTAGCATGTATTTTGTTCCCCTTTTTGTCACATCAACAAGGAAGTAAACAATGTATGCAATGTTGAAGATTCTCCAGAAGTAGGCTCTGTGTAATGATCCTGAAGAACAATTAATATAATAATTTTGATGTAGAAGCAGAATAACCCAACCTTGTGTTCCATGTCTTGTACTATCCACGTGATAAAGAACTTATACTCTACCAAGTATAACGAGACCTCGATCTCTTGCCAATATTCTCATCCTATGTGAGACACTGAGCACGATAATGTAACTCCTTCAAGTGTTATGACAAGTCTTCATCACCAACCATGTAAGCACGAACAAGTTACCTTGAAAGTTAGTTGTCATGCTAATTACTTTCAAGATATGATAGAACATAAACTCGCGAAAATCTTCTTCAATCATCAAACTTACCATAAGAATTCTTCCCCTTAAGCTAACACTTCTTCATGATGAATTTGAATGAAATAACATCGTCATACCATATGTAAAAGATCAAATGTGGATAACTCTTTCGCAAGGCTATCCCGATTACATAGTTTAAAATATCCATCAAATCCCACGAATAATTGCTAACTCGCGTTAAAATCATTAATCCATTTAAATATATCCGAGCCATAAATATCAACTTGATATTCTGAATAAAACGGAGATTCCATGTACCTTTGTGTGTATAATCCTCCTTTTTGTATGCTTAAAACGTACCAGTTTTCTTAAACAGCAGCTATTCCGTTTGTTATCCGAGAACCCTTACTGTCCAATATCCACATTCATTACCCGATATCGGACAAGGCGTATCAGCATTTGAAGAACATATCTCGGACAACACTGTCAACGCTGTCAGCGTTGACTTATTCCGTCAGCGTCTCGTTTCTTCTTGTCAGCGTTAAACCAAACCTTATCAGCGTCCACTTCAAATTCTTTGGTCAACATGATTTTTGATATCGGCTTGACTCACGTGATGGACATGAATATGCAACATTATGTTATACATGAGCTGCATATGAATAATACATTTGTGTCCAAGCGTGAATGGAACTTCTTCAAACAAGGAACAAATATTCGTGTGAACACAAACTCTTTCCACCAATCAGAGTTGAGTGACCGTGTGAACACACATACTTCCTCCAATCAAAACACTAGCACCGTGTGAACATAACTTGCAATATATACTTCTTCTTTGGCCGTGTGAACATAATTTGCAATCTATTATAATGTGTATACCTTTTGTCGCTTTGCAACTATCACAACCAAACAGTAGCATCTTTGTATACAATATACGATCCACACGCAGCCTTTTTATATAACTCGTTATGCTAATATCAAAACTTACGTGAATGACCGGGACCACATGCTTTCTTCATTTAACCAAAACACGTCCTTGTATAATCTCTTTTAGGCATCGTGGGACCACAAACCACATAACCTTTCTGCTATCGTGTGAACATGATGCTGAACAACCAATCAGAACGTGTAGATCGTGTGAACATAGATAACATATTAACGCAAGATATAACCAATCAAATCGTTCTCTTCGTGTGAACACAAATTTCTTTGTGCCACGATCTGCTTGTCATCATCATAACACCAATCGACTTCTAGTTTATCACAGCCATGCACAAAGAGCAGATTCAGAGTTTTTGTAAGAAACCCTAAAACGAACGTTCTCTTTAAGCATGTTACGATCTGAACGGCTTTGGACTATTGCTGCTCTTCAATCAAACACAAATCCTTAGGTTTTCATATTAATAAACAGATCTAGGTTATAAAAACCCTAATCTGTCATTATATTGAAACCCTAGACAAGTTTCTGTCCCACAATAGATCTTTAGTTTGAGATGTCCTTCGATCATAACAGGGTTCATCATTGATTTAAAAAATCAACTCACCAAAGCTGGTATCATCAGTAGCAATATTATGGATTCACCTAGGGTTTGTAGGGAAAAACCCTAGATTTAGTATCTTGAAAAACATCTCCTGCAGTCAACTTCGACGCCTAATAACTTCTTCATAACAGCTTAAATCGAAGATCGCTTCGGTGAGATCCTAGACACAAGTGCCAAGAACCTACAGTC
The DNA here is from genome assembly GCA_025667525.1 of Glebionis coronaria. Taxonomy (NCBI): domain Eukaryota; kingdom Viridiplantae; phylum Streptophyta; class Magnoliopsida; order Asterales; family Asteraceae; genus Glebionis; species Glebionis coronaria. The sequence continues at coordinate 590,904,105 of CM046876.1, forward strand.
CAAAAATCACGAAGATCCAACGGTTAACGAAGGAGAAAACGTGTTTTGAACATGGCTGTCCACAGAAAACTGCATATACCCTGCTGCTGACTTTGACGCTTAATAACTTTTGCCTGGGGATAAAACTCGACAATCCCTCCGGTGGATGTTTAGATCTATGTATGTAGAACACACATATAAAATTTCGTGACGATCCAACGGTTCAATCAAAAGTTATGACCTTCTGAATACTGCTGCGCACACAAAAACGTCCAGAAAAACTCTATACGAATTTTTCTTCTTCACGATACACGAACACCTCGTCGGACCTAGATATCAAGAGCCTTAGGCTCTGATACCAATTGTGGAGTCCATTGATCGTTAAACTCAATGGTTATGAACCATTATATCTAGGTTGATCATCGTTCATATGATAACATAGCGGAATAGAACAATGATCATAACAAGGTGTTTAGGCACAAGACACATAAATTACTCAACGATTGTTCATTATATTAATAACAAACAACCACTAGACGTGTATACATTGAATCCCACGTCTAGTGCGACACACACTTTAGGTTTACATTGTGAATGATAGTTATTGTAAATAAAACCTAAGACTCTTGTTCCTTTTATAGTGGAAGGAACAGAATCTACAAGAGATAATATCAAATAAACATCTAAATATTCTATTTCTATAGATATATATTGAATATATTATTTAGAATATATCCAATATATTCCGTAAATAGAAATTCCATCAGCGCCGTAGACTTCTGTCAGCGTCCAAACATGGCGTGTCAGCGTCTAGCATGTTTTCTTCGTTTTGGAGTTTCTGCCACATCAACTTTTTGACCCAACAGGGAAACTAATGTCTTCCAAGTTTAAGATGTCAATGATGGGCAAGGTATCATTCTTCTTAGGTCTTCAGATATCTCAGAGTCCCAGAGGCATCTTTATCAATCAATCCAAGTATGCCCTTGAATCGCTTAAGAAATATAAGATGGAATCTTGTGATCCCGTGGATACTCCAATGGTGGAACGAACTAAGCTTGATGCAGATCCACATGGAGTTGCCGTTGATCCGAAACTGTATCGTGGAATGATCGGTACTCTTCTGTATATCACAGCTAGTCGACCTGATCTTCAGTTTGCTATATGTATGTGTGCTCGGTATCAAACTCGACCTACTGAGTTACACTTGGCCACTGTGAAACGGATCTTTCGATATCTTAAAGGAACAATTAGAAAAGCGCTGCAATTTCAATTACAGAAGTAGAATACATAGATATGTCCGGTTGCTGTGCTCAAATTCTTTGGATGAGATCGCAATTAACCGACTATGGTCTAGGTTTCAACAAAATTCCGATGTATTGTGACAACAAGAGTGCAATTGCCCTATGCTGCAACAACGTTCAATTCTCCCGGTCGAAGCACATTGACATTAAATACCACTTCATCAAGGAGCAAGTGGAAACTTTGTCCGATCTGAGTATCAATTGGCGGATATTTTCACGAAGGCTTTAGATGTTGGAAATTTAGTGCAATTGTGGGAACGGGTAATACATGTAAATGGGTTTGGAGGTACGGAGTGTACACCCATTAAGTCCCTTACCTCCCTGGACTCAATATAGTGGTTGTGATATCAGTAGGAAGCTGCTCCTGGTCAGGAAGTTGCTCCTGGTCAGGAAATTGCTCCTGGTCAGGAAGCTGCTCCTGGTCAGGAAGCTGCTCCTGGTTAGGACGTTGCTCCTGGTGATGCACAAAGTCTTTGTAACCTCTTTGACCAGTTAATGAGGGTTGAATATTGACTTGATGACCAGGTTTCTGGTCATGTAACCACTATGCTTTATGAAGGTTATTATGAGATTAATAGGTCGATTAATGCTCTTAATACCTTTGACTAGGATTTTCATTCCTTAAAGGAATAGGATCACTATAAATAGTGATCATATTTTGCATGATGAAGGACAGAAACAAGAAACACAGAAACGCATAGAGTTCTTGATTTGTGCCTAAAACAAGAACTAACTCTTGGTTTTATCCCAAGGAGGTATTCGTGTTAACCCAGGCATAGGGTCGAATAATCTTCTTTGGAAAGTGATTACACGACTCCAAGAGATATCCGGTAACCATTCATTGGTACGTAGTTAGGCTATTGATTATCTTCACCCTGTTGGAACGAAGTAAACCCCAACAATCAAAGAAGATTATTTTGTGATAATCAATGGTGGCGGCAATAAAGCATATGGTGGCTAACTTCTCCAAACTGGACAAGTTTGAAGGGGTTGATTTCAGGAGATGGCAGAAGAAGATGCACTTTCTTCTCTCTACCATGAACGTGGTGTACGTGCTGACCACTCCTATTCCTGATGGTGGTGATGATGCTACTTTGGAGGAACTGAGGAAAAGGAGCAAATGGGAGAATGATGATTATGTGTGTCGCGGCATAATTCTAAATGGTATGTCTGATTCTTTATTTGATATTTACCAAAATGTTGAATCTGCTAAAGAACTATGGGATTCCTTGGAAGCCAAATATATGGCTAAGGATGCATCAAGTAAGAAGTTCCTTGTGAGTGATTTCACAAATTACAAAATGACTGATTCAAGACCAGTCATGGAACAACACACTGAACTTCTTGGAATACTTGGCAGATTTACACAACATAAAATGAACATGGATGAGACCATTCAGGTCTCGTGTGTCATTGACAAACTACCTCCTTCTTGGAAAGATTTCAAGCACACCTTGAAACATAAGAAGGAGGAGTTAACTCTTGTTGAGTTGGGCAGTCATTTGCGCATTGAGGAATCCCTCAAGGTGCATGAAAGTGATAAGCCAAAGAGCAACAATGTTGCTGGTTCATCTGTTGTCAATATGGTAGAGCATAACAACTCCACCAGGTACAATGACAACGAGGGCAAACGTAAGCATCATGATAACACCAAGGCTAATCCTAACAAGAAGTCATCAGTGGCTTGTTGGAAGTGTGGGAAACCTGGACACTTCAAAAGGGATTGCAAAGGTGTTAGCATTGGCAACCAAGCTAATGGATCAGGCACAAAAGGTCAGAATATGTTTAATGAATCTCTCCAGATTTATTATGTTACATATGTATCTGAAGCTTACTTTGTGCAGGATGATGATGTTGCGTGGTGGGTTGACTCTGGAGCAACAGTACATGTGTGTAAAGATAGATGATGGTTCAAGACTTATGAGTCAATGAATGATGGATCTATTCTTCACATGGGAAATGAGTCAACAGCCCTAGTGCATGGACGTGGTTGTGTAGATCTTAAATTTAGTTCTGGAAAGATTGTTTCTTTGTTTAATGTTTTGCATGTTCCTAATATTAGGAAGAACTTGGTTTCTAGTAGTGTGTTGAATAATTGTGGTTATAAACAAGTGATTGAATCTAATAAATTTGTTTTATCAAAACATGGTGTGTTTATTGGTTTTGGCTATTTGAGTAATCAAATGTTCAGGCTTAATATAGATTCTAGTATAAATGTTGATTCTGTCTTGATGACAACCACTAAACTAAATGATTCATCACTATGGCATGCTAGACTAGGCCATGTCCACTATAAGAGGATGCAAGATATGTCTAAGGATGGGTTAATTCCAGCTTTTGACATGGACACTAATAAGTGTCAGACTTGTATGCTGAATAAAATTACTAAGAAACCATTTCAGGATGTAAAACGTGTAACTACAGTTTTGGAGCTAATCCATAGTGACCTATGTGATTTGCATGCTACTCCCTCATTAGGGAATAAGAAATACTTGGTAACATTTATTGATGATGCTTCAAGGTTTTGTTATGTCTATTTGTTGCATACTAAGGATGAAGCATTAGATAAATTTAAAGTATTTAAAACTGAAGTTGAATTACAACAAGGAGTCCAGATCAAAAGATTTAGGACTGATAGGGGAGGTGAGTACATGAATACTCAGTATTTTCAGTCTGTTGGAATAATCCATGAAACAACTGCCCCCTATACTCCACAACAAAATGGTATATCAGAAAGGAAAAATAGAGTACTAAAAGAGATGGTTAACTCCATGTTGTCCTACTCAGGACTGAGTCAAGGGTTTTAGGGAGAAGCTATGTTAACAGCTTGCTATTTATTAAATAGGGTTCCTAATAAAAGGAACAGGATTACCCCTTATGAACTCTGGACTAAAAGGAAACCAAACTTGAACTACCTCAAAGTTTAGGATTGTAGGGCTGTTGTAAGACTCCCTGATCCAAAGGTGAAAACCTTGGGTGAAAGAGGCATTGAATGCATCTTTGTTGGATATGCTGAGCATTCCAAGGGTTATAGGTTCTATGTTATTGAACCTAATGATTCAGTTTCAATAAACTCAATCATTGAATCAAGGGATGCTAACTTTGATGAGACTAGGTTCTCATCAGTTCCTAGACCAAGCCTTAGGACTCCTATAGGAGCTGAGGACACTGGTGTTTCAGTGGAACCTGAAAGGGTCACTGATGAGGTTGTGGTTCAGCAACCTGAGCCTGAGCTTAGAAGAAGCACAAGGCATAGGACTCCAAGGAATTTTGGGCCTGAGTTTCAACTATACTTAGTTGAAGGTACAAGAGATGAGGTCTCTGACCAATTCTACTATTGCTTTAATGTTGAGGATGATCCCAAAACATTTGATGAAGCAATGAAGTCCCAGGATGTTGCTTTCTGGAAAGAAGCAATAAATGATGAGATGGACTCCATCATGGGCAACAACACTTAGGTGTTGGTTGATCTACCTCCTGGTTGCCATCCACTTGGTAACAAATGGATTTTCAAAAGGAAAATGAAGGTAGATGGAACTGTTGAAAAGTTCAAGGCAAGGTTAGTCATTCAGGGTTTTAAACAAAAGTCAGGGATAGACTATTTTGATACTTATGCTCCAGTAGCACGTATCAGTACCATAAGAATGCTGATTGCTCTAGCAAGTATTCACAATCTGATTATTCATCAGATGGATGTGAAGACAGCATTCTTGAATGGTGACTTGGATGAGGAGGTTTATATGAACCAACCTCAGGGCTTCATCATGCCTGGTCATGAAGGTAAGGTGTGTAAACTGATTAAATCCTTATATGGACTGAAGCAGGCACCTAAGCAATGGCACCAGAAATTTGATGAAGTGGTTTTGTCTAATGGTTATTCACTTAACCAAGCTGACAAATGTGTATATAGCAAATTTGATGAATCTGGTAAAGGAGTCATCATTTGCCTATATGTTGATGACATGTTAATCTTTGGTACTGACCAATCTAAGGTTGATCAGACAAAGGATTTTTTGTCATCAAAGTTCTCCATGAAAGACATGGGGGAGGCTGATGTTATCCTTGGCATAAGGATTAAACATGAAAGTGATGGTATTGTAATTTCTCAGTCTCATTAAATTGAGAAGGTGCTGAAGAAATTCAATCACTTTGATTGTACTCCAGTGAGTACACCTATGGATACAAGTGAGAAACTGATGCCTAACAATGGTCAGGCTGTCTCCCAGCTTGAGTATTCTAGGGTGATTGGTTGCTTGATGTATGCCATGACTAGTACTAGGCCTGACATTGCATTTGCTGTGGGTAAACTGAGTAGGTATACTAGTAATCCTGGTACTCAGCATTGGCAAGCAATTCAGAGGGTACTGAAGTATTTGAAAGGAACAATGGATTATTGTTTGTCTTATACTGGATATCCTTTAGTGTTGGAAGGTTACACTGATGCAAGTTGGATCAGCAATACTGAGGATAATTCATCCACAAGTGGTTGGGTATTCCTTCTTGGTGGTGGTGCAATTTCTTGGGCATCCAAGAAGCAAACTTGCATTACGGGTTCAACAATGGAATCTGAATTTGTGGCTCTAGCAGCTGCTGGTAAAGAGGCTGAATGGTTGAGAAACTTGCTTCTTGAGATTCCATTATGGGTCAAACCTATGGCACCCATTTCTATCCGTTGTGATAGTGCAGCTACATTGGCTAAGGCATATAGCCAGATGTACAATGGCAAGTCTAGACACCTAGGTGTTAGACATAGCATGATTCGTGAGTTGATCACGAATGGGGTGATTTCAATAGAGTTTGTGAGGTCTCAACAAAACTTAGCTGATCACTTGACGAAGGGATTGGCTAGAGACTTGGTTATAAAGTCTGGTAAAGGGATGGGTTTAAAAGTCCACTCTAGTAACTGAATGCTAGGACACCCAACTCCCTCCTGAGGAAACTTGGGATCTGAGTTCAATGTGGAAAGCTGAACATTCAGGGGACTGAAGCACATGTATATCATCCCAAGGATGTGCTTGTACCTGCTGAAAGGAGGATGAAGTCATAAACTTCTTAATGGTTAATTTCTTTGAAAAAGTGCTTAAGCAGGAGCATGAACTAAAGAGGAACCACCTATGTAAATGTTGAGGTTTCGCCGCCTCAAGGAGTATGGACTTTGGCTCTTACAACATTTATGAATTGGATATGGACACATGGCTTGTATGGTGTCAGGAGCGTTTTAAGTGTTTGAAAACTTGTGTGTATTTTATCTTCAGGTATTCAAAGTAGTTGAAGGGTTCAATTCTTAGAACACCCTGATTCTCGAATATTTGGAGTGATGTACTAAGATGGAAATTCAATCCTCAGGACATTTTCATTTATGCACTGGTTTTGTTAAAGTTGATTTTCATGCAAAAAGGAATTGTACTAAATTGGGGAGCATTGTTGGAAATTTAGTGCAATTATGGGAACGGGTAATACTTTTAAATGGGTTTGGAGGTACGGAGTGTACACCCATTAAGTCCCTTACCTCCCTGGACTCAATATAGTGGTTGTGATATCAGTAGGAAGCTGCTCCTGGTCAGGAAGTTGCTCCTGGTCAGGAAGTTGCTCCTGGTCAGGAAGCTGCTCCTGGTCAGGAAGCTGCTCCTGGTTAGGACGTTGCTCCTGGTGATGCACAAAGTCTTTGTAACCTCTTTTACCAGTTAATGAGGGTTAAATATTGACTTGATGACCAGGTTTCTGGTCATGTAACCACTATGCTTTATGAAGGTTATTATGAGATTAATAGGCCGATTAATGCTCTTAATACCTTTGACTAGGAGTTACATTCCTTAAAGGAATATGATCACTATAAATAGTGATCATATTTTGCATGATGAAGGACAGAAACAAGAAACACAGAAACGCATAGAGTTCTTGATTTGTGCCTAAAAACAAGAACTAACTCTTGGTTTTATCCCAAGGAGGTATTCGTGTTAACCCAGGCATAGGGTCGAATAATCTTCTTTGGAAAGTGATTACACGACTCCAAGAGATATCCGGTAACCATTCATTGGTACGTAGTTAGGCTATTGATTATCTTCACCCTGTTGGAACGAAGTAAACCCCAACAATAGATCGCGCTCGAATGGAATTTTTGGTCGACAAGCTAGGAATGAAAACTTTCTCGCCTGAGACTCTAAAGGAACTGGCAGATGAAGCGAAAGAATAGTGGTGATAAGCTATTATCCGTATCCTTGGTGATCATCTGTATATATTGTTTATATTTTTATCGACAAAAGCAAAATACAAAAATATAAAACCATATGAAAACCATAAAAATTGAAAAATATAGAAAAATCCAAAAATATTTTTACTTTATTTTTCAAAGGCCTGTCTTTTGGTACGATAATATTTACGGCCTTAGAAATGTTGATTAATATTGACACAGCGCCATAAATAGAGTTCGTACAAAAGTTGTAAATATTTCATAAAACATACCTATAAGGCTTGTAGTTATTTCTGACTGCAACCCGCTTGTCATATTAAAGTCAAGTATTTCTTATGAAAGCTTTGGCTCACAACGGGAATTAATTTTCTAAGGCAAGGTTTACTTTAAAACCTTGTAAGGAATCAAGTTTACTTTATAACTTGGTCTAACACAAATATATGTACGCATCAGTGCATTTATTTGTTACAACAAGAGAAATCTTGTTTTTATGAAGCTATCATCTCTACAACCATAGCAATCTACAATTGGTATCTACATACTCGACGATGCGACTACTCAACCGACGACTACAACTCTTTCAATAGAACACGGGTCAAAAATTGAGGGGGAGCAATTATCAAGCATTCAGAATCTTCGATGCCGAAAGTGCCAAGCTCACTAATTGGTGTCAAGACAACCATACCAATCATACACGTGGTGTCAAGAGATGACTTCAGACATGACGAGACGACCAACATATGCTGACAAGAACCATTTGATCTTATCATATGATGTTCTCATCAATCAGGTCCAACCTTGTCAATTCTTTTTAATATGGTGAATATGTGATCATGTTACAAATCGGTATCATATCTCATACATTTGGTATCATGAAGATAAATGGACTTGCATTTTTCTTCCCAAAACTTTTGTTAAAATTTCATTAAATAAACTGATATTAAAAATATCGATTAGGTTAATATTTTTAATATGGGGGAGAAAATGTGATTTAATATGGGACATTATCACAAATGGTTTGACTTAATGTGCTTGCTCATCCTGACATATGCGAAATGTTTTCGAATATCGTGGCATATGTTAAGGGGGAGCAAAGTGGATTTGCTATATCAAAATGGATTTTCATGGTGACATATACTTACACAAAACCTATTTATTTCACGACGATGAAGATTGTGGTGACATAAGGATGGTAGGATAGGTTAAGTCCTATGATTCTTCCAAAACCAGAGGAATCTTCCCAAGGACATTCCATAGCTAGAAATAGTAGTCCTTAAGAAAGATGGAGAAAGATTGTGAACGTAGCTGAATGCCGGCCATGTACTTAAGTTAGCACTGGAACAATCACAACAAGGTGCTAGTTATGACGTATTGGTAAGCATTGAATGGGTTGAAGAATGAAAAAGAATTGTAAAGATAAAGGGTGTAAAGAAGGAAGCCCTCCTTACAACCTTAGGCAGAAACGGGGTCAACACATATGCTATTGAGATCATTTTAATGATGCTCGATATTGAAGATAGACATCATGGACCCAGTGATGCAATGTACAACCCATCCCAGCTAACTCAGGTATCTCTCAAAAGGTATTTGTTTTATTCACACGGAGACAACACATTATCTATCGATTTATTCACTCCGAATAAATAGGTATTGAAATGGTGGCACTCCTCTCCAGCCTCCGATTATTAAAATACAAAGTGCACGATCGAGTCTAGAGCCATTTGAGATCATCAAATATCTCATTAGGACATACTTCCATAATTCCTTGCTTCTTCACACACTGTGAAAAGTAAGAAAGATATTAAGAGTCCTACACAAAATCTTCATGATCTTGCCTGAACATCCGAGTAATACGAAAGTATTTACAATGAAGATGGAAATCCTTCTTGAGCGAATATCAAAAAGCTCATGGTAGGTGACTTGTACGATTCTTTATGAATCAAACTTGTGATAACTGGAAAGCATTAGTGGTTTAATTCTTAGCTGAACTTAAACACGTTCCAGGCCTCTACGCAATATCTAAGTGATCTTGCCAGAACACTCAGAGTGATACCTTATTATTCACAGTGAGGAGTGGAAATCCTTCTAGTGTTAACCTCAAACAGCACTTGGTAGGTAACTTGCAAGATTCAATATGAATCAAGCTCGTGACAACTGGAAAGCAACGATGGTGTGATTATTTAATGAATCAAACTTGTTCCAGGAATCAGAATTGACGGCTTCAATCATGCAGATAATTTTATCCAAATGATTCACTCTTTACGTTCGCAGTCAGCTTTCGACGGTCGAGTAAAGAGAACGGGTTTACCCGCGAAATCTTGTCAAGGAGATTTTTAATTAAATTTACCTGCCACAAGTACGATATTTTATATCGTCCAACGGTCTTCACCGACCAGAGGTAAAATGCTACCGAATTAGAATGAAATGTTCAAAGCCATTTCGTTCGTGTCTACTTATGTTGCGGCATTTGAGAACGGTGGCGTTGCGGAATCCGAGAAGAACTCGTCCCCGCATACTTATACTTTATGCACTTAATACCTCATCTAATTCAAGAAAGCCTAAAAGTTACGTCTTCTGCTGTATCGAACTCTGAAGCTTTCAAGAATTATGAAGGTATAAGTATGTGGGAATTGAAGTCACGAAGAGGCGAAGATCACAAGTGATGGATGCACAAGATCAAGGCAAGAGATTAATGCTAAAGATTGATATCAAAGATCACATCAACATGTTCACCAAATCAAAAGAAAAAGAAAAGAAAGACGAAGAATACGAGCTCAAGACAAGCATAGTATGCTAGGTTTATTTTATTATTGTAACTTGGGTAACACACTTGTTTGGAGTGACCTCCTTTAGGGGGAGATTGTTGGAAATACGTTTTTACATATTTAGGAAGATTAGGTCATTCTGAAAATATATTTAGTAGTAGCTCGTAGTCTAGATACCTTTTAATGTTGTGAATTAATTTGATGAGACAAAACAAGTATAATGAAACAAGAAGGGCTTATATGCAAATATCAAGCTTTACAAGAATATGGAGCCCTTTCATACAACAAGAAGGACTTAATCCCATCATTCACAATGTAGTCTTAAAGTTGAGTCGTGTGTTCTAGACGTGTGTAACCTTGTAAACACGTCTAGGTTTGTTACTTGTAATCGTTTGAAGTTTAATACAAGTAAACGTTGGAAAAGAAACACCTTGTTTGTAATCAATGTTCTAATTCCGCTATGTTTATCATATGAACGTTGATTATCCTAGTAAGCTTAATCGATCCGTGATATAATGGTTTCCACAATTGGTATCAGAGCAGGTGGCTCTCGATGCTAGGATCAACAAGGTGTTCGAGTCGAAGAATGGTGAAAAAGATGAAAAACCCGTCTAGGGTTTTATGGTCGAATCTCACTGTGTAGTCGTTTTTAAACGGCGATATCTCCTTCGTTAACCGTTGGATCGTCGCGAAATTTTAGCTGGAGGTTCTCAGAGTATGTGTCTTCGATCTCACCGGAGCAATCGTCGAGTTCAAGTCTCAAGAAAAAGTTATAGTTCGTCGAAGTTGGCTGCTGGTGAAGATTCGTCATGTTATTATGGTCTATTGGTTCTTGTGGTCCCAAAGATGTAGCAACAAAAGAAAAGGTAGCAATCGTACAAAAGATAGTACCATTGACATGTTATTACTCGACAAGATTCAACGGAAAGGGACGTATGGATGTATTGTTTGATTTGTGCAGCTGATGGTCAAGATTAAGGTACTGTACGTATGTCTCAAAAGAACTAAAGCAAAAGTACAGCAGACCTTGAAGCAACATGTGACGATTTGTTTATAAAGTTGATATCACAAAAGGAAGAGATCGTGACATGTTTATTGAACAAAGCATTATATGTTTATTAATGGTGGCTGTTCAAAACATACACTTTTCAAAACAAATACAAGAAAGAAAGTGACTTGACGTATTCCCGATTTTGTTTATGGTCCACGTTCAAGACCACATTGAAGAGTTTGTTTATGTAGTTGTTCACGAGAAGACAAGAAAGAAAGTGACTTGACATATTGTAGCTAAAAGCGATGGATCCAAAATAAAAGAAAAAAAATGCGTGAGCTACTACCATGTGTGATTGTGTTCACACGAATGGTCCAATGATAATTAAGAAAGTGACGTGATGGGTTGGATGTAAAGAAAAAGGATCGAGTTGTACAAAGATCCCACGTGAGGCAGAAGCAAAGGTATACGTCTGTTTTATTTATGTTCACATCTTGAGAGCTTTGACTTGTAGCTCTACGAATCATGTTTGCAAGTACGATGGTGACTACTCATATATTGTTTATTTTCCTAAGCTATTGACGTGGGCTTCCATGCTATTCATTGTTTATACTACGTTGTGGTTCTATAATAGTACAACAGTAAGTTGTCATTAGTCTCAGACGCACCAAGGTAAAGGGGATGTGGACCAGGATTGACTATTCAAAGAAAGTGTAATACACGATTGTAATATTAAAGAAAGGGAATAGCAAAGTGCAATTGAATAACAACAATTCGTATATGGGTAATAAGTTTGTGGCTCAAAGATTAAAAGAAAAGCTGTTATGTTGGTATGGACGTATGAGAAGAAAAGAAGGCTTCTTTACTATTGGCTGATACAAATATTTTTCACGTGGGACTGAGTTTTGGTATAAAAGAAAAGAAGGATATGGGATTCAGTATATTGATTTGGTAATTGAAGACGAAGACAAAGGAAAAGTGGTACAGTGGAGTATATTCAGCTGCTGTCGAGAGTTATGTTGCCACAGATGGTGTCAGTGGCTGAGTCGAGCCGCTGACAAGCATAAAACACACGCTGATAAAGAAGACGCTGACACGTTTTTATTTATACGCTGACAGCGTGTCGTCCGATATATGATTTTTAAGCGTTGACAAGTATCTTCTGATATTGGACAATACATACAGAAGATATATTGGATGACTAAGGATCTCGGACAGAACTATCTGTTTGAAGATTGTGTTTGGTACAATAAAGTTTTATTTGATTATGTGACAAGGCTAACCTTGCGGTTACGTACCGACTTGGATTAGAAGCAGAACGCCGACAGAGGCAGCAGTTGCACAAAAGAAGAAGATGATATTGTACCTAGATGATTTTCATTGCAAATTGGAGGTTTCGATGAAGACGATTGATTATTGCTTCTTTGATGTTGGAGTTGTTTTTCGAAGGTTTATATTTTATTATATCTCAAAAGATTCTTGCCTCTCTTTTGAGATAACTTGTTCGTGCTTACATGAATGGTGACGAAGACTTGTCATATCTAGCAACTAGATACCTTGCTATCACTTGAAGGAGTTACATTATCGTGCTCAGTGTCTCACAAAAGGATGAGGATTTTGACAAGAGATCAAGGTCTGCTTATAGTTTCCTAAATTATATAAGTTCGACGTCACATGGATAATGCAAGATATAAGGTACAAGCTTGGGAGATTCCACTTCTTCAACAAATAGGTTATATTCGTTTTTCTTCATTCGTAATCTACAATTAGAGTCTACATGGTTCGTGATTCATTTACATGCACCACTCAAGGGGAAGCGTTTATTAGTTGTTTATCTTTAGAAGACCCCTATTGGATGAGACAAAAAGGGGAAGAAGATTCAAAGATCAAGGTATACAACTTATTTTTATGTGGTGATATGTTTTACAAGAAATCTTACTTTAAGGGGAAGCTTATTTCATTCGTGAAAGATCAAGATTTGAAGATTGGTTTTGTCATCATCAAATAGGGGAAGATTGTTGGGAATTAATTTGATGAGACAAAACAAGTATAATGAAACAAGAAGGGCTTATATGCAAATATCAAGCTTTACAAGAATATGGAGCCCTTTCATACAACAAGAAGGACTTAATCCCATCATTCACAATGTAGTCTTAAAGTTGAGTCGTGTGTTCTAGACGTGTGTAACCTTGTAAACACGTCTAGGTTTGTTACTTGTAATCGTTTGAAGTTTAATACAAGTAAACGTTGGAAAAGAAACACCTTGTTCGTAATCAATGTTCTAATTCCGCTATGTTTATCATATGAACGTTGATTATCCTAGTAAGCTTAATCGATCCGTGATATAATGGTTTCCACATTTAATATATCAAACAAGGAAAGGCCCGGTCCATGATTGTATGGCTGGCCTAAACATGTATGCCCAAGCCCATTACAAGGCTTGGGTATATAAACCCTCTCCTTAGTTGGAGAGGGTGTGGTTCTTCATTTTTTCACATAGTTATCTTCATTTTCTCTCTCTAGAATTGTGTGAAATCCACCATCTCTCTATCTCTTTCTCTCTCTAAAACATAAGCAATATTTACATATCTCTATTTCGTATTACTGGGTCCATGACACTTGTCTTCAAAAGATGTGTTAACCCGGTTTCTACCTAAGTTGCATAGAATATTCAACTCCTTCAATGCTTACCAATACGTCATCACTAGCACCTTGTTGTGATTGTTCTAGTGCTAACTTAAGTAATTGGTCCACATTCAGCTTCATTCCACTCCATCTTTCCTAAGGACAACTATTTCTAGCTATGGAATATCCTTGGGTAGATCTCTCCGGTTCTGGTTGGATCATAGGACTTAGTTTCCTATCCTAAACCACCTTTTGACTCCAGTGTTCCATCGTGGATAGTAGGTTGTTTTGGGTGAAGATCATAACCATAAAACCATTGAAAAAAATTCAAAGTGCTTGATAAAAATCAAAGCTTTTAACACTTAGAAAGTTTTACATTTCAGAAAAGCTCCCCCTACACACATGCGTCGATATACAAAATAGTTTAGCATGTGAAGGATAGAGTTGCACTTGAGTCTTTAAGATCACATGTTGCGATATATTACATTTTAATCACATTTTCTCCCCTATCTCTAACATAAAAACATAATACTAGAGATGCCAATTGATTAAAATATGAAAATTTCTGAAAACCGATTGGGAGAGAAACATATGTGCACGCATGAATCATGGAACTTTTGTGGTCGGGTTTCTCCCCCTCAATAATATATGTGTGTCATGAAAAAAGTTTGAAAATATTTCGGAAAAACGACACCACAAAATATGTTGAGGTACGGAGATGAGATGTCTTATCTGATATAATATATTACATTTGACATTTTTATATCGTTTACGGAATGTGTTGGATACATAAAATATGACAATATCAAAGATGTACCCAACAACATTAAAGGCTTTTATTTTAAAACGCTCCCCCTCAAAAATTGATCCAAATAGCATATGACATTTTGAGATATAAAATCATTATGAGGAAGGGAGTGTTGAACACACAGTTTAGAAAGATTTAGAAAAACCTTTTGAGAATTTCTTAAAAAATTGTGTTCAACGGTTTTAAAATAATCATGATAGAATACTTATCTTCTATTGCTTAGGGAAATCGCACTGAAACATACACTTCCCTTTCGGGTCCGTTTTTCATGAGCTCATAACGTTGATTGTTTTGTGACTAGCTCATGACCGAGAAATTTGAATTTCCCGTTGTGAAGGATAAGTTATCATCCGTGATAAACTCTCCTGAAGTTGTAGTCCGAGTTCTAAGCTGACATTTACCTAGAAGTCGTATACAAGAGCTTAAAACTTTAGAATAGTTTACCTAAAAGCTGACATTTACCTAGAAGCTCGTATCCGAGAAAACTGAATTTCTCGTTATGAGGATAAGTCATACTCGGGATGAACTTTCCTGTTTTGTGAGCCCGGGTTACAGTCTGTGATTTGACTATAAGCCATTGCACGAGCTTAAAACTTATGAATAGTTTTAAGAGAAGCTCGTGTCCGAGAAATATTAATTTCTCGTTTTGAGGGTAACTATTCGTTGAAGATATAAAGTTCCCTTTCTGTTTTATTTCGAGTTACAGTCTGATATGTGACTGTAAGTCATATTGATGCTTACTTGTGAAACCCCTGAGACACGTATTTCTCTGATATCTACTTCTTCAACAACCAAACTCTGAGAGTGTCTTTTGTTGAACGGGTTACAAATATTGGTCCTTTGTGTTCCCGTTGAACCGTGACGTCGGTACTTGCACTTTCATTAGTAGTTTGTATGCTTGCATGTGGGTTAGTGATATCTTTGTGAGAACCATGTGATGGTTCACTGGGAACCTTTGTTGTGCTAGAGGGAAATATATTTCCAGTAGGAACCCACCTAAGACCTATTGTGTTGAAGGTTCTTCCCGTTGGTATCCACCTAAGACAAGGTCTGGGAGACATAGGTTTCTCATGCACAACGGAAGACTTAATTTGAGAAAACATATTTCCTTTAGGGTTTCGTCTTAGAGGTGCTCTAGCTGTTTGGTTCACCTTGTTCAGGACTTCCATGATACAATCATCATGCATGGCATTAAAGACACATTTGTTACATTTTAGCATCTGAGAAAGCGCTTGTATTTCTAGGGTAGGCTGATTTAGGCACATCATAGAAGGGTCTAGAATTCCTAGATGTGTGATTAGCGCTCCTAGTTTTTAGTTTTGTCCTATCTCTTGCTTGTGTCTTTATCTTAGCACCCTCTAGATAGTTTTTATGACCGGTGTCATTTGAACTACGCCTAGGCATGTTCGTGGAATTAGTTCTAGAGTTGCTAAATGCAATCATGTGATCGGGTTTTGTTTCAAATATAGTTCAATTGTGGGTCAATTCATACTGGTGAATGGGTAAGGAGGTACGGAGTGTACACCCATAAGTCCCTGAACACCCTGACTCTTATTGTGGTTAAAGTTGTTCAACATTGCTGATGATCTTCAGTGAGTTGAACTCTGGACTGAAGGTATTCATCAGGGAGTATTTCAGTGAAAACATGTCTTCAGTATTTACTCATCAGTAAGTCTTATTCAGTACTGATGGCTTCAGCAGGAACACCCTTCAGTGTTTGTTGACGCTTGAGTGGGACTGAAGGATGGACTAATACTGGAATTGAACAAGTATGCTTGTAACGGTCTTTGACCAATTCAAGTGCATTAAAGACCACATTTAATTGGTCTTGTAACCACTTTGACCTGGAATTATGGAGCATATTAAGAGGATTAATTGGCCGTTAATTTCTCTTAATACCATTGACTAGAGTTTGAGTGCTACACCTATAAATAGGTGATCATGACTTACATGAAAGAGAGACAGAAACATAAATACATAGCAACGAAAGGGTTAAAGATTTGTTCCTAAATCTCTAACTGCATTTGGTCTTATCTCAAGTAGGTATTCGTGATACCCAGGCATTAGGGTCGAATAATTTACTTTGGAAAGTGATTACACGAAGTGATATCCGATAACCATTGATATGGTACGTAGCTAGGATTGATTATCTATACCCTGTTTGGGACGAAGTAAACACCAACAATCAAAGTAAATTATTTTGTGATAATCAATGGCGGCTGCTATGAAGCATATGGTAGCTAACTTCTCCAAACTGGACAAGTTTGAAGGGGTGGATTTCAGGAGATGACAAAAGAAGATGCACTTTCTTCTTTCAACCATGAGTGTGGTGTATGTGCTGACAACTCCTATTCCTGATGGTGGTGATGATGCTACTTTGGAGGAACTGAGGAAAAGGAGCAAATGGGAGAATGACGACTATGTGTGTCGTGGTATTATTCTCAATGGTATGTTTGATTCCTTATTTGATATTTACCAAAATTCTGAATCTGGTAAAGAACTATAGGATTACTTGGAAGCGAAATATATGGCTGAGGATGCATCAAGTAAGAAGTTCCTTGTGAGTGATTTCACAAATTACAAAATGACTGATTCAAGACCAGTCATGGACCAATACAATGAACTTCTTGGAATAC
This sequence comes from Glebionis coronaria, assembly GCA_025667525.1. NCBI lineage: Eukaryota > Viridiplantae > Streptophyta > Magnoliopsida > Asterales > Asteraceae > Glebionis > Glebionis coronaria. Next base: position 590,921,400 of record CM046876.1, read on the forward strand.
TTGGTAGATTTACACAACATAAAATGAACATGGATGAGACCATTCAATTCTCTTGTGTCATTGAAAAATTACCTCCTTCTTGGAAAGATTTCAAGCATACCTTGAAACATGAGAAGGAGGAATTAACTCTTGTTGAGTTGGGCAGTCATTTGCGCATTGAGGAATCCCTCAGGTTGCATGAAAATGACTAGCCAAAGAGCAACAATGTTACTGGTTCATCAATTGTCAATATGGTGGAGCATAACAACTCCATCAGGTACAATGACAACAAGGGCAAATGTAAGCATCATGATAACACCAAAGCAAATCCTAACAAGAAGTCATCAGTGGCTTGTTGGAAGTGTGGGAAACCTGGACACTTCAAAAGGGATCACAAAGGTGTTGGTATTGGCAACAAAGCTAGTGGATCAAGCACAAATGGTTCAGTGATTGGTTTTAACAACACAACACTGAAAGGTCAGAATATGTTTAATGAATCTCACCAGATTTATTATGTTACATATGTATCTGAAGCTTATTTTGTGTAGGATGATGATGTTGCATGGTGGCTTGATTCTGGAGCAACTGTTCATGTCTGTAAAGATAGATGTTGGTTCAAGATTTATGAGTCACTGAATGATGGATCTATTCTTCACATAGGAAATGAATCAACAACCCTAGTGCATAGACGTGGTTGTGTAGATCTTAAGTTTAGTTCTGGAAAGATTGTTAGCTTGTTTAATGTTTTGCAAGTTCCTAATATTAGGAAGAATTTGGTTTCTAGTAGTGTTTTGAATAATTATGGTTATAAACAAGTGATTGAATCTAATAAATTTTTTTTATCCAAACATGGTGTGTTTATTGGTTTTGGTTATTTGAGCAATCAAATGTCTAGGCTTAATATTGAAACAACCACCAGCATTGACTCAGTGAGTGCTGGTAGTGCAAATATTTGTTCATCCTCAGTACCCTCCAGTAAACTAAAGAATTCTTCACTATGGCATGATAGGCTAGGCCATGTCCACTTTAAGAGGATGCAAGATATGTCTAAAGATGGGTTAATCCCAGCATTTGACATGGACACTGAAAAGTGTTAGACTTTCATATACTGAACAAAATAACTAAGAAACCATTTCAAGATGTAAAACGTGAAACTGAAGTTTTGGAGCTAATCCATTGTGATCTATGTGATTTGCATGCTACTCCCTCATTAGGGAATAAGAAATACTTGGTAACATTTATTGATGATGCTTCAAGGTTTTGTTATGTTTATTTATTACATACTAAGGATGAAGCATTAGATAAATTTAAAGTATTTAAAACTAAAGTTGAATTACAACAAGGAGTCCAAATCAAAAGATTAAGGACTGATAGGGGAGGTGAGTACATGGATGCTCAGTATTTTCAGTCTGTTGGTATTATCCATGAAACAACTACTCCCTATACCCCTCAGCAAAATGGTATATCTGAAAGGAAAAATAGAGTATTGAAAGAAATGGTTAATTCCATGTTATCCTATTCATGATTGAGTCAAGGGTTTTGGGGTGAAGCTATGTTAACAGCTTGCTATTTATTAAATAGGGTTCCAAACAAAAGGAATAAAATTATCCCTTATGAACTCTGGACTAAAAGGAAACCAAACTTGAACTATCTCAAGGTTTGGGGTTGTAGGGCTGTTGTAAGACTCCCTGATCCTAAGGTGAAAACCTTGGGTGAAAGAGAAATTGAATGCATCTTTGTTGGATATGTTGAGCATTCCAAGGCTTATGGGTTCTATGTTATTGAACCTAATGATTCAGTTTCAATAAACTCAATTATTGAATCAAGGGATGCTAACTTTGATGAGACTAGGTTCTCATCAGTCCCTAGACCAAGCCTCAGGACTCCTGCTGGAGCTAAGGACATTGGTGCTTCAGTGGAACCTGAAAGGGTCACTGATAAGGTTGTGGTTCAGCAACCTGAGCCTGAGCTTAGAAGAAGCACAAGGCATAGGACTCCAAGGAATTTTGGGCCTGAGTTTCAACTATACTTGGTTGAAGGTACAAGAGATGAGGTCTCTGACCAATTCTACTATTGCTTTAATGTTGAGGATGATCCCAAAACATTTGATGAAGCAATGAAGTCCCAAGATGTTGCTTTCTGGAAAGAAGCAATCAATGATAAGATGGACTCTATCATGGGCAACAACACTTGGGTGTTGGTTGATCTACCTCCTGGTAGCAATCCACTTGGTAACAAATGGATTTTCAAAAGGAAAATGAAGGTAGATGGAATTGTTGAAAAGTTTAAGGCAAGGCTAGTCATTCAAGGCTTTAAACAAAAGTCTAGGATAGACTATTTCAGTACTTATGCTCCAGTAGCATGTATTAGTACCATAAGAATGCTGATTGCTCTAGCAAGTATTCACAATCTGATTATTCATCAGATGGATGTGAAGATAGCATTCTTGAATGGTGATTTGGATGAGGAGGTTTATATGAACCAACCTATAGTTTTCATCATGCCTGGTCATGAAGGCAAGGTGTGTAAACTGATTAAATCCTTATATGACTGAAGCAGGCACCTAAGCAATGGCACCAGAAATTTGATGAAGTAGTTTTGTCTAATGGTTATTTACTTAACCAAGTGTGTATATAGCAAATTTAATGAATCTAGTAAAGGAGTCATAATTTGCCTATATGTTGATGACACATTAATCTTTGGTACTGACCAAGCTAATGTTGATCAGACAAAGGATTTTTTCTCATCAAAGTTCTCCATGTAAGACAGGTACTGAAGAAATTCAATCACTTGAGAAGGTACTGAAGAAATTCAATCACTTGAGAAGGTACCTTGGCATAAGGATCAAACATGAAAGTGATGGTATTGTAATTTCTCAGTCTCATTATATTGAGAAGGTACTGAAGAAATTCAATCACTTTGATTGTACTCCAGTGAGTACACCAATGGATACAAGTGAGAAACTAATGCCTAACAATGGTTAGGCTGTCTCCCAGCTTGAGTATTATAGGGTTATTGGTTGCTTGAAGTATGCAATGACTTGTACCAGGCCTGATATTGCATTTGTTGTGGTAAATTGAGTAGGTACACTAGTAATCCTAGTACTTAGCATTTGCAAGCAATTCAGAGGGTACTGAAGTATTTGAAAGGAACAATGGATTATTGTTTGTCTTATACTGGATATCCTTCAGTGTTGGAAGGTTACACTAATGCAAGTTGGATCAGCAATACTGAGGATAATTCATCCACTAGTGGTTGGGTATTCCTACTTGGTGGTGGTGCAATTTCTTGGGCATCTAAGAAGAAAACTTGCATTACTAGCTCTACTATGGAATCTGAGTTTGTGGCTCTAGCAGCTGCTAGCAAACAAGCTGAATGGTTGAGAAACTTGCTTCTTGAGATTCCATTGTGGGTCAAACCTATGGCACCCATTTCTATCCGTTGTGATAGTGCAGCTACATTGGCTAAGGCATATAGCCAGATGTACAATGGTAAGTCTAGACACCTAGGTGTTAGACATAGCATGATTCGTAAACTGATCACGAATGGGGTGATTTCAATAGAGTTTGTGAGGTCTCAACAAAATTTAGCTGATCACTTGACGAAGGGATTGGCTAGAGACTTGGTTATAAAGTCTGGTGAAGGGATGGGTTTAAAAGTCCACTCTAGTCACTGAATACTAGGACACCCAACTCCCTGCTGAGGAAACTTAGGAGTTGAGTTCAATGTGGAAAGCTGAACATTCAGGGGACTGAAGCACATGTACATCATCCCACGGATGTGCATGTACTTGCTGAAGGAGGATGAAGTTATTAACTTCTCAATGGTTAAATGTCTTTGAAAAATGCTGAAGCAAGAGCATGAACTAAAGAGGAACCACCTATGTAAATGTTGAGGTTTCGCTGCCTCATAGAGCATGGACTTGGCTCTTACAACATTTTTGAATTTGGATATAGACACATGGCTAATAGTTTCTGGAGTTGTTATGGATTTGAAAACTTGTGTGTATTTTATCTTCAGGTATTCAAAGTAGTTGAAGGGTTCAATTCTTAGACCACCCTGATTCTCGAATGTTTGAAGTATTGTACTAAGATGGAAATTCAATCCTTATGATATTTTCATTGATGCACTGGTTTTGTTAATGTTAATTTTCATGCAAAAGGAATTGTACTATATTGGGGAGGATTGTAGGAAATATAGTTCAAATGTGGGTCAATTCATACTGGTGAATGGGTAAGGAGGTACGGAGTGTACACCCATAAGTCCTTGAACACCCTGACTCTTATTGTTGTTAAAGTTGTTCAGCATTGTTGATGATCTTTAGTGAGTTGAACTCTGGACTGAAGGTATTCATCAGGGAGTATTTCAGTGAAGACATGTCTTCAGTATTTACTCATCAGTAAGTCTTATTAAGTACTGATGGCTTCAGCAGGAACACCCTTCAGTGTTTGCTGACGCTTGAGTGGGACTAAAGGATGGACTAATACTGGAACTGAACAAATATGCTTGTAACGGTCTTTGACCAATTCAAGTGCATTAAATACCACGTTTAATTGGTCTTGTAACCACTTTGACCTGAAATTATGGAGCATATTAAGAGGATTAATTGGCCGTTAATTTCTCTTAATACCATTGACTAGGATTTGAGTGCTACACCTATAAATAGGTGATCATGACTTGCATGAAAGAGAGACAGAAACATAAATACATAGCAACGAAAGGGTTAAAGATTTGTGCCAAAATCTCTAACTGCATTTGGTCTTATCCCAAGTAGGTATTCGTGATACCCAGGCATTAGGGTCGAATAATTTACTTTGGAAAGTGATTACACGATTCCAAGTGATATCCGGTAACCATTGATTTGGTAAGTAGCTAGGATTGATTATGTATACCCTGGTTGGGACGAAGTAAAGACCAACAGGTCTTGCATATGCAGTTTGTCTTATGGAGGGTCTAGATTGTGGAGTGACTGGTTTTGGCAAATTGCTACGCGTGTTAGCTTGGGAGGCAAACCTCGGGTTCGACGTTTTAGGTCGTTTAGACTTAAATGCATTCGGTTGTCTAGCAACTGAGTGTGGTCTGATTGGTTGAGAAGGAGGTTTCCCAAAGACAGACTGTTTAGAAAACTTAGTATCCACACTATTTCCTTTTAACTTCCTTAATTCATTTTTCGCAGCTGTAAGTGCAAAAACCTTTTCCTGAATCCGAGCTTTTAATTTCTCATTTTGTAGAAGTAATTGAGCGACACGTTGTTCTAATTTGATGTTCATATTGTCAAATATGTCGTTATCAACATTCGCGTCATTACTATCTACAGTGTCGATAGGTTGCATAGATATTTTACTTAATGAAGCAGGCGGAGGACTTTGATTTTGAGAAGCCAAATTTGATTCTAACAAATTAATTTGCTTCACGAAATTTCTTTCTCTGCATGAAAATCTTGAATCTTACGATCTAGTTTTTGTTCAAGAACAACATTTGCTTTTTCAAGTTTTTGAAAATAAGCTTCAAATTTGTCACTTTTCTTTGAAAATTCTAGTTTGGCATCCTCAAAATCTTTTGTCGTTTGAGCTAATAGAGTTTCGAGCTCGTGAGTCCTAGAATCAGTATTTAATTGTACCTCAGCCAATGGCTCATTGCCATATATGGGTCTGATAGTAGTATCATCGCTTTGTTTATCATTCCTTGAGCTTGTGCTCGTATGTTGAGTTGCTGATTCTGCCCCGCTGCTTTCTGTAACAACCTAACAAGCATCCAATGCTTGACCCTTATCGACGTTGTTGTCTTTCGTCTGCATCAGTCTTTGATTCACCCTTCGTTCAAATTGCCTTTGATGGCGTAGTCTTTCAGCAATTGACTTCTTTAGATTACTCAAATGTTGAAGAAGTGTCTCTTTAAACGCTTGAGGATCTACGAGAGTATATTTGGTAAAGTATGTACTTGCGAACTCTCGATCGTTGTCGGATAAGCCATTCAAGTCAATGAAGTGCTGGAACAGAATGTTAAGAGATAAAAGGATGTCCATTGATAGAGTCTCGTGAAGATCATCGCTAGAAAGTGCGCATTGAAGATGGTCCACATTAAATAGCATCGTGTTGGCGAATGTCTCAACATCTTGACCAAATAATAAAACGAATACCCGTTTGAATCCAGTTTCAAGACGAGTGCCTTTTAGGTCTTCTCTTGAAAGAACCTGAAGGTGTGACTGAAGCAGCTTTAAGTGTTCCATGCATCTTTCTTTTGCTTTCGTCATCTTGTATTTGATTGCATGAACGGTCTGGGTGGTAGAATCCTTGTTAGAAGGTTTAATGATTGGAGTCTCAGTATTTGCCTGAACCTCTGGATTCTGCATCTTCTCTTTATTCATCTCAGTCATGGACGTTGTTGGTGTTGAATCCATGAAGATGTCCAATGAACGGATGTCTCGAAGAGGGTATGATGTGTATGGATTATGCATCTTTAGTGGATGTGTTGTGATTTGATTGTGGTTTAAATTCCGAAAAATCCGATTTTTTTTCAGTCCGACAATAAATTCCTCCGTCCGATAAAACGGTAAACCAAAAATTTTGTCTCACCAAATTTTGAAATCGAGTCCGAAATAACAAAAAAATAATAGGGAAAAATTTTGAAAAATGAAAATTTTAATGAAACATAAAACCTAAAAAATTTGAAATTTGGCCTAAAAATTTGAATTTTGGTCCGAAAATTTGAAATTTTGGTTGAAATTTTTTTCGCATCGCCAAAATTTGAAATCGAAGCTTAAATGGCCTAAAAAGGGTCTAGGAAAAAATAAATTTTACTCGGGTTTTCCCGCCAATTTTCGGATAAAAGGGTCTAGGATTTTTTTTTTTGAATATGGCTATTTCAGTTTAGGAATAATGAAAATTTTCGGATAAAGTGAACTTTTTCGGATAATTTGTTATTTTCGGAAGAATGAGGTTTTTCAGAAAAAACGAGGTTTTTCGGAAAAATGAGGTTTTTCGGGAAAAATGGACTTCTTCGGAATAATGGACAGTTTTCGGATAATGTGGATTTTCGGGAAAATTGCACTTCTTCGGAATATTTGACAATTTTCGGTATAATGGACAGTATTCGGAATAATGTGGATTTTCGGGAAATTGCATTTCTTTGGAATAATGGACAGTTTTCGGATAATGAGCTGGATTTCGGATAAAAGCTGATTTTCGGATAAATCAAGTTTTTCAGAATAATTCAAATCTTCGGATAGACTTCTTCGGATAAATGGACCATTTCGGATAAATTACTTTTCGGATAAACCACCTTTTTTGGAATAATTGATATCTTCGACATAGTGATGATTTTCGGGATGATAAACCCTTTTCCGAAAATATGTGTTCTTGGCCGACAAACCCCTTTTTCCAGATCTAACTTGTAAACAACGTGATTTTGAGCCAAAAATTGATCCAGACGCACAAAAAATTTGTGATTTTTGCCAAAATAACTAACCCAAATCCCTACCACAGCTATGTAGGAGATTTCTATGAAGATCAATCAACAAAAAACACAAAAAAAAAATTGGATCAAAGATTATAGATCAAATACCTCAGAAAATCAATAAGAACACGAACCACGGATCTTCAATCACCTATCCACTATAGGATCTGGATACCGAATGTTAATCCCACTTCAATTCATAACACAATATTTAGAGAGAGAGAAAGAGAAGAAAAGTAGAGAGAGAAACTAGAGAGATAAACAAGAAAGAATGGTTGATTACTATGAGAATAAAGAATGAATCAACACCCTCTTCCACACATGGAAGAGGGTATATATATGCCACACCACATGGGCTTTGGTGGTCTTGTTCATGGGTCGGGCTTGGCTTTGCTTGGGCTTGCGCCCCTAACTTATACAATATTAGCTTAATGTCCAAGCCCAGTTAACCCGACTAACCTATTACAATACAAGACCAATAACGACTAAGATGACCTATTACATTCTTGCTCGAGTATATAAAATATAGGGCTAACATATAGTTATGGTAACTCTACCAATAACACAAGTTATGGAAGTAGCACTAATAGAAATAACATCACTTCTGGTAGTAATGCCTCTTTTAATGGGAACTCTTCTAATGGCAGTAAGCCCTTTTATAACTCTTTAAAATATGATAATTGTGGTATGAAAGGCTATACCATAGATAGGTGTTTTGAGTTAATTGGTTATCCTGTTGGCTATAAAAAGAATTCCAAAAACAAAGGTTTTTCCAGCAACAAAGGAAACAACAAGAGTTTCACCAGTACAATGTTGATGTTCAAAATGTTAACAGTCCCAATGGGCCTGCTAACAATGTTTTTTCTCCTTTTTCCAATGATCAAATTGCTAAACTTATGAATTTAATTGGCGAAAGGAGTTATTCTAGTAGTTCTGGTGTGCGGTCCAATATGGCAGGTATTAGTTATACCTTTTTAATGCTAATGTGTTTTTTAACAACAATTTCTATAGATGCTTTAATGCTAAAGTAAAAACTAGGGATTCTGTGTTTAACTTTGGGTGGATTATTGATTCTGGTGCTAATCAACACATCACTTCTGATACTAAAAATATGACTGATTTGGTTAATATTTAGACTTAAACATAAATGTTGGTCACCCTAATGGTACTATTGCTAAAATTAGATATGTTTGATGTGTTGGTTATACCATAATACACTGTTAGTCTCCTATCTGTTAACAAAATGATTAAAGATAGTAAATTATATGTTGGTTTTAATGAATATGACTGTATCATTCAGGATTTGAAAAAAGAGAACATCATGGGGGACTGGTAGAGAATGTCGTGGTTTGTACTTGTTTGACACTGATTGTAAGACTCCCAAGTTTAAGAGTAATTATTCTAATATGTGTTATCATGTGTCCAACAGTGTTTGGCACAACAGACTTGGTCACCCATCTGATCAAGTCCTAAGTGTTCTAAAACACTCTTTGAAAATTACCAAGCCTGACCATAATGAACCTTGTGATGTTATTTTTCTAAACAGACCAGGGAACCTTTCCCTTTGAGTGATCATGTTTGCATAAGTCTAGGTGACCTCATTCACCTAGACCTGTGGGATCCTTACAAGGTCACTACAAGGGAAGGTTTCAGGTATTTTCTTACTATAGTTGATGATTACAGCAGAGCTGTGTGGATTTACTTGATCAAAACCAAATATGAAGTTTTTGATTTTGTGGTTGAATATGTTACTCTTATTTCTAATCAATTTCTGAAAAGAATCAAGGTCATAAGATCTGACAATGGGACTGAGTTCATAAATCAAAGAATGAGTCTGTTTTTTAAGGAAAAGGGCATTATACATCAAACCTCCTATGCTTACACTCCCAAAATGGGATTGCTGAGAGAAAGCACAAGCACCTTCTTAATGTGGCTAGAAGTTTATTGTTTCAAGGGGTTATTCCCTTATGTTTTTGGTCTAATTGTGTGCTTACTGCTGCTTATCTTATTAACAGGCTCCCATCTTCTATTCTGGCTGGTAAATCTCCTTTTTGTATGCTTTATGATAGAGAACCTCCCCTTTCCCATTTACGGTCTTTTGGTTGTCTGTGTTTTTCTACAATCTTTAAATAATAGTGATAAATTGTCTTCTAGGTTTGAAAAATGTGTATTAGTAGGTTACTCTTCTTCCAAGAAAGCTTATAAGCTATTAAGTTTAAGTAATAAAAGTTATTCTTTTTCAAGAGATGTTAAGTTTTATGAATCTATTTTTCCTTATAAAATAAAAGCTATTCAACAGCCTCTTTCTGTTTTTGATAAAAATGATTTTGAAAATAAAAACTTTTTTGATTTTTATGAGTCTGACAATCAAAATGACCAAAGTCACAATGATGATGGAAGGGGATCACCTGATGAAGCAGGGGAGAAGAATATGGAACACTCAGATGATACTATAGAGGAGCAGCCATCTGATTATATCCATACTGCTTCATCAATAGGTGAGACATCTTGTTCTGAGGGCAACAACCTTTCTCAAACACAGGTTCCTATTCCTATTTTTGATACCAGCCATGGGACATATAATGAGGATGCTGAACCCTCTATTAGAAGGTCTAATAGGAATTCTAAGTTACCTGCTAAGCTGAATGAATTTGTGCTTGATAACAAAGTTAAATATGACTTGAACGGATTTGCTAATCATACTAGGTTGTCTGCTTATAATGCTTGCTTTATCTCTAATTTGAACAAGACATATGAACCTAGTTGCTTTAGTGAGGCTGTTAAGGATATTAAATGGGTTCAAGCCATGAATAATGAAATGGAAGCCCTGTATCTTAATGATACTTGGACTCTCACTTTCTTGCCCCCACATAGAAAAGCTATATCTAGCAAGTGGGTCTATAAGATTAAGTATAAATCTGATGGTGAGATTGAGAGATACAAGGCCAGGCTTGTTGCCAAGGGTTGTGGTCAAAAAGAGGGCATTGATTATGATGAAATTTTTAGCCCAACTGTTAGAATGGGAACAGTTAAATGTCTTATTAATTTAGCAGTTCAAAAGGGTTGGAAACTTTATCAATTAGATGTCAACAATGCTTTCTTGTTTGGTGAACTTGATGAGGATGTCTATATGATTCATCCTCTAGGTTTCTTTGATAAAAATGAAAAAAGGGTCTGCAAGTTAACCAAATCCCTCTATGGTTTGAAACAAGCTCCTAGATAATGGAATAAGAAGCTTGTTGAAGTTCTTTGTGAAGCTGGTTTTACCCAAAGTAAAAATGATTATTCCTTGTTTGTTAAGAGTAATGACAATAGTTTTATTGCTTTACTTGTGTATGTTGATGATATTGTCTTGACTGGTAATAACTTGCATGAAATTTCTAAAGTTAAAGCTATTCTAAATGAGAAATTTAAAATCAAAGATCTTGGTGAACTAAAGTATTTTCTTGGTATTTAAGTTCTGAATGTTCAAAATGGTTTAAGCATTAATCAAAGGAAGTATTGCATTGAATTGTTGCATAAGTATGGTCTCCTTGCTTGCAAACCTGTTGCTACTCCTATGCCTGAAAATGCTATTCTTAACCATAGAGAAACTGTTGATGATAGATACCTTATGAATATCACAGTTTATCAAAAACTTGTTAGAAAACTGATCTACTTTTGCAATACCAGGCCTGATATTTCCTGTTATGTGCATTGTTTAAGTGAGCACATGCATGCCCCTTTACAATCTCATCTTGAGGCTGCTCTTAGAGTGCTTAAGTACTTAAAAGGTTCTCTTGGTGCTGGTCTTGCTTTTACCAAGACTAACACTAACTTTGTTAAAGCTTATGCTGATTCTGATTGGGCTAAGTGTAAGCTCACAAAAAGGTCTGTTACAGGCTTTTGTGTTTTTGTGTGTGGTAATCTGGTCTCCTGGAAAAGTAAGAAACATAGTACCTTGTCCAGATCTTCTGCTGAAGCAGAATACAAGGCTATGTCATCTGTTACTTGTGAGATAATGTGGCTTGTTAAGATCCTGAAGGATCTTAAGGTTGAGAATGTTATTCATGTTTCCTTGTTTTGTGATAACATTTTTTCCATACAGATTGCTGCTAATCCTGTTATGCATGAGAAAACCAAACACTTTGATCTTGATGTTCACCTTATCACAAAAAGGGTTGCCTTATGTTTAATTCAAACTGTCAAAGTTGATTTTGAAAATCAAATTACTAACATATTGACCAAAGTTTTAGGTTCTTTTCAACATAACAAGTTGTTTCATCTTTTAAAACTGAGCAATCTGTTTGGGGAAAAAGTTTGAGGAGGGGTGTTGAATATATTATGCAAACTTTCTAATAGTTGAAGGGTTACTATTGTAACTTTTTAACTACTTTTCTTCGTTTGTCAAGTGTGCATGTTTCCAATGGTTGCTTGTGTCAAACCTTCATTGTTGGTGGAGTATTTACACATCGCATCTCAGCTGCTAGGTTTTGGGATTCATTATTATCCTCGTCGCTTCTCTCTTTTTCATTGTCGCTAAAATAAAGATGTAAACAATCAAAATTTTGATTCAGTTAGTAGTTTATATAGCTTAATTTGTTATTGATCTTGTATTCCTGGGTTGCATCCGATTGGGGACAACTCTTTTCTCTTGTATGTTGATAGCATCCATTTGGGGACTATCTGATTTGAATCTTTGAGTAATAAAAGCACAACGGTTGTTGGTTGAGTGCAAATACTTTGTGGTGTTACTTATTTTTACATAGTATATATCAACTACTTTACTTAGTTACACAAGTAATGAGATTCCTTTAATTAACAATAGGTAATGAAAGATCACTATAGCAGAAACACGTTACTCGAATTCACTATTGACTGGCGTCAGTAAGGGCTTATTTGTGTAAAAAGCTTCTAAGTTACTCATTAACACCTGAGCGGCATCATGAAAGGACTCCGTTGTTTTACCACCCCCAAATTACATTGCGTAACGGATATACACATTTGGGTGCTAAACTCAAACATCATTACACAAAACACTTTAAACGATCTCAAAATCGTATATTTGAAATATAAAAGGATATAATTAAACCATTGTCTAAAACTTTCGATGCCAAGTAAAACAATTTTAGAAATATCAGAGTCACATTTAGGTCCCCCAGAGATTTCATCCAATTAACAAACAATATACCAAAGTACATGACCGTACATTATTATTTTTATGACAAAAGGGAAAGAAATCTGTTTTAGACCAATCACCACAAAAGCAATCCGCAATCCTTCTCAAGTAAGCTCTGCAATTCATCAACTTCAATCACATGAAATACATGCTTAAAATCATCAACACAACGGTTGAGGGAGTCTATAGGTTTTCCAAATCATCATTTAAACACAAGAGAAAAATCAATCAAGATCATTTAATAGAATTGTTGTACATACAATCTATTAATCAGGCATTATGGTATATAGCAATAGCTATAGAAACGTATTAAGCTCATGACACCGACCCTGTAACTTAGTCACCCACGCCTAAAGCCGGCATGACTAGATGAATTCTAGTGCCCCTACTAGGGTATCAATTGCAAGTATACCACATTCTCATTCTCGTAAAATTATCCTTCCCAGACGTTACTCAGCGTAAAGCCCTGGTCTCAGATAAGGTCGTCAGCCAAATAGTACTATTATTAAAATAAGCAGCTATTCCCAACTCACAACATCAAGTCAGAAGATAGTTAATGGCTCATGAATTTCGGGACTTTTTCCATTTAGGTACTTATACAATTCAAGGCAACATAAGGCAACATTCAGGTCCAAACAATCAATCATGACTTGTGTTCATTTTACTTTCAAATAGCATGTATCCCCCTCGTGGGTTTTAAAATCATTCAAAACAACTACAAAAGCGAGGCTATAGACTCACCTTGAGTAATAGCAGTAGCAAGACGACCTTCGACGATAGTTGATGCCCGATAAACACAAAAACCGCAACCTATCAAATAAGGTGCGGTCATTAATAATAAACTCGAATAAAATCCATACTTAATAACATCAATCTCAAAATAATAAAATCACAACCAACCTAAAATGAAAACAATACAAGTGACCTATTACTTCCTTCTATATGTTTATTCTATTAGTTAATTCTTTCGATAAAAATCTGCCGGTACACACCAAATGTACAAGATCATTTATCCCACTTAAACATGTCAAATGATTATGATACTACTCAGAGATATCACTTACTATATATAGAAAGACCTGTTAAAAGCCCATCAAAAGATTTTACTTTTAAAGTTCGCTTCCCGACACATCTTTGAACTACAAAAACCAGACAGTTTTACGTCATCGACTCATACAACCATTTTGACCATTCTAAACAATCCCGTTTACAAATCTGACACTTGAGTTTGAAAATAGACTCACAACCCTAAGTTTAGAACCAAACATCAGAACTTGACCATTTTCACAACTCATTCTATAGTCCACGGGATTCGATCAAAATATCGACAACAACTTCGGATTGTGTCGATACTCGTCTTACGGTACACGAATAATCAAAACATCATAACTTCTTGCTCGTTTGGAGCTAGAAGCTCTAATTTATATCAAATCGAAGCTAACGAAATTCTCTACAACCCTATGCTATTAGTTTAACCATTTTCAAACAGTAAGGTAGCCAAAATTGGCCTTGAACCTACTGACCTAAAATACCTTTTAAAATCCCCCACCAAATCATATTTTTGATCAATTCCAACCATTTTTCTCATCATCCTACACCCCTAATATATTCCTGAACAAATCATCTAACATCTAACATCCTTAAATAATCATTTAAAATTTTACCCACTCAAAAATTCAAACATGCAATACTTAATATATATATATATATATATATATATATATATATATATATATATATATATATATATATATATATATATATATATATATATAACATCACTAACAACAATTATATAATAAGAAAATAGATCAAACCACCTTGGATCATCATCAAAATTTGAAAGTTGTTGCATGTTGTAAATTTTTACATCAAAATGATCACCATCAAATTTCCTAGATGGGATATCAATTAGTTTTCTTTGATTCAAAGTTGATTTTCAAAAATCAAAAGGTTTAGATGAGTGAGGGTGGACGGTTTTAACAAGAGAGAGAGAAGGGAGATGAAATTTTTGTTAAAATGAATTTTATATTAAAGTTTGATAGTGGAAAATCCTTATATAGTGTGGATGGAGGGGTAGATTTTGCCAATTTTACATAGTTTTTGTCCAAAATTCAATTAAATAGTTTACAAGGTAGAAAATGTAAATTGTCAATTTTGAAAATATTTACAAGGCTCGGGTTTCGTAAAAATACTTTTCAAAAGTTAAAACGCACTCAAAATATGATAATAATATGATCCCGGTACGACTTGATACGCAATTAAAATAAAAACGTCAAAAATATAGACATCGAATCAACAAATAATAAAACATAAAATCCCGGGCATCCGTCGATATCGTGATCACTAATAATCATCGCCATTAGTAAAAAGGTAAAAATAAAATTTCCAACGTCGGTTTTAAAAGAAACCATCAACCGTCATATCATTCAACTCATCAAAAATTTCAAAAATTATTCGTAAAATAATATTAAATAATATTAAATAATATTAAATAATGACCACGGGTTGGAGTTATCACATCCAACTACAACACCCCTAAATTTACACAATTCAATACAGCGGAAGACTCGTTAGTGTTACGAGATAGCACATTACTCACATCATAGACAACGCATAAAAATCGCGTCGTTTAATAATAAAAGCATTTCCATTCATAAATATCAAATTTACATAGGTCCCAAGTCATTGTATTGTATAAAGGTTTTACAAAGCATTTGAATGGAAATTGTTATTTAAGTGCGGGTCATGAATTCTTGTTGTCTTCCCGAGAATTACCTTCAAATACCTGAGTCAATACATGTTGAAAGAAAAAGGTCAGCGAAAACGCCGAGTGAATTCATAGAGTTTAATGAAATCCATCAATATAACATCGGTATAAAGTTATTACCGAAAATCATTTTGTACAAATCATTGTAATAGGCCATAAAATATCCAAAGTCATTTTATACAAATCCTTATCAAAAATCATAATATAGGCTTTTGCCTTCAAAATTATTATACGAGCCACTGTCGTAAAAACATCATACAATACATTTTATAACGTTGAATAGAGTTAAATAAAAACCGTTATATGAATATGGTTATGAAAAAACAAAACACGAACATAATATCAATAGTAAGACCCCGTATTGCTAGTCAGGCAATATATCGTAATTTAGTGCGTATAGCAGTATTTCGTTATTTTGGATTATTATAAGCCGCATGACATTGTTACCTTACTATACCAAACGACGGGTAGCTAACCCGAACTCAATTTGCCCATCTAAATTAGCCTGTCGTCACAATAATCATGCTTGTGTAAATCTTCTCATACATAAATTCGCTTACCAATCAATGTGGCACGACGGGGATCAACCGTCAAGGCGCGAACTGGGGTGATCGTCCCCAAATAGTACTATTATATGCATAAGGGTCTACCAAATCCCGGTAGTTCACAATTCATGCTAATGGGACTTTTAGTGACATAACCTAACTTTAATTATCCATTTTATTTCATCTATCGGGTCATATAATCATTCATCGGGTCATACGATCATTCGGGTCCAAATCAATAAACAAACAATTGGGACAAATGGTGTCCTATTTTATTAAAAATAACATGTTATCTCCCTCGCGGGTTTATAAAACATTTCATAAAAATATTTAAAAGAGTGTGAGGCTATGAACTCACGTTGATGTGGGAAAGCGGGTTATCGGCAATTTGGATGTACGGTACGTGCTTCAATCACGGAAACCTAGACAAATAATAATTGTCTTAGACTCTTGTCCAATGACTTTATAAAAATAACAATTATGTATACATATGATGATTTTATATATATGATGATGATCAAGTGGGTTTATACATTCTCATTTACTCATTTTTGTGTTATGTGTTGGTAACTTTTATACTAGTTTACTAGTTTTACCTATTTATATGTTTTTAGGTTCAGTAAGCCTATTATAAGTCCATTAACTTGTATTAATCCATTTTATACTTGTATTATCAGTATTTATACTTTACATGTTGGGCCCAAATAGGTTAAACCCAATAAGTAATTTTTATAAGTGTTTAACTTATTTAGTTAAATTATTAGTCCAAATATGCTAACTTGGCTCGTTAATGTCCGTATGTCATATAGTTTGGATTTTATCGGTTTTTATTTGTATTAGGTACTTATATATCAGTATATGACTTTTAAAAACTTTACATTAGACGGGTTTGATCGTCTAAGTTTTAATTGGCGAAAAACGTTAATTTTACTGTAATAGCCGAAAAGACGTAAAAATCATGTTTATAGTTTTTATAACTTATAGATCTTATTCAACTACGATTTTTAAAAAGTGTCCATTTATTTAACTTTATACATATTTATATAAATGAAATTTATAAGTTAGTGGGTTTTAATTCATATTTTATACTATATTAGTTTGAGTGCTTATATAATACTATTAAACATTAATTCTTCAAAATCTGATTTTTAGTTTCATCTTCACCATTTTTATCATATCTTGAGTTCTATAAGGAGATAGAAGCTCATTTCTGGATAGAATAAACTTCATATTATGTGCTACAAATAAGTTAGTTATAGCTACTGCTCATTCCATGTTTAATTATCCTTAACAGTCCATACAAAACAGAATATTCAGATTGGCACACTAATCTTGTTTTGATCATATCTCACTCATTTTGATGATTCCATTGCATGGCCAACTCTCACATGTGTATGAAATCTAACACTTACTGTAAATGGATTCCACCATGCAATTTTATCAGTTTATAACTTGGTTACTTACTGGTTTTATACAGCCAACAATTTAAGCAAGATTTTAGCCTTGTTTCTTATGGTTTTTCATCTTTTTAATCATATTTATCAATACTTGATCCCCACACAACATTTTTTATCATCATATATTCATCATATACATATACAATAAGAAAGAAAATACATGATTACATAATCAAAATAACAAGAGGTTGGGAAGAACAATCTTTATACCACCAAGATTGTGTAGGTATTCATCAAGGCTTGGATTTTTGTTGGAAGAACTTGTGATAGATCAACACCAATCTTCATGGCCAACAATACTTGTAAACTTCATGTAGAAATAAGCCCTTTAATATCACCAAATCTTCTCCTTGGATGTTAAAATCACCACCAATCATTAGTGCTTGAAGAGGTTTCCATCGTATGTGTGAATAACATAAGATTTCATGGTTAAATCAAGATCAAAATGGGTGTTTTTGGTTGAGATGGGATGAATTTTAGAGAGAGGGAGGAGAGAGTTGTGACTTTTTGCATGGATGGAAATGGAGTGAATGGTTTGGTTTGATGGTTTTGATGTTGGTGTTGCTTACTTTGTAAGCTTAGCTTACAAGTGTAGTTTGGGAGCTAATAACTTGACACCTGATGGTGTGAGTAGTTAGTTTTTCCGTCCCATATTTGGGGTGGGGCAAAAGTGGTTTTGTCTCATCCCCAATTATTTACGGGTACTCCTCGATTCTAGTTTCCTTGATTTGCGTGCCCTCGGGTCGTTTTACGAAAAACATTTTTATAAATTATGTATCAACGGCACAAAATGAATCTAATAAAAATTGTCTCATCAAAAACGGAGTTCGAAAACGTAAATACGTAATCCTAAGGTTTCCGGTTTAGTCGTAAAGGACGTTAAATTATAATCGTAAGTCCTAATCTCTTCTCGTAAATGAGTTTATGAACCAACACAAATTTAAAATTCCAAAATAATATTCACGGATAAATTTATTTTCTGAAATGTCGGGCTGTCACCAAAACGGTGTATGTAAACGTAAGCACGTAACGTAGAATCCTCCGGTTTAGACGTAGTCGATGCTACTTCAAGACGTAAATCCAAATTTCTTCCCATAAATAAGTGAGTTCATAATATAACATTAAAATATTGTTTTTAAATAATATTTGAGAATAGAATATCAACCATAAATTGACGGATTGTCACAGCATTTACCCCTAAACAGGATCTTTGTCCTCTAAGATCATCTTATCTTACTACTCGCTTCTTATAGAGTTAAAGCCATGTAGGTATTTCCTCCACATTCGGTCTTTTCTCACAAGTGTAATTCATTACAATACGCGAGTTTCATCAAACATAACTACGGGAATAAGATCAGGCTTAATGTTCACGGGTTTTTGATGAATGCAACTTTTCGCCGATCTAAACTTTATCAAGAAGTGATCAGATTCTCACTTGATAGATATTTTATCAAGTTCGATATACGAAACATAATTCACGCAGTTGTTGAAGTCCTAGGGTAGATCTAGCTTATATGCCTTTCAAACCAATCTTTTACATCATCTAAATGGTCCCATACAACGGGGACTTATATCCCATGATCTTTCAGATCATCAATTCATTTTCCATGGTTAAAATTTTTGGCATAACTTCGCTACCCATCTGGCACTTCAAGATCTACATTTCATATTCACATAACCTCCTGCCCACTACCGGCAGTCAATAATCAGATCCTAATTTCAACAATCATTTCAGGTCTCGTGGGTAGAGTATTCTGTAAGGTTAGGTTCGCCATCATAGGAAACCTTAAACCTAAAATACATGTCCAACTCACAATGGGTGTATGTCGGGTGTCTTCATCCCAACTCCTGCCTACAGATGCTCTAATATATATCCTCACAAGATTCGATCTTGATCCTAATACGATAATTATCAATGATAATCTCTCCAAAGGAAAACGATTTTACAGTTTATTACCAAAGGTCAATCATTCAAACATAGAACAACACTTATAGTATTTTGTATTGTAACTTTACCTCGTCCCTTCGACTGGGGTGGTACAGTACTCTCATCAAGATTCGTTCTCAATGATTTCTGAGCAAATCTCTAGAAATTCTATGCGAAGCGAGGATCTTGATAGAGATGATCGATACAGGCACACCATGTTTAAACAACTCCTTTAAATACAAAGAGTCGATTTCTTCATCAAGAATTTATCATTAATGGGAATGATATTAGTAGATTTGGTCAGTCTGTCGACGATGACCCAAATCGAATCAAATTCAGATGATGACCTTTGCAATAGTTAGACGTTTACTAATGTATGAGGCGATGTCTGCCTTCATAATTTGCCATCAGTAAAACTTCTTCATATAAAGATACATTTAATCAGAAATGACAGGAATAGAATACTTATACTTACGATATTCCAACATAACTAAATCTCTAATCTCCATATTTAGACAATCACAGGTGGACTTTTAATCATTTAACGCCATCGGCTCCTCAATTCTAATGGTTCATATCAGCCGCGAACCCCTTTTTATTATCTATATTATCCTTCTTACAAGAATTGTTTATTTTTTTATATTGTTCGGCAATTTATTTGCACCTTCATTATTAAGGAACATGTCCTAATTGGTTCTTTATCTTTTCTACATAATGTGTCAGTAATTATATTCACCTTCCTCGATGAAATAAATATCATGACCGTATTTATTCAGAAATTATCCCTTTATATTTTCTAAGTCTTAGTTCTATCTCAACTATTATTTTCATTAGTTTTGCTTGATCCGACGTTTTAAAGTGTCGATAATTATTACACGTAAATTAACAATAAATATTAAGTTTTTATGAAACGTAAACGTTAAAAGTTTAAATTTCTTAGTTCGACCAATTATAATAAAATGTTCAAAACAAATTTGAATTTAATTAACACGATTTTTGTTGATTTATTGAAAATACTTAATAATATCCGTAAATGTTCGAAAATCTTTGTTTATACTTTGGTCAAAATTTTCTTAGTTGAAAAGCAAAAATCGTCGTTTTAAATTCCAAGTCATTGTTTAAATGGTTTCCTCAATCCCTCTTAGGTTTTTTTGAAGTATACACAAACATTTACCCCTAAACAAGAGTTTAGTTAAATGTTTTGGGTACAAGGGAATAATCCCTTAAAATCCTTTGTTAAAACATTTGTCAAAACATATTTGCACCTCATTTTTGGTATAAACCTAAGCCTTAATTGCTCTAATTTATGAAGAGTCAATATATATATATATATATCTTACCATCATTAATCAAACGATCATTTTATGTAAAGGGTCAAGCCTTAAATCACACGTTATATATTCAAGGTACAGGTTTTCGTTACTCGGCCAATTCAGGGTAGTCTATAAATAATTATTAACTCCTTCCTATTCTTATAAACAAACAGATGGTCCTTAATGATCACAAGCATGAATTTATCAAATTACAGCCTACACACGTGATTCACCAAATTTATGAATGCTACATGTACATTGATCAATCCAAACAACATCACATGAAACTCATAATGTTCATCACGAGTTCTTGATGTAGCGTTTGGAATAGATAATCTTCTTTGCGGACGCGAAGTTGATAATAACCATGCCGTTGATCAAATCTTGAATATACACTAGAACCTTGCAAATGATCGAACAATCTATCATCTTGGGTAGTGGATATAGATTTTAATCGTCAATTTACTTAGTTCACGGTAATTAATTAATATAAGAAATGATAATACCATAGCTCTTCATAATGACGAGCTCGGTAGAATAAAAGCTTTCCCCGACAACTCTCTCAGTTGTACGGTAATTCTTTTAATTTAGATGGTGCTGACGTACAGTGCACATGCCACAAATGCAGCACCGGGAATATAATCAATACCAATTTCAACTTGCCTTAATGGCAAAAGTCTAGGTACCAACAAATACCTCCTAAAGTTTCAGATAATAAAAACATCTTTTTGTACATTTACTTTAAATTCTTTCTAGGTTATAATATCTATGACTAATTCACAACCATTCATGGGATAATTTCAAGTCTAAATGCAGGATATGGTCATTCATCAAGAATTATTTAGATCAGTTTTGATAATCAACATCTTATCAATTAGGGGAATTCTACTCGAGTTCCCATCAATTAAGACAATGTCGTTATGTCATAATCAATCAATCCATTCTACTGGCATTACCAGCTTTTCAGTTTTATTACCGTTGATAAGATGTGAACTTCTCAAAAGACTAATAATAACTCATAATCCTTCACAAATTCAAGGATATATGGAGACACAACTACCATTAAAAGAGTAAGGTCAACGCATAATCTACACGAGAGAATTTCAAATCAAATACAGACGAAAACATTAATGAATATGAATATATCCCATGTTTTCATAATTTGAGTACGCATTTGAAAGCTCCTCGGATCGTTAGCCAGGTCATTTAAATGAAATCTAATCAAAAGAAATGATAGGAATGTCGATACATCCGGTCAGGTATCAACACTCGGTAATCAGATACTTTTTCAAAGAATCTCACCACGGGAGAATTGGACAAGAAGGAATTATCAATTGTCAAATAAGACAAGTTCCACAGATGAGTAAATTCGACTCAGAAGAATAAATAGTACGGACACATATGTAGGTGTCCCTATCAATATGTCCCTATTTTTCACTTCTTGCAGATCTCATAAAATCTATTCTTTCACAATCTTAAAAGAAAATTTAGTGTTTATTAATAATTTCATGGTGACTATTAATCAGCCTTGCATGGTCCCTTCCGAATTGTATGTAGGCGCGCAACTATATACAATTTCAAGATTAACGATGCAATACTCAGTTCGTCAAAATTTTATCATCATGTTTATAATAAAAACATTTTCATGCTTAATTCTTAAATAAGAATCAAAAATAAATTTACAAAGATATTCTTTGTTATGAAAACAATTAAGTTTTCCAAGGTGTTTTATAAACAACTTCATTTCGATAACGATTATTTATAAGTCTCGCTTTAAATAATCCATATGGTGATGAAAACCCAATTTTTCTCAAGGGATACTGTTTTAAATTATTAAAACAATTAGTGACCTGCAAAGGAGTGATGAAAAGTTGTTCATCAAGAACTAACTACAATATAATAGGAAATGAGCTTAGCCAAATAATCATGAGGTTCATGACCTCGATGGCACTCAGAAAGAATAATCTACAACGTAACTCAATTCGAGATGTGTACTTGTTTAATGGTTGCATCACTAATGCGAGCATTAGGATGGAGCAATAAAAGATAGATAACATCGATACATGTAGAATTTAGCAATCAAAGGTAGTCTTTTCACTAATCACAAACAAGTCAAAATTGTACCGTAACACATTATGTGTCACTATGTCATACAATTCTAAGAACTCATCCTACCAACTGATGTCTCAGTTAAGTTAGGGATTTTTAAAAGATACCACAATGAACACTAATCTACAAGAGTCATTAGGTGTCCCACCTGTCCCGGAAGATCCATCGGTCCCAATTCAAAAGAAGATTTCTTCAATTTATTTATTAGACACTGGGCATCCTCGTCATTGGACAATGGCCTAGGAATAATCCTTAACACGAATCAACAATCAATTAAAACCTTATAATTCAATCACAAGATTTAACGACTTCCTCTTAACAATTTCTTATTCCATACAGATTAAATTTTTACTTTATTCAAGTTTCAACCAAATCATACTCAATGCGATATCCTAAATCATTCTCCAATACTTTCAATTTTATTCTTAGACCTTAATAGGGCAATAAAAGCTCGATATGATCAACACTTAATTTCCAATCCTATAGCTCTTACAACAGCAATTATCAAATGAGTCACTAGTATTAAATGACTCGATCATTCAATTAGACTTCTCGGAAAGGTACTAGTGGCATGAGGCTTTTCGGTAATGGTTCCAATGACAGCCTCAAGTGCAACATTCACCCTTTCGATTTCAAACTAAGAATTGGGTGACAACGAGTCAGATGACACCTTTCCAGGTGGTAACATTTTGTCAAACTCCACTCTATAAGGAAAGATCGTCATGACATCGATATCAGTTTTAATCTCGCCAATTATTCTTTAATATCACAATCAACTAATATCAACATTTCTACGAATATTAACCATTTTGTTGGGATCATAAATATCCGCAACTTGGTTTAGATCAAGAATAGCTAGAATTCCTACGGGAATAGCTTAGATTAATTTACTAGGGGATTTAGGGTTTCTTGTGACAATCTACGTCGTATAAATACCTCGTATAAATATCAAAATAATCATCAAACAATCATGTAATCAAATTACAATATAATCCAAGTTATATATATATATATATATATATATATATATATATATATATATATATATATATATATATATATATATATATATAACTTGGATTATATTGTAATTTGATTACATGATTGTTTGATGATTATTTTGATATTTATACGAGGTATTTATACGACGTAGATTGTCACAAGAAACCCTAAATCCCCTAGTAAATTAATCTAAGCTATTCCCGTAGGAATTCTAGCTATTCTTGATCTAAACCAAGTTGCGGATATTTATGATCCCAACAAAATGGTTAATATTCGTAGAAATGTTGATATTAGTTGATTGTGATATTAAAGAATAATTGGCGAGATTAAAACTGATATCGATGTCATGACGATCTTTCCTTATAGAGTGGAGTTTGACAAAATGTTACCACCTGGAAAGGTGTCATCTGACTCGTTGTCACCCAATTCTTAGTTTGAAATCGAAAGGGTGAATGTTGCACTTGAGGCTGTCATTGGAACCATTACCGAAAAGCCTCATGCCACTAGTACCTTTCCGAGAAGTCTAATTGAATGATCGAGTCATTTAATACTAGTGACTCATTTGATAATTGTTGTTGTAAGAGCTATAGGATTGGAAATTAAGTGTTGATCATATCGAGCTTTTATTGCCCTATTAAGGTCTAAGAATAAAATTGAAAGTATTGGAGAATGATGTAGGATATCGCATTGAGTATGATTTGGTTGAAACTTGAATAAAGTAAAAATTTAATCTGTATGGAATAAGAAATTGTTAAGAGGAAGTCGTTAAATCTTGTGATTGAATTATAAGGTTTTAATTGATTGTTGATTCGTGTTAAGTATTGTTCCTAGGCCATTGTCCAATGACGAGGATGCCCAGTGTCTAATAAATAAATTGAAGATATCTTCTTTTGAATTGGGACCGATGGATCTTCCGGGACAGGTGGGACACCTAATGACTCTTGTAGATTAGTGTTCATTGTGGTATCTTTTAAAAATCCCTAACTTAACTGAGACATTAGTTGGTAGGATGAGTTCTTAGAATTCTATAACGAGAGCTCTGGTAACAAACTGTAACACCCCCAAATTTATACAATTCAATACAGCGGAAGACTCGTTGGTTTTACGGGATAGCACATTACTCACATCATAGACAACGCATAAAAATCGTGTCGTTTAATAATAAAAGCATTTCCATTCATAAATATCAAATTTACATAGGTCCCAAGTCATTGTATTGTATACAGGTTTTACAAAGCATTTGAATGGAAATTGTTATTTAAGTGCGGGCCATGAATTCTTGTTGTCTTCCCGAGAATTACCTTCAAGTACCTGAGACAAAACATGTTAAAAGAAAAAGGTCAGCGAAAACGCCGAGGGAATTCATAGAGTTTAATGAAATCCATCAATATAACATCGGTATAAAATTATTACCGAAAATCATTTTGTACAAATCATTGTAATAGGCCATAAAATAGCCAAAGTCATTTTATAATAAATCCTTATAAAAAATCATAATATAGTCTTTTGCCTTCAAAATTATTATACGAGCCATTGTCGTAAAAACATCATACAATACATTTTATAACGTTGTATATAGTTAAATAAAAACCGTTATATGAATATGGTTATGAAAAACCGAAACACGAACATAATATCAATAGTAAGACCCCGTATTGCTAGTCAGGCAATATATCGTAATTTAGTGCGTATAGAAGTATTTCATTATTTTGGATTATTATAAGCCGCATGACATTGTTACCTTACTATAACAAACAACGGGTAGCTAACCCGAACTCAATTTGCCCATCTAAATTAGCGTGTCGTCACAATAATCACGCTTGTGTAAATCTTCTCATACATAAATTCGCTTACTAATCAATGTGGCACGATGGGGATCAACCGTCAAGGCGCGAACTGGGGTGATCGTCCCCAAATAGTACTATTATATGCATAAGCGTCTACCAAATCCCGGTAGTTCACAATTCATGCTAATGGGACTTTTAGTGACATAACCTAACTTTAATAATCCATTTTATTTCATCTATCGGGTCATATAATCATTCATCGGGTCATACGATCATTCGGGTCCAAATCAATAAACAAACAATCGGAACAAATGGTGTCCTATTTTATCAAAACTAACATGTTATCTCCCTCGCGGGTTTATAAAACATTTCATAAAAACATTTAAAAGAGTGTGAGGCTATGAACTCACGTTGATGTGGGAAAGCGGGTTATCGGCAATTCGGATGTACGGTACGTGCTTCAATCACGGAAACCTAGACAAATAATACTTGTCTTTGTTGGGAATAAATTAAGGCCAGATCACTTGAGCGCTGACAAGAACAATTCAAGCGTTGACAAGAACAAAACAAGCGCTGACAGTTCAAGCGTTGACAAGTTAAAGTCAAGCGTTGACAACATTGAAGACAAGCACTGATGGAAGATATAATCTACACGTTTATTATATTCTAGAATACTTCTAGTAACGATAGAAACGACAATGTATTTTCTATATTTATCTTTACCTAGAATAGAAGATACGTAGCTTATTGTACAAGGCTTCTTGTGTCGATAAAAGAAGGCCTTTATGTTAATGTTTATAATCAAGTTTTCATATAAGTTTTCGTTCGTAAACATCTTTCATTGTAAGCAAGTTCGACATTCATAATCAAAGTGAAAGTTTGTTTACATCTTGTGTGTTCTTGTTTAAGTGTTAAATTCCGCATAACACTTAGATTCACAAAGCATATACAAAGGTTTCTCTACGTGTATTACTTGATCTAATCTCTTATACACAAAGCTAATTGATCTAAGTTTGGGATCAACAAGTGGTATCAGAGCTTGTTGAGGAACTTTTGATCTTTGAAGAACACCAGAACCCTAAAAACACCAAAACCCTAATTTTCTCATAAACCCTAAAAACATCATGTCTGAAGCAATAACCACCTCCTCCTCACCCTTACCAAACATCAGGATTCCCATGCTTGATGCAACCAACTTTGACTTATGGAAGTTCAACTTTGAACAATATCTGGGGATCTATGACTACACACTCTGGGAGATTATTGAATATGGAAACTCATTCAATAAGGCTCAAAAGATTCTTGATGCCATTAGTGAAAGAACAGCTGTTGAAGGATGCCCTGAAGAAGATAAGAGAGAAAAACCTGGAGATGGTAGAGCTGTAGGTGCTGAAGATATTGCAAAGAAAAGGGTTGACATGAAAGCCCTAAATATTCTGAAAGTCTCTTTGGGACAAGAAAACTAGCACAAATATAGAGGCTATGAATCTGCTAAGGATCTTTGGGAAGCACTTGAAGTTGCATATGGTGGCAATGCAGACACTAAGGAAGAAAAGAAAAAGCAACTTCTGCATGATTATGCTGTCTTCAAAGCTCAACCCAATGAGAAACTGAGTAGTGTGAGAAGCAGATTGCTTGACATCACAAGCAAGTTGTCCTTCATGCGGACACAAGTTGGTGATGTTGACACCAATGCTACCTTTCTTAAAAGTCTTGGTGAGGCATGGAAGATTGAGGCAAGATCTATTCTTGCCAACAATACTTACAAGAGCTCCTCGTTTGATGACATCTACAACAAACTAAGACTGCTGGAAGATGAAACTCTTTCAGAGCATGGAAGCAAATCTAGCACCAGCAACATGGCCTTCTTCTCTCATAGTGAAGGTCAATTCAATCAGAAAGACTCTTATATGCATCCAGTTACTAGATCATCACTTGTCAGCGCTAGAACAAGTCCTGTCAACGTCTCCTATTCAGACGCTGACACATTCATGAATGACTCCCCAAGAGTTAAACCTGCTGGTTTGGATTTGGATACTGTTTGTGCTTACATTGCTTCTTTGCCCAATGGTTCAGTGATTACATATGAGGACCTTGAGCAGATAAGTGATGAGCACTTGGAAGAGATAGACATCAAGTGGAACATGGCTCTTGCTAGTATAAGAGCAAATAGGTGGAACAGAAGGTTTAAAAAGAAGATGACTTTCAATGCTAAAGACACAGCTGGATTTGACAAATCCAAAGTTGAATGCTACAACTGTCATCGTATGGGGCACTTCATGAGGGAATGCAGATCTCCTAGAAGATCTGATGCTGGTAAACCCTCAAGTCAGGTTGTTAAAGCTCAGGATTCCAAAGCTATGGTTGCAGTTGAAGGAATTGATGGTGCTGGATGGGATTGGAGCTATCTGGCTAAGAATGCTGAAGAGGATAAAGCTTTGGTTGCTGATATTGAAGAAGAAGAGCATGTTGAATATGCTCTCATGACACACTCCTCCTCTTCATCTAATAATGAGGTATATGATGATGCTTTTTGTAGCAAAGGTTGTAGGTTAAATACTGAAAGACTTAACAAAGAAGTGTTAAAACTAAAAGATGATATGAGCAGTGAAAGGTGTAAATTGTCTAATTACCAACTAGCTCTTACTGAAACTAAGAAAACCGTTTCTGAATACAAGAAAATGGAATTTGACTTAAAAGATAAGATTAATATCTTAAAACATGAGCTAGAGGGTAGTATGGATGTTAGAAACATCATGACAAAGGTTAATAGAGATCTACAGGCTAAGTTAGATGAGGCCATTAAGAATAAAGATAATGTTGACCTCAAAATTCAAAGATTTGATAGAGCCACCCAATCCCTAGGAGACTGTGTAGCTAAACAAAGGGATTCTAAGGACATGAATGGGATTGGGATGAATGATTACTCTCTGGTTCCACCACCAGCTGGTGACTTCTATGGTGTCCTTAGACAGGACTTGTCTTGGACTGGTATACCAGAATGCCAAGAAGAGGAATTCATTCCTCCACCAAGAGTTGTCACTCGAGTGGAAGATTATCAACAAAAATTAACTGACCTAAATGAGTGGAAGAAAGCTAACCCTACCTTATTTGTTAAGGTAGGTTTGCTATGTGAAAGTCCCAATGAATCACCACCCATTAAGGTTACTAACCCAATCACTGGTAAACCTGTTGACCTAGGCTCAAACACTGTTAGAAGA
The DNA here is from genome assembly GCA_025667525.1 of Glebionis coronaria. Taxonomy (NCBI): domain Eukaryota; kingdom Viridiplantae; phylum Streptophyta; class Magnoliopsida; order Asterales; family Asteraceae; genus Glebionis; species Glebionis coronaria. Next base: position 590,950,123 of record CM046876.1, read on the forward strand.
CCTACCATTAAATATGCAGATATGTATAGGAATAATAGGTCACCCAAGAGCCAAGTTAACAATCATGGAACAGGTTTCTTCTCTTCTAGACCTAAGGTTGTGTCTAAGAAAGCCTGTTACACTTGTAGTAGCTTTTCACATTTGGCATACAAGTGTGTCAACGCTCCCAAAGCCAGCGCTGACAGGAACAATTTCAGCACTGACAGGAAAAAGGTCAACGTTGTCAGGAAGTCAAATGTTGTCAGACCCAAACCTTGTGTGCAGCAAAGTCCACAAGTGATTAGACCTGCCGCATTCTTTTCTAGAAGGTCTAACACTCATGGACAAAGACCATTCCAAAAGACAAACACCTGGGCAAATAGGCAATGGGTTTCTGTAGCAAACCCTAGGCTCAACACTGACAAGGGTAATTTCAGCGTTGACAGGACAAAATCTAACGCTGACAGAAACGTGACCAGACCTAAATATTTGCAGCCACAAGGTAAGAGGTCTAAACCTTCTTCAAGCTTAACATGGAGACCCAAGAAAGATCAAAACTCTAATGAAAATGGGATTTCAATGACTTGCAACAGATTTAATTACATTTCAAAAGTCATTACAAAACCTATTGGGGTTAACTGGGTGTTTCATCCTAAAAAGAATGAGAATGGGGTTGTTATGAGAACTAAGTCTGTTCTTATTGAACAACCAGATGAATCCAAGTCTTCTGAGACTTGGGTTCCCAAAGAAAACTAATTTGTTTTCTTTATGTGCAGGGCATTCAAAGACAGATCAATGATTATGGATATTGGGATAGTGGATGCTCAAGGCACATGACAGGGAAGGAAGACTATCTGACGAATTTCACCCCTATTAAAGATGGTGACAAGGTATACTTTGGAGGTAGTTTTGGTACCATCACAGGCAAAGGAACCCTTCTCACCAATAATCTGCGTTTTGAGAACGTCTTCCTGGTAAAAGAACTTGATTATAATCTATTTAGTGTATCACAAGTATGTGATAACAAAAATAAAGTTCTTTTTACTGATACTGAGTGTTTGGTGTTAAGCAAGGATTTTAAGATCCCTGATGAGAAATATATTGAGTTTAGAACACCTAGGCATAAGGACATATATAATGTGAATTTAAATGGTATTAAAATGAATACAAATATGTCTTGTTTTTATGCTAAGGCCTCAGTAGATGAGAGTAATTTGTGGCACAGGAGACTAGGGCACATAAATTTTTAAAATATAAATAGACTTGTGAGGCTTGGTTTAGTTGATGGTTTGCTTGAGAAGGCCTTCCACAATGACCACTCTTGTGTTACATGTCTTAAAGGCAAGCAGCACAAGGTCTCATTCAAGTCCAAACAGGTGCATACTAGCTCCAGACCTCTTCATATGCTTCACATGGACCTCTTTGGTCCAAAAAATATAGAGAGTTTGAATGGTAAGTCATATTGCTTTGTTTTCAAAAATGACTTTTCTAGGTTTACTTGGACATTCTTTCTAGCTATGAAGAGTGACACAGCTGATGTTCTTATTAATTTTATCACTCAGATTGAGAAAAGGTCTGGTAATGAGGTTAAAATGCTTAGGAGTGATAATGGTGGAGAATTTAGGAACAAGAAGCTAGATGATTTTTGTGCCAGGAAAGGAATTACTAGGCAATTTAGTATTGCTAGAACCCCACAACAAAATGGGGTTGCTGAGAGGAAAAATAGAACCATAATTGAAGCAGCCAGAACAATGTTGGCTGATGCTCACTTTCCAATAGCCTTTTGGGCTGAGGCTGTTAATACAACATGCTATGTGCAAAATAGAGCATTGGTTAACAAAATTCAGAACAAAACACCATATGAGTTACTTTGGGGAAGAAAACCTAATATTGGTTTTCTCAGACCTTTTGGTTGTCATGTAGTAGTTTTGGATACTAGTGATGCCTTAGGGAAATTTAGTGCAAAAGGTGATGAGGGTTACTTCATGGGGTATTCAGTCCAGAGCAAGGGTTATAGGGTTTATCTTAAAGAGGACAAACATATAGTTGAGAGAGTACATGTTAGGTTCTTAGAGAATAAACCTAGTGATCCTAAAAGTGGTCCTAATTGGTTGTTTGATTTGGAACCCTTATCTAGAACTTTAAATTATATGCCTGTCACTAATCCAGACATTGTGAAGGTAACTTCAAATGTTGTGGAGAAACAAGTTGTTAATGTTTCAGGTACACAGGTTCATGAGAAGGTTGGATCACAAGCAGAAAAGGCATCTCCTACATTAGAATATGTCACAATTCCCATTTGGACAGATGCTTTTGCTGCTGCTGCTGGACAAGATAATGGTGGTTTCCAAATACCACCAGATACAAACATGCATGGTCCTTCAGACGCTGACAAAGGCAAATCTAGCGCTGACAAGACCAAATCAGACGTTGATGGCTCAGACGTTGACAACAACATTTCAAGCGTTGTTAGCCCAGACGCTAACAATCAAGATTCAGACGTTGACAACTCTTATGGGCATCTTTTCTCTTCCAGTTTTGAACAAGGTGGACCTTCCAATGTTCATGAAGAGGTTCCCGTTGATCAAAGAGAGTCTGATGAAGAAGACATTGGCAATATGGAGCATGAAGTTGAGGACACCAGAATTTTTGAAGGAGGGGTTCTTACTTCCACAATGAAGAATCACCCCACATCTCAAATCATTGGTGATATTATGACTCCAGTTCAGACTAGAAGATCTCATCAAGGTCTTGGTGGGTTTATTGCCAATATACACAAGAAGGTTGATACCCCTCTTGTGCAAGCATGTTTGTTTGCATGTTTTCTGTCACAAGAAGAACCCAAGAAAATATTTGATGCTCTCAAAGAACCAAGTTGGGTGGAAGCAATGCAGGATGAGCTTCACCAATTTGCAATTCAGGATGTTTGGGAGCTGGTGGACTGTCCTAGATATGTCAGACCTATAGGGACAAGATGGGTTCTCAGGAACAAAAGAGATGAAAGAGGAACTGTGGTCAGAAACAAGGCAAGGTTAGTGGCTCAAGGTTATCCACAAGAGGAGGGGATAGACTATGAGGAGGTCTTTGCACCAGTTGCAAGGATTGAAGCTATTAGGATTTTTCTAGCCTATGCTTCTTGCATGGGCTTCACAGTCTATCAAATGGATGTCAAGAGTGCCTTTCTGTATGGCACCATTGCAGAGGAAGTTTATGTAATGCAACCTCCTGGTTTTGAAGATCCAGAGCATCCAGATAAAGTGTATAGAGTCAAAAAGGCTATGTATGGCCTTCATCAAGCTCCTAGAGCATGGTATGGTACTTTGTCTACCTATTTGGTGGACAATGGATTCAAAAGGGGCACCATAGATCAGACACTATTTACAAAGAAGAAAGGCAAACATGTGTTGCTTGTGCAGGTCTATGTTGATGATATCATCTTTGGGTCTACTGATCCAAAGATGAGTGAGGATTTCTCCAAGCTTATGACAGACAAATTCAAGATGAGTGCTATGGGGGAGATGAACTTCTTTCCAGGTTTACAAGTTCAACAGAAAGAGGATGGTATCTTCATCTCCCAGGACAAATATGTTGCTGAGATCTTGAAGAAGTTTGGCTTTTCTCCACATGAAAAGAGGGCTACTACTCCTATGGATAGAGAATACCCTTGGGGAAATATTGGAGATGGGAAGGATGTTGATGTCAGGCACTATGGATCCATGATTGGATCCTTGATGTATCTTAATGCCTCCAGACCTGATATTATGTTTGCTGTGTGTGCTTGTGCACGCCATCAAGTGACTCCCAAAGAATGTCACCTTTATGCTGTGAAGAGGATCTTTAGGTACCTAAGATGCTACCCTAGTCTTGGTTTGTGGTACCCAAAGGATTCACCATCGGAGCTGATTGCATATTCAGATAGTGATTATGGAGGTGATAAGTTTGATAGGAAATCCACAACTGGTGGATGTCAGTTTCTTGGGAGCAGGTTCATATCTTGGCAATGCAAGAAACAAACAGTGGTGGCTAATTCTACAACTGAAGTAGAGTATGTGGCTGCAACAGCATGTTGTGGTCAAGTTTTGTGGATTCAGAACCAGTTGTTGGACTATGGGTATAATTTCATGCATACTAAGATATTTGTTGACAATAATAGTACTTTATGCATTATTAAGAATCCTGTACATCATTCTAAAACTAAACACATAAAAATTAGACACCATTTTATAAGAGATTGCTTTGAGAAAGGTTTAATACAACCAGATAGGGTTGACACTGAGGAAAATGTGTCAGATTTATTAACTAAACCTTTTGATGCTGGGAGATTTCAATACTTGGTAACAAGTATTGGAATGGTCAATCTCATATAATATGTGTTTTGGATTCTTTTTGTAAAAGTATGTATAGGATGATGCATTATTATTATTGGTCTTATTGATGATTTAGATTTTCCACTATATTTTTCTAACACTGACAAAGGTTGTTTGAACACTGATAAGTGTTTTTGCAACGTTGTCAGCAATATAATTGTCTAACGCTGACAAAGCTTCCCTCAACGCTGTCATGTGTTATCGGGGCGTTGTCAGCAACAATGTTAGTTTTGTGGTTTTCAATCTAAATGTGCAGATGGTGTTAGCAGTATACCATTGGATACAGAGTTGCTTATGGATCAATGGAGAAGCATTTGGACAAGTTTTTATTTATGGATGAGGGTTGGAATGTTTCATTCCTATCTTGACATAAATTTTTTATGTTCATGCATGATTTTAGCAAACTTTTTGTATCATAGTTTAAGGGGAGGTTTTAGGAACCTTTAGGATATTTGGGTATCCATATGATACTCTTATCACAATTTTAGATTGTGTCCACAGGTGAGTATGGGTTAGTTTTACTAAACCATGAGGCACTGTAGCATGCATAGTATACCAACTTTGCATGCTGCCAAGACATTTTTGGCCTAGAATTGGTTGTGGTCTGTTGGGAGACTTGGGAATGATTTTGATATGGGATTTACCTGGGAGTAACAAGGATTTTATAAAGTAACTTGGTTGTTAAGAGTTTTGGTTAGCAAGGGACACTAGAGGACTGTTATGTCTATCTTGCTTATGCAAGTGTGCATAACTGGACAGTGCTTGCCACCCTATAATAATTATCAGCTTTTGGTTATTTTCTCTAGGATAAATTACTTGTTAAGGTCATTTTTCACTTTTTAAAATATTTTTTATTTTTGGACGCTGACAAGAATTTTCCAAGCGTTGTTGTGACCAAATTGGACGCTGACATGGCTTTAGGCAAACGTTGACAAGATTATAGCCGTTGGGCGTTGATGGGTTACTTTTGACCGTTGACACTCAATGGGACCTACCCAGTTGTTACTTTTTGACAAATTTTTGGGCCGTAATTTTAGGAGTTGTTACTTTCATTTAATGCATGAGATAACTTATAACTTTTTCAATATTTTCATGATTGATTTTTGAAAATCTTTGCCTATTTTTAGGCCAATCACATGCATTCTTTTTCTCCTATAAATTTGGCTACTATTTTAAACAGGGTATCTATAATTCTTGTCTAACACTTTTCTCTTATCAACTTCATCTTCTACACTTAAAATTAACAGCTTTCATCAATGGCACCAAAGTTTAACTCAGCAGAATTGGCATTGGGGTTCAGATCACAACACAACATGATTGCTTATCAAATAAATCTGAGTGATAAGGGCAGCCAAGATGGTCAATCAATGGATGTTGCTGAAGCCTTTACATCTTTGAAGAAACAAACAGGTTTTGATACGTCCTTAGTCTCTCCCACCAATTTAAATTTATCATTTACAGAAATGTTGAGAGAGGTTACACAAGGCGCTGAGGGAAAATATTTGAGCGTTGACAAGGAAAAGTTGGACGCTGATAGAAGTAATTTGGGTGCTGATAGGATGAATTTGGGCGTTGATAGACCTGCACATGAAGGTGATGTATCCCAGTCATCATCTATCATCAAGGAGGTTTCTACTCAGGTATTACCATCTACCTTACCAACCATTGCACCATCCGATAAGGGTAAGGGTAAAATGGTAGAAGAATATGTTCCATAAGATGCAGCTCAAATTGAGTTTGATAGAAGATTGGCTGAACAAATCATGGAACAAGATAAAAAGGAGAAGTCACCATTTGTTGTGTCTTTAGAAGAAGAAAGTGATGGAGCTATCTCAGACTCAAGTGTAATGATTATAGAACCTGAAAGGCTTGAGTATGGAGATGAGTTGGCCAAAGAGAAGCTGAGAGAGTTGAAGTTGCAGGTTGACTTTGACATGCAAGAGGTGGTTCAAATGTATAATTCTTGGGAAGAAAGCTGCATGGATAATCCAGACTTGACCATTTCAGATCAAATATGGGGTTTGGAGCTTCTTCTTAGAGTTCAGAAAGATTGCCAGGTAATTTTGAAACACAAGGCAAGCAATATTCTCTCAGAGTTAAAAAGGGATAGAAGGGAGCTCTACTTTATGTTGCTCAGATGTCATGGAGTTGGATGGGCACATCAGAAGTTGAAGGCTTTGACATTTGATGAGTTGGAACATAGGGCTTATCCCATTTGGGTGAGAGTACAGGAAGCAAACACTCTCAGACTTCTTTCAGATGAAAGAAAGGAGGAACTTGCAGAAGAAATGGAAATCAAGAAAGCAATGATGATTCCCAGGCCAGTGAAGAAGGGAATTAAATTTGAGTTTCCAAAAGATATGGATCCACTATATCCAAGTGAAGCGGTTATAAGAAAGAGCCTCAAGCTCTCCCCATTATAAGCTTCAGATATGGTGCAAGTGTTACCATTAGATTCCAGGAATCCAATTGTTAGCTATGAAGAAGATGAATGTGGATTCTGGAAGATTGGCAGATTTGGCAAGGAGGTACACACTTTTACCACTCTCATATCTTTGTTTGCAAGTTGTGATAGAGAAGACTTGGTGGACCTTTGGAGGTTACTGGAGACCAAGTATGAAGCTGAAGCACCAACTTCAGCTAATGGAATAAAACTTTGGACCACATTCAAAAGAATGTGTGGGCCAAAAGATGAAGATCCTGCAATATGGAAGGATCTTGAAGATGACCTCAGTGGTCTTCAATGGAGGTTATATTCAGCTGCTAGTGTATACAATTTGAGTTCTACAAAGTTTGCTGAGTATCTACTTGTGGATGCTCAGTATTTCATATCCAAGGCAATTTTGGAGAAGATGAAGGACACTCAGCTGGAAATAGATTATTCAAGTGACGTGGCAAAAGATTTGATCAGATTTATTCATTACCAATATGAGAAGGTTTGTCAGACTCCTCCTAGTCCTTAATGCTTATTCAGAAACTTGATCATAAGAGTGGATATCAAGTTTAGGGGAGGATTGTTGGGAATAAATTAAGGCCAGATCACTTGAGCGCTGACAAGAACAACTCAAGCGTTGACAAGAACAAAACAAGCGCTGACAGTTCAAGCGTTGACAAGTTAAAGTCAAGCGTTGACAACATTGAAGACAAGCACTGATGGAAGATATAATCTACACGTTTATTATATTCTAGAATACTTCTAGTAAGGATAGAAACGACAATGTATTTTCTATATTTATCTTTACCTAGAATAGAAGATACGTAGCTTATTGTACAAGGCTTCTTGTGTCTATAAAAGAAGGCCTTTAGGTTAATGTTTATAATCAAGTTTTCATATAAGTTTTCGTTCGTAAACATCTTTCATTGTAAGCAAGTTCGACATTCATAATCAAAGTGAAAGTTTGTTTACATCTTGTGTGTTCTTGTTTAAGTGTTAAATTCCGCATAACACTTAGATTCACAAAGCATATACAAAGGTTTCTCTACGTGTATTACTTGATCTAATCTCGCATACACAAAGCTAATCGATCTAAGTTTGGGATCTACAGTCTTAGACTCTTGTCCAATGACTTTATAAAAATAACAATTATGTATACATATGATGATTTTATATATATATATATATATATATGATGATCAAGTGGGTTTCTACATTCTCATTTACTCATTTTTGTGTTATGTGTTGGTAACTTTTATACTAGTTTACTAGTTTTACCTATTTATATGTTTTTAGGTTCAATAAGCCTATTATAAGTCCATTAACTTGTATTAATCCATTTTATACTTGTATTATCAGTATTTATACTTTACATGTCGGGCCCAAATGGGTTAATCCCAATAAGTAATTTTTATAAGTGTTTAACTTATTTAGTTAAATTATTAGTCCAAATATGCTAACTTGGCTCGTTAATGTCCGTATGTCATATAGTTTGGGTTTTATCGGTTTTTACTTGTATTAGGTACTTATATATCATTATATGACTTTTAAAAACTTTACATTAGACGGGTTTGATCGTCTAATTTTTAATTGGCGAAAAACGTTAATTTTACTGTAATAGCCGAAAAGACGTAAAAATCATGTTTATAGTTTTTATAACTTATAAATCTTATTCAACTACCATTTTTATAAAGTGTCCATTTATTTAACCTTATACATATTTATATAAATGAAATTTATAAGTTAGTGGGTTTTAATTCATATTTTATACTATATTAGTTTGAGTGCTTATATAATACTATTAAACATTAATTCTTCAAAATCTGATTTTTAGTTTCATCTTCATCATTTTTATCATATCTTGAGTTCTATAAGGATATAGAAGCAAATTTTTGGATGGTATAAACTTCATATTATGTGCTACAAATAAGTTAGTTATAGCTACTGCTCATTTCATGTCTAACTATCCTTAACAGTCCCTACAAAACAGACTATTCAGATTGGCACACTAATCTTGTTTTGATCATATCTCACTCATTTTGATGATTCCATTGCATGGCCAACTCTCACATGTGTATGACATCTAAAACTTACTATAAATGGATTCCACCATGCAATTTTATCAGTTTATAACTTGGTTACTTACTGTTTTTATACAGCCAACAATTTAAGCAAGATTTTAGCCTTGTTTCTTATGGTTTTTCATCTTTTTAATCATATTTATCAACACTTGATCCCCACACAACATTTTTATCATCATATATTCATCATATACATATTCAATAAGAAAGAAAATACATGATTACATAATTAAAATAACAAGAGGTTGGGAAGAACAATCTTTACACCACCAAGATTGTGTAGGTATTCATCAAGGCTTGGATTTTTGATGGAAGAACTTGTGATAGATCAACACCAGTCTTCATGGCCACCAATACTTACTTCATGTAGAAATCAGCCCTTGAACATCACCAAATCTTCTCCTTGGATGTTAAAATCACCACCAATCATTAGTGCTTGAAGAGGTTTCCATCATATGTGTGAATAACATAAGATTTTATGGTTAAATCAAGATCAAAATGGGTGTTTTTGGTTGAGATGGGACGAATTTTAGAGAGAGGGAGGAGAGAGTTGTGAGTTTTTGCATGGATGGAAATGGAGTGAATGGTTTGGTTAGATGGTTTTGATGTTGGTGTTGCTTACTTTGTAAGCTTAGCTTACAAGTGTAGTTTAGGAGCTAATAACTTGACACCTCATGGTGTGAGTAGTTAGTTTTGCCGTCCCATATTAGGGGTGGGGCAAAAGTGGTTTTGTCTCATCCCCAATTATTTACGGGTACTCCTCGATTCTAGTTTCCTTGATTTGCGTGCCCTCGGGTCGTTTTACGAAAAACGTTTTTATAAATTATGTATCAACGGCACAAAACGAATCTAATAAAAATTGTCTCATCAAAAACGGAGTTCGAAAACGTAAATACGTAATCCTAAGGTTTCCGGTTTAGTCGTAAAGGACGTTAAATTATAATCGTAAGTCCTAATCTCTTCTCGTAAATTTGAGAGTTTATGAACCAACACAAATTTAAAATTCCAAAATAATATTCACGGATAAATTTATTTTCTGAAATGTCGGACTGTCACCAAAACGGTGTATGTAAACGTAAGCACGTAACGTAGAATCCTCCGGTTTAGACGTAGTCGATGCTACTTCAAGACGTAAATCCAAATTTCTTCCCATAAGTAAGTGAGTTCATAATATAACATTAAAATAATGTTTTTAAATAATATTTGAGAATAGAATATCAACCATAAATTGACGGATTGTCACACCAACCCTCCTAAAAGAAAGCGACGTCCCGGCGCCCGACCCCTCTTATACTCACATTCCATACCTCCAAAACAAAAGAGAACTCTTTTCCTTAAAGAAATCCTCATGCTTCCTTCGCAATTTCAGATTCCACTCTTGGAATTCTTGTATCTTCACAATATAATTCTTACTATGTTTTAACCTCTTAAGACCTCTTCACAGTTCTGTCTGTGAAAAGCAACTTATCTTCAAGTTGAATTCTTTCCTTGTTGTTCCCAAAACAAATTTCACCCTTCATAACGGCACCTTATGCACAATCCATGTTTCCCAATTTCAAACTCCAACGATTTCTTCGAATGCCAACATAACTCTTCAGACAACTCCTTGTTACTAATAAACGATCCTTAACCTATAAAATCTTATCAAAAGTTACCAACATCAGTTCTAGTTCAGTCATTTCATTCCACCCACATTTCTACAATACACCGAAAACCTAACTTATGTCCATAACTCACGATCTTCAACCTTCACAATTTGAAGTTCTTTATGTACCATCAATAGTATAGCCTCATTACTAGCATGATAATCATCGTCATATAAAAATTCCAACAATTCCTATGTCAATCACACACGCAAAAGTATATCGTTCGATGTTCAAATTGTTCTTTCACTTTGTTCATCTTTCACTGTATAACACACAGTACTCAACTCAACTGTTACTTTTTACCCAAACCAAAATGTATCGATTACCTGACTTGTGAGATTCCTTCATCACTAAGTCTCACTCTCTCAACTTAGATATGTTAGGAGTGCTCAATATACCATGTCTAACTTAGCTTTACAACAAAATCCTTTCCATAAGTTTGACAAAATGTTGAAATCACATACCTTGACATTTCTCAAATCAGACCACTAGCTTAAAATTTCAATATCCTTTTTATCAAGTCCACACTTCTTGTCATTACCAAAACTCAAACCTTAGAAGCTATTTCCTTTTTCTTCATGATAAGTGCATCAGCTACCACATTCGCCCTTCCTGGATGGTAGCGAATCTCGTAGTCATAATCACTCACGGTCATAACCATCAACATACTCAAGTACTCAAAATATATATAACTAGTGATCCTCTACTCATTTCCTTTATCATCCCAAGAAATTAGTTATGAAGCAAACTCTTATGATCCTTTATTACTACACACTTGATTCCATACAAGTAATATTTCCTACAATCTCAAAGCAAACACCACAACTACATAACCCTTAAGAGACGCATCACAGCAAACCACAAACTATAAATACTTCAGATCCTTCCAACAATGACAACATCAGTGCATAACACAACCTACCCTTTAGTGTTCAAAATGTAGCCTCTTCATCTCATATGGATCAGATCTCGATACTTACAAATTTAGATGTATAAGTAGGACTCACACATTAATTCTTCTTAGTCAGCTTAATCAATGGTTCAACAATCAGTGAAAACCTTTGGATAAACCTCCGATTATTCCCAGCTTAGACCAAGGAATTAACAGATTTCCATTGGCGTCTTTGGTACCGACCAATCCTTAATCTTTTCAATCTTGGTAAGATCTTCACGAATACGTTTGTTGTCAATCAATTGCCTTAGAAAACGCAAATCTTTCAACCAACATTCACACAGGAAACTTTAGATACAGTTTCTCTTTTTCCAACTATCCTAAAAATTATCCTCATATGCTACTTATGTTCCTCCTTTCCTCTTGGAATAAAATAGAATACCTTCAGTAGATACAATGACTAACTCATCCTAATACAACTCACACACAAGATTCACCCAGTCCATGAATACGGCAGACGCGTTCGTCCATTCCAAAAACATTACTTAAAAGTTAAAGTACCCACATCAAGTACGAAAAACAACTATAGGAATATCTTCCTTCCTAACTCTCAGTTAATGATAACCAGAACTCAAAGCGATCTTTGAGTACACACTGGATCCTGACAATTGGTCAAATAACTCAATCCTCGGCAGTGGATACCAATTCTTGACTATCAGTTTGTTAAGCTCTCGATAATCAATACACATCCGAAACAATCCATCCTTCTTGACAAACACACAGGAGATCATCATTGTAACGAAACTTAATCTGATACATCCATTATCCATCACTTTTCGCAGTTGACTGAATAACTCATTCCACTCTGACGGTGCCAAATGATAAGGCATACAAATACTACTCAACAAAACACAGAAGTATTACACCATGAAACGCAAGAGCACTACACCTATCGCTTACAACACTCAATCGACACGAACTCCTCTTCACAAGACGGCAGAAACTCCGCAAAACTTCAGGAAAACCTCATAATACTCTCGAATCATTAACATATCTCCCAACTCCTCCTCAACTACCCTATCACTAATTACCTGAGCTAGGTATACATCATATTCCTCTTCCACATACTTCCTTGTTTCCAAACAAGATACTTCTCAAACGGAAAGTTCACTTATCACCTCTCATAGTCAACACTCAGCTTATTAGCAAAATCTAAATCAGCAGCTATCAATTTATGGTGAAGATCGGTTCAATCTCAAGTATCAGCACTACGCACAACTAACCAATTCATACCAAAAATCCACATCCAAAGATCCCAACTCTTTGAGCATCACGTCGATATTAAACACCTACCTTCCTAAATTCAAGGAACTCACTTTTAGTATAGAACTAACACTAGCAACCTTTCCATCGGTTAACTCCACGTCATAGTTAATTGTCAATCTTACTAATTCTCCATTGATAAAACAACTGAATCTTACAGTTCTATAGTTTCCATCTGATCTGATATCAAACACCACACTAACATAAAGAACATCAAATAGGAATATACCATTTACCACATTCAGACTTTAAGGTTTGTCAGCATCATTCACACGTAAGCTGGAGCGGCAGCATTCCTACCTTATCGATTTCCTTTCCTTGGACGATTCCCTTGTTTGTGTCCTTTCTCGCCACGGCTAAATCATATCACTACTCCAGGGGTACTAATTCCAGTAACTAATCCTCTTGTCCTACACTTCGCAGCTTTATGACCAGGTTGTCCTATCTCTAGTCGTAATTGTGGAAATTTTCCTATATGGTATAGAGTATTGGAAAACACACTTGAGATTTATTTTGTTATTTTCAGACACAGTGGCAACACGAATCCCATCATTCCTTCCATGGCTTAAATACTGATTTAGGTTCTGTCTTTGGTTATTGTTATTACAGTAATCCCCACGATTCTAACCTCGATTCTGGTTGGAATGAGCAGATTCCCACTTTTTCTTACTTTTTTCAACAATACTATCTTTCCTATTTTGCACTTTCATGTCTATTAAATCATGCGCCATCTGAACAGCTTCATTGAAAGATTCAGGTTTTGAAGAAATAGTCTCATCCTTGATATTACTAGACAATCCTTTATGTACTTCTTCATTGTCTTACGGTCATTCACAAAAGTATCAGGACATAGCAAATATGGCTCAGAAAATTTCCTAGTAAGCAGTAATAACATCGTTCCTTAGCACGAATTGCCTCAATTTAGATACCAACTGCCCTAGTTCCTCCTCAGGGCAAAACCCAGCAGTCAATAGTCCTTTAGTCATGGTCCGTGTCCTACCATTAGTCACAACCAATCCTAAAGTAATGACTTGGTTGTTACACCATCTTAGTGTACCATCCTGAAATGTAGCAGCAGCAAACTTCACTGTATTAGTTTTTGAACACCTACTAATCTTAAAAGTACTCTCTATCTTATCAATCCATCTATGCAATTCTAATGCACCACTAATACCACAAATCTGCGTAGAACTACACTTCCAAAAACTAACATAAGTACATTCTCTTGAACTTGTAGAACAGCAGCAACACTATCATATGGATCATCAGCATCATCATTATACTCAACAGCATCAACTGCATCACCATTATCTCCAGAACAACTAACTCCAGCATCTTGATTCCTTACAGCACGATCAGCTTCTTGTGCTCTAACAATAACTTGTTCGATCATAGTGTTCACAGTAGCAGTCGTTACTTTTGGAGACATATTTCAAGACACTTAGTCACGTGAATAACCACTAATGACAAAAATATGATTCCCCTACTCCTTCTTCCATCATCGCAGAAGAAAGAAACATGATAGGTATACATATCAAGATAAAAGAAGAATTCTTTATCAGGACATCTCATGAATACTACATGCACAAACAACACAAACTACAATGGTTCATCAACCAAAACTCAAAAGAGTTAATAAAGGCACATCATAGATCATGAGGGTAATTCAGATTGTGTTGAGGATTCAACAAGGTAGTGGAAATGTGTGTCACTACAATCATCTACCGAACAAACTTAAAAGATAATAAGTTCCATCACAATGCTACGACACAAGGTTTAAATAAGTTCGATCACAAAAAGAAAAATAAGATACAAAGAAATCCATTACGCGATTAGTTCCTTAGACACCAGCTTCTCATCCTCCTTAACATTGCTGTCAACTTCATCACACTCGTCTATTTCCCCTTTCGCACCTCAAAGTTGAATTCTTAACATGATGGCAGCTCACTCTCAAAATTCAAATACTCACTCACACACGACCGATTAATCACAAGGAAAATCTCAATACGACTTTCAACATTCCTAAGCTTTCAAGCTTGACTCAGAATTTGTAACACCCCATTTTGGAAATGGAAATGTCACAGCAATTATGGGGTGTCATCAAAGCATACAAGGAAAAATGTCTAAACATTACTTGACCATAAAAGGAAAATACCGGAATCAAACATCGGTAGTCCAAAAGTAAAGCTCATCACACACAAACATAGTATAATAAAGGAAAGGACTAAACAATGTCCAAAGCATAAGTATCATAAGAAAGGAAATGCATAAAGTAAAGAAGGCTAGAAAGCTTCCAGTCCATATGCACATACTCTTAGTGTCTACGAGCGTCCCTGAGTACCTGCCGTTTTGGGAACATAGAAAAGGAAAACGGCTGAGCACATACGCTCAGTGCACGGATGTACAATAAGGCATGAATAGGATAAGCATATAACATAATAACAGCGGAAGAAAACTAAGTCTCGAGTAACCTGGTTAAGTCTTAAATAAACTGGTTTAATAGTTTGAAAGTCTTATGTTTATCTTATAAAAACTATTTGTCATATTTACCATTAGCCAATATAGGTCATGAAAATCCACCGTGCATGAATACTTGGAGGGGTGACCTCATCATGCAAATTAGAGGGGCTGCCTCTAATTTAATATACTGGTTTTTGGGTAGGAGGGACCAGCTCCTTGTGAAGGATGCAAGGCACACACCACATTCACCATGAAATCCTGAATAATAACATGTAACTAGGATGCACCCATACGCCCCACATGATAAATATAGTAATATGGCCAAAAGCTGAAGGGACGCCACGAGCAATCACTCCACCGTGGTGAAGTCATAACATCAGTGCCTCTAATGTTATGGTTATGGTACCTCCATAACTAGGTGAAACTGGTCATGCATGTATATGGCTATAGGTAATCTAAATTAAACATAAGCAATCAAACATGTAACTTATACTACGGGAAAACAGTTGGCTGCAAACGGGGAATCCTAATAAGGAAAGAATGCCCATACTGAAAGGACGGGAATCCGTACCTTATGTCCAGTGAACGAAGAAGATGAACTGAGAGGAATCCTACTTCCGAATCACTAGTGCTACATAAATACATACATGAATAAGTATCTGCTTACTAAATACGTAGCTGGTTTTATGTCATGTCTTAGCTTATTCTATGTGTTCTTACCATGTTTTACTCTTTTAAAGCCTTAAACTGTGTTTATCTTATATTCTGTTTAATCTGATTAAGTATTTCATGTGTTATTATACTTACTGGTAATAATAAGT
Source organism: Glebionis coronaria (assembly GCA_025667525.1). Lineage (NCBI taxonomy): Eukaryota > Viridiplantae > Streptophyta > Magnoliopsida > Asterales > Asteraceae > Glebionis > Glebionis coronaria. The sequence continues at coordinate 590,966,126 of CM046876.1, forward strand.
AACTTTCCAAAAATAGCAGGTTTTCTAAAATAGAAAGTTTCCAAAAATAGAAAGTTTTTAAAAATAGAAAGTTTCCAAAAATAGAAAGTTTTCAAAAATAGAAAGTTACCAAAAATAGAAAGTTTCTAAAAATAGAAAGTTTCCAAAAATAGAAAGTTTCCAAAAATAGGAAGTTTCCAAAAATAGATTTACTACTTAAAATAGATAAGTTTCTAAAAATAGAAAGTTTCCATAAAGAGATCAGCTGCCTTAATTAAATAAGTTTCCATAAATAGATTTGCTGCCTGAAATAAATAAATTTCTAAAAATAGAAGGTTTCCATAAATAGATTAGCTGCCTTATTTAATTAAGTTTCTAAAAATAGAAAGTTTCCATAATTAGAAATAAGCTGGTTAAATAAGCTATGTGTATAAGCCTAAGTGTTTTCATGATTATTTTCTAAATCATATGATATAATGTATAGTTTAATAATTATTTCATGTAATTAATTAAACTATAGGTTAAAATATTTAGTTAAAGTATAACATGTTCTTAATTAAATAAGTTAAATACTTAGGTTAAAATATGTATTATTATATAATAATAATATAACCTAAGTCATGTTAATTAATTAATTATATCCATGGTTTTAAAATAATTAATTAATTATAAGTCTTAAATATATAAAATACTTAGGTTAATTAATTTCATGATTATTAATAATTAAATAACCTAAGTCATGTTATTAAATTAATCATATCATTTTATTAATTTATTTTTTTTAACATAAGATCATAAACATAAAAAAAACTAAACATACACCATGAACCGGATCAAAGCTAAAAACAATGAACCGGACATGAAATCGACACCGTACCCCGAACCAACTCGGGTTACTCCGTGTCTTACTGCTGTCGTGGGACCCACACGCACCAACCAAGACCGTATGGTCTTGGTGATGGTCGGTTGGCAACCGAAACCCCTTTTGGGTTCGGTGCAGCCTGCGGCCAAAACAAACACCCCTTAAAAACACACTTCTGATTTTATTTAACCCCAAATCATGTTAGACCCATGTTTAATTATTACGTTTTTTGTAAAAACATAACATGTTCTTGATTTATTAAAAGATCAAATCAAAAGAAAAAGTTTAAAAAGGATTTACCGAATTCATGGATCAAAAGGATGAAGAACAAACACGATCACCAAGCAAAATTCCAAGAACCAAGATCACAAACCACCTCCTTGTGGTGTTTTAGGGTGGCAGCACAAAGAAGACAAGGGAGGAAGGGTTTTTGGTTTTTCTAAAAATCTTCTGTAAAAATTAAATGAGTAGTGAAAATCCCCTTTTTCCCTTTTAGTAATTTTGACAAATGGGGTTGGCCCATTTGCCCTTGTAGCCGCGGGTAGGGGCCCCACTTGGGGTACCCGTACCTTTTTCCATGTCTCGTTGTTAAGTTAAACGTTTGTGATTATTTATGTTCGTGTTTTAAGTGTTCTCGTTACGTAAATACCGTGATCTAATATATTTAATTACGCTTGTAATAAATATATATACGTAATTAATAATAGTTCGTGTTTTAATTACGTTCATGATTTCATGATCGCATGTTCGTGATTAATTACCGTCAAATAAATATTACGTGATTGTGCGTAGTAAATAGTTATCGTGTTCTAACACGTACGTAATACGTAAAAATCCTAACACGTAATCGTAAACATGCTATATTAGGAAAGTTTTAATCTAGTACGTACGATCTTAAGGGTACTATTCATGGTAAAAGCATGCGGGTTTTACAACTCTTCCCCCCTAAAAAGAATAATTCGTCCCCGAATTATAGATAAAGTAAACTGGAAAAAAGAACATACCCGAATTCAAAATATGAAATGAGAGTAAGAAGCCCGGATAGACTCGTCTGTTTCCCAAGTGGCTTCCCACTCGGTATGATCCCTCCATAGAATTTTGACGAATGGAATCGTCTTCTTCCTCATGACTCGTTCTTGTCTGTCAGAACTCGTTCGGGTTCTTCTATAAAAGTGAGATCTTCACGTATCTGTTCCAGTGGATACTGAACCATGTGAAGGGGATGATACTAGTACCCTCTGAGTAAGGACACATGAAACACATTGTGCACATGCGAAAGCTGCGGAGGTAACGCCAATCGGTAAGATACTTCACCGACTCGTTCAATGATATCAAACGGTCCGATGAAACGAGGACTGAGCTTCCCTTTAATCCCGAAGCGTCTAACACCACGTGCCGGCGAAACCTTAAGGAACACGTGATCTCCTACGTTAAAGTGTATATCCCTACGATGCTTATCGGCGTAACTCTTCTGACGTGACCGTGCCTCCTGAATCTTCTGCTTAGCTACAGCGATCTTCTCATTGGTCATCTCTATGATTTCCGGTCCTTCAAGTGTTCGCTCGCCAACCTGATCCCAACAGATTGGGGCGCGACACTTTCTGCCATACAACATCTCAAAAGGAGCACATTTGATGCTTGCGTGCCAACTGTTGTTGTATGCAAACTCCACCAAACAGATGTAATCGTCCCAATCACCCGTCCATTCCGACGCACATGACCTCAACATATATTCCAATGTAAGAATGGTTCGCTCCGACTGTCCGTCCGTTTGAGGATGAAAAGTCGTGCTAAGCTTAAGTTGTGTACCCCAAGCTTTTTGCAGACTCTTCCAAAAGCGCGAAGTGAATCGAGGATCTCTGTCTGAGACGATGTTGGATGGTGCACCGTGGAGTCTCATGATCTCTCTTTTGTACGTATCTGCGAGTTTACTTACCGGATCTTCCTTGCGGATCGGTAAGAAATGAGTTGATTTGGTAAGTCGGTCAACGATAACCCAAATTGCATCGTGCTTCATCTTGGTAGGCGGAAGACCAGTAACAAAATCCATGGTGATTTTGTCCCACTTCCACTCTGGGATATCTAACGGTTGAAGGAGACCGCCAGATTGTTGATGCTCGATCTTAACCTGCTGGCAGGTAAGACATTTGGAGACGTAAGTGGCCACATCCTGTTTCATACCACTCCACCAAAAGTACTGCTTGATGTCATGGTACATCTTAGTCGAACCAGGATGTATCGAGAATGGGGAGCTATGAGCTTCAGCTAACAAAGCTTCCCGAAGTTCTTGGTCATCAGGAACACAAAGTCTCGTACCCTGCCATACGATAGCATCTGCATCTACTCTGAATTCTGTCTGTTTCTCCAAATTATGTACTATCGCCCAGATTTCTCCGTCATCCTTCTGAGTCTCCTTGATCTTAGATAGCAACTCGGGTTCTACTCTAAGATTAGCCTAATAACCGTGTTGTCCACGTACTATGTACTCGATGTCTAGTCGCTCCAAGTCTCTTATGATTTCCTCTTCGATTTTAATGCCATTGATCATTCCGGACTTCCTGCTAAGAGCATCTGCTACTACATTTGCCTTTCCGGGATGATACTATAGATTAATGTCATAATCCTTCAACAGCTCTAACCATCTCCTCTGCCTCATGTTCAATTCACGCTGAGTGAAGATATACTTCAAGCTCTTGTGGTCCGTGAAAATGTCACATGATTCTCCATATAAGTAGTGCCTCCATATCTTCAATGCAAACACGACTGCAGCAAGTTCTAGGTCGTGCGTGGGGTAATTTTCTTAATAAGGCTTAAGCTGTCATGAAGCGTACGCGATCACTTTCCTATGTTGCATGAGAACATAGCCAAGTCCCTTCCCCGATGCATCGCTGTAGATTTGAAATCCACCCGTACCAAATGGTAGAGTAAGAATAGGTGCAGATACTAGCTTCTGCTTCAGGTCTTCAAAGCTCTTCTCTCGATCTTCAGTCCAGATGAATTTCTCCCCTTTCCGCATCAGTTTGGTCAATGGTAGTGCTAGGCGAGAAAAGTTCTCCACGAACCTATGGTAATAGCCAGCTAAGCCTAAGAAACTACGGACTTCCGTCGCTGATGTCGGTCTTGGCCACTTAGTAATGGCCTCAACCTTTGTTGGATCCATAGTGATTCCTACTGCTGATACAATATGACCTAAGAATACCACCTTGTCTAACCAGAACTCACACTTGGAGAATTTAGGATACAACTGCTTCTGGCGAAGAATCTGTTGTACTGTACGAAGATGGTCTTCGTGTTCCTCCTTGGACTTTGAGAAAATCAGGATGTCATCGATGAAGACAATGACGAACTCATCCAGAAATTCATGGAAGTATCTGTTCATCAAATCCATGAACACTGCTGGAGCATTTGTCAGGCCAAATGGCATAACTACAAACTCGTAGTGGCCATAGCGGGTACGAAAGGCAGTCTTAGCGATGTCCTGCTCCTTGACTCGTAGCTGATGATAGCCTGACCTAAGATCAATCTTGGAGAAGTGTTTGGCCCCTTGTAGTTGGTCAAACAGATCGTCGATGCGTGGCAGTGGATACCTATTCCGAATGGTAATCTTGTTGAGTTCGCGATAGTCTATGCAAAGACGCATACTGTCGTCCTTCTTCTAAACAAACAAGACCGGTGCGCCCCACGGAGATGCGCTCGGTCGAATGAAACCTCGTTCAAGAATTTCTTGCAGTTGATCCTTTAGTTCCTTCAGCTCTATGGGAGCCATGCGATAAGGAGCTTTGGAGATGGGTTCAGCTCCTGGAACCAGCTCGATACTAAATTTCACTTCTCGTGTAGGTGGTATGCCTGGAAGTTCTGCTGGAAAAACATCTTGGAATTCTGACACTATAGGTTGATCCTGAATTAATGGAGATTCAGCATCCATGTCGTGAACCATAGCTAGATAACCCTCGCATCCATGTGACAGTAGTGCACGTGCTTGCAGGGTAGATATAATTTGTACAGACCGTCTGGGTATGAACCCATTATGAATGTACTCTGGTGCATTAACATCACCGAAGATAACTCGATATGAATGGAATTCTATGGTAGCATGATGCTTGGATAGCCATTCCATGCCCAAAATCATGTCGAAGTCATTCATGTCCAGCGGAAGTGCGTCAACAGGTCGAACCTTATCATCAAATTCTAGAGGAAGACTCTTGTATACATGGGTAATTAATACAGAGTCCCTCAAAGGCGTGGAAATAGTAAGCCTATTTTCTAGTGGCAAGGGAGGCATCCTAATGTTCTTAGCATAAGCAGTAGAAATAACCGAGTGAGTAGCACCCGTATCGAAAAGAACACATGCAGCTTGACCATACATATACAAGATTCCAGTGATGGTACCTGTAGACTTGTTGGCCTGGTCTCGAGATGTCGTGTAGACATGCCCGGTAGTAGGAGGCGGCTTGGTATCAGCATGTCCTGATGTACCCTCCATCTCGCCCTTACGACAATCCTTCATAATGTGGCCAGGAAGACCACACTTGAAGCACGCATCAGTATTACGGCGACATGGTCCTGGGTGCCTACGGTGGCAAGTAGAGAAAAGAGGATGAGTGTATCCTCCAGCAGGTGCTCTGGCTGGCTGGGAACTTGATAAAACATTTTACATAAGACATAATAGTTGGGTACAAAGGAAAAAGCGGATAATCGTAAGATTGAATACCATTGATAGTTGGATGGCTAGGCTGCAAACCTCTCTAGTTCTGGTCCCTACCGTTTCCATGGTTCCTGGTAGAAGTTTTGCTAAAGTGTCAGAATATGAGTTATAACATGGAATCATAAGGAAATTGCGTAAGTATTAGGACCTGCTGCTGTTGGAGTGCCAGCGTTGTTACGGTAATTATCATTACCGCCACGCCTATCCGTAGAAGAACGGTCGTTAGTCTGACCGTTTCCCTTGGGCTGATGAGGCTGCTGCTGAGTAGCCGGCTAAGACCGGTCCCAGTTTTCTGCCTGGAAGATACATTTAAGAGATGAATAATAGACATATGGAAAGTATACGGATTGGTCACCGCTCGAATACGAATGTTTACCTCTTGTCGGGTCTTTCAGCTTCCCCGAACTCATCTCTCTCCTGCAGCATCTCCAGTTTTCGTGCTGCATCGGCCACTTGTGCTACAGTGTTGAACGTAGCACACACCAGATTGTTTGCGACCGATGTGCGAAGAGCCCATCTAAAGTGATGTGCCTGCTCTTCAGGAGTACCTGCTGCCGCACCAAGGAAACCAGCTAAGCGAAGAAAGCGCTGCATAAACTCATTGCTATTCTCCCCAGCTCTCTGTCGGATCCCATGGTACTCTCTCTTGAGCTTGTCCTGTTCAGCCTTGGGAACGAACTGCTCCATCACCTGTCCTTGAACTGAGCCCAAGTCAAACCAGCAAACCACTCGTCACCACCTTCAGACTGCATCAATGCTAACCGCCAGTTGAGTACATCGCCTTCGAACCGATAGCATGCCAACCTCGCCTTGTATGCGGGGTCACAGCCCATAGCGTTGAAAATCTTCTCGATGTGTGCCAACCAGCTTTCAGCATCGCTGGGGCTATTTGTCTTCTAAAAAGCTCGAGGGCGGAGCTTGTTGAATCTCTCCAGCCATACTGCTAATGTCACTGGAGGAGGAGGAGGAGGTGGCTGATTATGCTGCTGATTGTTGGCAGCTTGAACTTCAGCCTTGATGTCATTCCTCAGTTGAGGAAGCAAGGCTTGCATGGCAGCCTGAATTGCAGCATTGAGCTGCTCATGTTCGCGTGTGAGAACCATCAGACAGTATAACATAAAACATATGATTAAACAGATCAAAACATAAAATATATATATGCATGAAAAAAAAATTTATACTAAAATTTCACGAAAAAAATTTTATGCAAGCAAATTTTGTGTATGAATGTATGATGCAGTTTTATGAAAACTTTTGTATGCTCGAGAGTGAACGCCTCTGGTCAGTTCACCCAAAACAAAAGACATAGCGAGAGGACGCCTATGGGTCGGTCCCAAATCTAAAAGTTTCGATAAAACACATGCGACTAAATAGGGCCAGTCCTGTACCAACCATTACTTAGTCAAAAACCCTGCGACAATGACATGTATATGTATGCTTAAAAATGATGAATGCATGAAAACAACTGTCAGTTCTAGGAAGACCGTAGTGACTACCCACTAATCACAGGTCATATTTGAGAGCCTACAGGTCGAAGCCTTGGCTCTGATACCATAATTGTAACACCTCATTTTGGAAATGGAAATGTCACAACAGTTATGGCGTGTCATCAAAGCATACAAGGAAAAATATCTAAACATTACTTGACCATAAAAGGAAAATATCGGAATCAAACATCGGTAGTCCAAAAGTAAAGCTCATCACACACAAACATAGTATAATAAAGGAAAGGACTAAACAATGTCCAAAGCATAAGTATCATAAGAAAGGAAATGCATAAAGTAAAGAAGGCTAGAAAGCTTCCAGTCCATATGCACGTACTCTTAGTGTCTACGAGCGTCCCTGAGTACCTGCCGTTTTGGGAACATAGAAAAGGAAAACGGCTGAGCAAATACGCTCAGTGCACGGATGTATAATAAGGCATGAATAGGATAAGCATATAACATAATAAAAGCGGAAGAAAACTAAGTCCCGAGTAACCTGGTTAAGTCTTAAATAAACTGGTTTAATAGTTTGAAAGTCTTATGTTTATCTTATAAAAACTGTTTGTCATATTTTACCATTAGCCAATATAGGTCATGAAAATCCATCGTGCATGAATACTTGGATGGGTGACCTCATCATGCAAATTAGAGGGGCTGCCTCTAATTTAATATAATAGTTTTTGGGTAGGAGGGATCAGCTCCTTGTGAAAGATGCAAGGCACACACCACATTCACCATGAAATCCTGAATAAAAACATGTAACTAGGATGCACCCATACGCCCCACATGATAAATATAGTAATATGGCCAAAAGCTGAAGGGACGCCACGAGCAATCACTCCGCCGTGGTAAAGTCATAACATCAGTGCCTCTAATGTTATGGTTATGATACCTCCATAACTAGGTGAAATTGGTCATGCATGTATATGGCTATAGGTAATCTTAATTAAACATAAGCAATCAAACATGTAACTTATACTACGGGAAAACAGTTGGCTGCAAACGGGGAATCCTAATAAGGAAAGAATGTCCATACTGAAAGGACGAGATTCCGTACCTTATGTCCAGTGAACGAAGAAGATGAAATGAGAGGAATCCTACTTTCGAATCACTAGTGCTACATAAATACATACATGAATAAGTATCTGCTTACTAAATACGTAGCTGGTTTTATGTCATGTCTTAGCTTATTTTATGTGTTCATACCATGTTTTACTGTTTTAAAGCCTTAAACTGTGTTTATCTTATATTTTGTTTAATCTGATTAAGTATTTCTGGTATTTCATGTGTTATTATACTTACTGTGTAATAATAAGTAACTTTCCAAAAATAGCAGGTTTCCTAAAATAGAAAGTTTCCAAAAATAGAAAGTTTCCAAAAATAGATTTACTTCTTAAAATAGATAAGTTTCTAAAAATAGAAAGTTTCCATAAATAGATCAGCTGCCTTAATTAAATAAGTTTCCATAAATAGATTAGCTGCCTGAAATAAATAAGTTTCTAAAAATAGAAGGTTTCCATAAATAGATTAGCTGCCTTATTTAATTAAGTTTCTAAAAATAGAAAGTTTCCATAATTAGAAATAAGCTGGTTAAATAAGCTAAGTGTATAAGCCTAAGTGTTTTCATGATTATTTTCTAAGTCATATGATATAATGTATAGTTTAATAATTATTTCATGTAATTAATTAAACTATAGGTTAAAATATTTAATTAAAGTATAACATGTTCTTAACTAAATAAGTTAAATACTTAGGTTAAAATATGTATTATTATATAATAATAATATAACCTAAGTCATGTTAATTAATTAATTATATCCATGGTTTTAAAATAATTAATTAATTATAAGTCTTAAATATATAAAATACTTAGGTTAATTAATTTCATGATTATTAATAATTAAATAACCTAAGTCATGTTATTAAATTAATCATATCATTTTATTAATTTTTTTTTTTTAACATAAGATCATAAACATAAAAAAAACTAAACATACACCATGAACCGGATCAAAGCTAAAAACAATGAACCGGACATGAAATCGACACCGTACCCTGACCAACTCGGGTTACTCCGTGTCTTACTGCTGTCGTGGGACCCACACGCACCAACCAAGACCGTATGGTCTTGGTGATGGTCGGTTGGCAACCGAAACCCCTTTTGGGTTCGGTGCAGCCTGCGGCCAAAACAAACACCCCTTAAAAACACACTTCTGATTTTATTTAACCCGAAATCATGTTAGACCCATGTTTAATTATTACGTTTTTGTAAAAACATAACATGTTCTTGATTTATTAAAAGATCAAATCAAAAGAAAAAGTTTAAAAAGGATTTACCGAATTCGTGGATCAAAAGGATGAAGAACAAACACGATCACCAAGCAAAATTCCAAGAACCAAGATCACAAACCACCTCCTTGTGGTGTTTTAGGGTGGCGGCACAAAGAAGACAAGGGAGGAAGGGTTTTTGGTTTTTCTAAAAATCTTCTGTAAAAATTAAATGAGTAGTGAAAATCCCCTTTTTCCCTTTTAGTAATTTTGACAAATGGGGTTGGCCCATTTGCCCTTGTAGCCGCGGGTAGGGGCCCCACTTGGGGTACCCGTACCTTTTTCCATGTCTCGTTGTTAAGTTAAACGTTTGTGATTATTTATGTTCGTGTTTTAAGTGTTCTCGTTACGTAAATACCGTGATCTAATATATTTAATTACGCTTGTAATAAATATATATACGTAATTAATAATAGTTCGTGTTTTAATTACGTTCATGATTTCATGATCGCATGTTCGTGATTAATTACCGTCAAATAAATATTACGTGATTGTGCGTAGTAAATAGTTATCGTGTTCTAACACGTACGTAATACGTAAAAATCTTAACACGTAATCGTAAACATGCTATATTAGGAAAGTTTTAATCTAGTACGTACGATCTTAAGGGTACTATTCATGGTAAAAGCATGCGGGTTTTACAACTCTTCCCCCCTAAAAAGAATAATTCGTCCCCGAATTATAGATAAAGTAAACTGGAAAAAAGAACATACCCGAATTCAAAATATGAAATGAGAGTAAGAAGCCCGGATAGACTCGTCTGTTTCCCAAGTGGCTTCCCACTCGGTATGATCCCTCCATAGAATTTTGACGAATGGAATCGTCTTCTTCCTCATGACTCGTTCTTGTCTGTCAGAACTCGTTCGGGTTCTTCTATAAAAGTGAGATCTTCACGTATCTGTTCCAGTGGATACTGAACCATGTGAAGGGGATGATACTAGTACCCTCTGAGTAAGGACACATGAAACACATTGTGCACATGCGAAAGCTGCGGAGGTAACGCCAATCGGTAAGATACTTCACCGACTCGTTCAATGATATCAAACGGTCCGATGAAACGAGGACTGAGCTTCCCTTTAATCCCGAAGCGTCTAACAGCACGTGCCGGCGAAACCTTAAGGAAGACGTGATCTCCTACGTTAAAGTGTATATCCCTACGATGCTTATCGGCGTAACTCTTCTAACGTGCTTGTGCCTCCTGAATCTTCTGCTTAGCTACTGCGATCTTCTCATTGGTCATCTCTATGATTTCCGGTCCTTCAAGTGTTCGCTCGCCAACCTGATCCCAACAGATTGGGGCGCGACACTTTCTGCCATACAACATCTCAAAGGGAGCACATTTGATGCTTGCGTGCCAACTGTTGTTGTATGCAAACTCCACCAAACAGATGTAATCGTCCCAATCACCCGTCCATTCCGACGCACATGACCTCAACATATATTCCAATGTAAGAATGGTTCGCTCCGACTGTCCGTCCGTTTGAGGATGAAAAGCCGTGATAAGCTTAAGTTGTGTACCGAAACCCCTTTTGGGTTCGGTGCAGCCTGCGGCCAAAACAAACACCCCTTAAAAACACACTTCTGATTTTATTTACCCCAAATCATGTTAGATCCATGTTTAATTATTAGTTTTTTGTAAAAACATAACATGTTCTTGATTTATTAAAAGATCAAATCAAAAGAAAAAGTTTAAAAAGGATTTACCGAATTCGTGGATCAAATGGATGAAGAACAAACACGATCACCAAGCAAAATTCCAAGATCCAAGATAACAAACCACATCCTCGTGGTGTTTTAGGGTGGCGGCACAAAGAAGACAAGGGAGGAAAGGTTTTTGGTTTTTCTAAAAATCTTCTGTAAAAATTAAATGAGTAGTGAAAATCCCCTTTTTCCCTTTTAGTAATTTTGACAAATGGGCTTGACCCATTTGCCCTTGTAGCCGCGGGTAGGGGCCCCACTTGGGGTACCCGTACCTTTTTCCGTGTCTCGTTGTTAAGTTAAACGTTTGTGATTATTTGTGTTCGTGTTTTAAGTGTTCTCGTTACGTAAATACAGTGATCTAATATATTTAATTACGCTTGTAATAAATATATATATGTAATTAATAATAGTTCGTGTTTTAATTACGTCCATGATTTCATGATAGAATGTTCGTGATTAATTACCGTCAAATAAATATTACGTGATCATGCGTAGTAAATACTTATCGTGTTCTAACACGTACGTAATACGCAAAAATCCTAACACGTAATCGTAAACATGCTATATTAGGAATGTTTTAATCAAGTACGTACGATCTTAAGGGTACTATTCATGGTAAAAGCATGCGGGTTTTACAGAATTGATCTCACATGAGGCTCCCACTCACTTATCCTTTCAAAAACCTACTTCTCTTTAAACCTTTCAATTCAAGCACACAAATTCATCACAATCGACCTAAGACTAGCAATCTCATCCACCTTCCAAGTCCTAACAAACTCAATTCTCCACATACCAAATACAATCTTTAAAACAACTTTTCTTTCACATCAACCTTCTAATCGCACCAATTTCAACCACATATCTATCATACATCAGCTAGTCAAACTTCCTCATACCCGATATAAGTCATAAGAATTCAGTTGTAAAATTGTTCAACATCTGGTCTACTGTCCTAAACCCTCGACGGTATATAAGGTCATTATTTAAAATTATATACATATGCATTACATAAAGAAAATTACGATAAGAAGTACTCAACGTACACTCAACAATATCAATACATCATCAATACATCATCATAGTATTTACTTAATAAATACTTTAAAAATCATTTCAGTTTTAAGGGATACATCTAACTATAAAACAATACAAAACAAATAATCTTACCGGAGCCTTGCGGAGAATTTGCGTGCTTTTGTAAAATATTTTCGACACCAAAGTTATAGTTTAGGACATTTTTCAAAAATCGACCTAATTCGCTATAACTAAAAAGCTCTCATAACCAATCTTTAACACCCCCAAATTACATTGCGCAACGGAAATACACATTTGGTGCTAAACTCAAACATCATTACACAAAACACTTTAAACGATCTCAAAATCGTACATTTTAAATATAAAAGGATATAGTTTAACCATCGTCTAAAACTTTCGATCCCAAGTAAAACAATTTTAGAAATATCATAGTCACGTTTAGGTCCCTCAAAGATTTCATCCAATTATCAAACAATTTACCAAAGTACATGACCGTACATTATTATCTTTATGACAAAAGGGAAAGAAATCTATTTTAGACCAATCACCACAAAAGCAATCCGCAATCCTTCTCCAGCAAGCTCCGCAATTCATCAACTTCAATCACATGAAATACATGCTTAAAATCATCAACACAACGGTTGACCGAGTCTATAGGTTTTCCAAATCATCATTTGAACACAAGAGAAAAATCAATCAAGATCATTTAATAGAATTGTTGTACATACAATCTATTAATCAGGCATTCTGATATATAGCAATAGCTATAGAATTGTATTAAGCTCATGACACCGACCCCTTAACTTAGTCACCCACGCCTAAAGCCGGCATGACTAGATGAATTCCAGTGCCCCTACTAGGGTATTAATTGCATGTGTACCACATTCTCATGCTCCTAAAATTATCCTTTCAAGAGGTTACTCAACGTAAAGCCTTGGTCTCAGATAGGGTCGTCAGCCCAATAGTACTATTATTAGAATAAGGGGCTATTCCCAACTCACAACATCAAGTCAGAATATAGTTAACGGCTCATGAATTTATGGACTTTTACAATTTAGGTACTTATACAATTCAAGGAAACAATAGGCAACATAAGGCAACATTCAGGTCCAAACAATCAATCATGACTTGTGTTCATTTTACTTTCAAATAGCATGTATCCCCCTCGTGGGTTTTAAAATCATTCAAAACAACTACAAAAGCGAGGCTATAGACTCACCTTGAGTAATAGCAGTAGCAAGACGACCTTCGACGATAGTTGATGCCCGATAAACACAAAAACCGCAACCTATCAAATAAGGTGCGGTCATTAATAATAAACTCGAATAAAATCCATACTTAATAACATCAATCTCAAAATAATAAAATCACAACCAACCCAAAATGAAAACAATACAAGTGACCTATGACTTCCTTCTATATGTTTATTCTATTAGTTAATTCTTTCGATAAAAATCTGCCGGTACACACCAAATGTACAAGCTCATTTACCCCACTTAAACATGTCAAATGCTTATGATACTACTCAGAGATATCACTTACTATATATAGAAAGACCTGTTAAAAGCCCATCAAAAGATTTTACTTTTAAAGTTCCCTGCCCGACACATCTTTGAACTACAAAAACCGGCCAGTTTTACGTCATCGACTCATACAACCGTTTTGACCATTCTAAACAATCCCGTTTACAAATCCGACACTTGAGTTTGAAAATAGACTCACAACCCTAAGTTTAGAACCAAACATCAGAACTTGACCATTTTCACAACTCATTCTATAGTCCCCGAGATTCGATCCAAATATCGACAACAACTTCGGATTGTGTCAATACTCGTCTCCCGGTACACGAATAATTAAAACATCATAACTTCTCGCTCGTTTGGAGCTAGAAGCTCTACTTTATATCAAATCAAAGCTAACGAAATTCTCTACAACCCTATTCTATTAGTTTAACCATTTTCAAATAGTAAGGTAGCCAAAATTGGCCTTGAACCCACTGATCTAAAATACCTTTTAAAATCTCCCACCAAATTATATTTTTGATCAATTCCAACCATTTTTCTCATCATCCTACATCCCTAATATCATCCTAAACAAATCATATAACCTCTAACATCCTTAAATAATCATTTAAAATTTTACTCACTCAAAAATTCAAACATGCAATACTTAAAATATATATCTAACATCACTAACAACAATTATATAATAAGAAAATAGATCAAACCACCTCGGATCATCATCAAAATTTGAAAGTTGTTACATGTTGTAAATTTTTACATCAAAATGATCACCATTAAATTTCCTAGATGGGATATCAATTAGTTTTCTTTGATTCAAAGTTGATTTTCAAAAATCAAAGGGTTTAGATGAGTGAGAGTGGACGGTTTTAACAAGAGAGAGAGAAGGTAGATGAAATTTTTGTTAAAATGAATTTTATATTAAATTTTGATAGTGGAAAATCCTTATATAGTGGGGATGGATGGGTAGATTTTGCCAGTTTTGTATAGTTTTGGTCCAAAATGCAATTAAGTAGTTTACAAGGTAGAAAATGTAAATTGTCAATTTTGAATATATTTACGAGGCTCGGGTTTCGTAAAAATACTTTTCAAAATTTAAAATGCACTCAAAATATGATAATAATATGACCCCGGCACGACTTGCTACGTAATTAAAATAAAAACGTCAAAAATATAGACATCGAATCAACAAATAATAAAACATAAAATCTAAGGCTTCCATCGATATCGTGATCACTAATAATCCTCGCCATTAGTAAAAAGGTAAAAATTAGATTTCCAACGTCGGTTTTAAAAGAAACCATCAACCGTCATATTATTCAACTCATCAAAAAGTTCAAAAATTATTCGTAAAATAATATTAAATAATATTAAATAATGACCGCGGTTTGGGGTTATCACAGTTGTGAAGGCAGTTCTATGTGGCAAAAGTACAACTTTATCTAATCCAAACAACTCTTTAGGTACATTTGGTTCATTTTCGAAAACATCCAAACCAGCACCACCAATATTGCCTTCGACTAAACATTTCACTAACTCCACCTCGTCAGTTATAGCCCCACGAGCCACATTCACAATAACACCATGTTTCCCTAGTGCCTTCATGACTGTGTTGTTGATCATGTGACGTGTATCGTTGGTCAACGCACAACAAAACAATGAGTGCATCATAATTTGAAGCAAGATGCAGAACATTTGGTAGAACGTGAATTAGGTGAAATGTTTTTGTTGCCTTAAGATGTATGAGATAATGCAACCCATGGCATCTAGCCTTATGGCAACTCTTAATCCAATGTTTCTAATGGAGGATCATAAAAATAAACTGGTTATTTAGTTTATTTGTGGTATCTTTTATTTAGTTTTCATATTTTGTGGTATCTTTTATTTAGTTTTCTTATTTTGTGTTTTTGGGAAAATATTGTTATCTTTTTCCCCAAGTTTAGTTTTCCTATAAAATTAGGACTTGAGTTTATTGTATGGATAATGAAGTTATGAATAAAAAATAGACTTTTAGTCTTTGTTAATTGACTTGAATCCATGTTAGGGTTTATTGTTCAATTTTCTCTAAATAATCAGGTATTCGTTAAATCAACGATTGTTAGAGTTTGCCTGATTATCGGTATTCTTTTGAATCAACGATAGTTGGAAGGATTGTGTCTGGCATTCTTTAACAGATTCAATTATCTATCTTTGTCACTTTGTTATTTTCTGCTACATCTGTTTGTATCAAGAGCCGAAGTTCCTGTTTAAGATGTCTTCAAGAAGAAGTAGGAATGTTCATGACGTGTATGAACAAGAATTGGAGCATCGTATTATGGCAAACATGGAGGAGAGAATGGATCTATCTTTGATAAATTGACTAACCGAATGAAACACTTGATGAACCGGCGTGGTGATCGTAACGGTCGGGGTATTGAACATGATGAGTTAGAAAACCCATTTGATGATCCCGAAGATGATGATGATGATGATGCTTATGGTGATTATGAAGCAGCCCAGGTTTATGATGAAGAACCAGAGGAAGAGGAGTATCCTTTTGTTGACGATTATTAGAATTTTCAAGAAGAAGAAAATGATGTGCCATCTTCAGATGTTATGTTGGGTGACGAAGAAGAGTCAATGGCAGTTTATGATACTGATCTTGAAGATGTCATTGAGGAGCAACAATTATTTTTTAGGGAA
Source organism: Glebionis coronaria (assembly GCA_025667525.1). Taxonomy (NCBI): domain Eukaryota; kingdom Viridiplantae; phylum Streptophyta; class Magnoliopsida; order Asterales; family Asteraceae; genus Glebionis; species Glebionis coronaria. The sequence goes on from CM046876.1 coordinate 590,982,422, forward strand.
GGAAGATTTGATGTCAAAAAATACAACATCAAATATGTTATAGTTGTGGCTAATGATCTTAGTGTTGATTATTCAAAACCCGCTGTTTCAAAACCTCATGAGTTAGTTTGGTTGCAAAAAGGTAAATGGGTGGATGTTAGTATCATGATTGAAAAAATATATATTAAGAAGCCACACCCATGGTTGGTAAGTTTGCTTTTAAGACGATCAAGGTTCGAGGTTTATTCATTATAAATAAAGGGAATTTGATGCAAGGGATACAAATTTGGATGCTACGAGTAAAAGGTACGAGTGAGACAAATTCGAGGACGAGTTTTGGGAAGTGACGGAGAATAATGGAGGATCATAGAAGATAACCTGGTTATTTAGTTTATTTGTGTTATCTTTTATTTAGTTTTCATATTTTGTGGTATCTCTTGTTTAGTTTTCTTATTTTGTGTTTTTTGGGAAAATATTGTTATCTTTTTCCCCAAGTTTAGTTTCCTATAAAATTAGGACTTGAGTTTATTGTATGGATAATGAAGTTATGAATAAAAATATAGACTTTTAGTCTTTGGTAATTTACTTGAATCCAAGTTATGGTTTATTGTTCAATTTTCTCTTAATAATCGGGTATTCGTTGAATCAACGATTGTTAGAGTTTGCCTGATTATCGGTATTCTTTTGAATCAACGAGAGTTGGAAGGATTGTGTCTGGCATTCTTTGAAATCAACAGATTCAATTATCTATCTTGGTTACTTTGTTATTTTCCGCTACATTAGTTTCCCAGCCCAACAATTCCAATTTCCTTGCCTCCTAACTGAAAACCATAAAATCATATAGTTATTGATACGCGCGCCATATAGTTATGCTGTGTCGCTGCTATAATTGCATATGTTGAAGAAGTTAATAAGTTTGCAAATACTTGTACTTTTATTTCATATATATATATATATATATATATATATATATATATATATATATATATATATATATATATATATATATATATATATATATATATATATATATATATATATATAGTGTAACTTCAGATTAGCTTATATAAAGTAAACAGCATTTGAGGTAAATTAACATTGTTGTCCTTTCCTCTGTTGGCAAACCTTGCTATTTATATCGGTTTAATTAACTAAAGCTGAAGGAATGTAATGTTACAATTACCAAATATACCAATGAAAAAAATGTAGAAACCGAAATTGAAATGACATGTTTGCTCATTTATGATCATTAAGAAAGAACCTTAAATATACCATAAATGTCAAATTAAGAGACATTGACATGTGTTGTACCATATTATCATATCGTCACTAATTTATGCTACGAAAGTGTTATTTTAAGATTCACTTAAATTTAGAAATGATTGTTTAGTACGAATACTATACAACAACATAAGAGTAACTTGAAACCAAGAGAATACTCCCCTGAAATAGGACAACTCCCACTACGAAAAAATCTATCACCTACAGTAATCCTCCTCATCACATCAAGATACTGTAAGATACCAAAAGTGATTCCTTGTATTCCTTCCGTAAACATACGATATTTATTGTATTACAAAGTATACAGGCCTTTAGCCCAGCTAGACTATAGCTGATGTTGGACTTTTATACACCTTTAGGAAAAGGATGCACAAAGTAGGGCAAGTGCACACGACGATTTAGGAAAACCGTGTGTGAATGACCCTAGGTGAGTTCGTTCTCGAGGAGGCAAGTGCGTTGTGTTGAGAGTTGATTTTTGTTTGAGATTATATTGATTGAAAAATAAATGAGAAAGGAAAGAAAAGACGGTTACGAAAACTAATTAAACTACGACGAAAAAGGCGTAAACGTAAAACCGTAAAAACGACGAAAATAAAAATTTTAACCTAAAAATTCCTAAAAATTACTAAAAATCCCAAATAATATTCTAAGAGTTTACAAAAAATCCAAACTTGCTAAAACCTTTTAATTAATTAAATAATGACTTTTTAATGCTAATTAAAGCCATAAAAATCACTTTTAATTATTAAAAAGCCCTAAACAAGATTTTATAATTTGTAAACCTCAAAAATATCCTAATTAAGCTAAAAACTATTTTTAAAAATTTTAAAACCAAATTAAACTATTTTTAAACACTAAAAAACTATTAAAATGTATTAAATCTTAAATTAATTCTAAAAATTAATTGAAAAGCCTAAAAATTAATTGGAAAGTGACAAAGTTCCTATTTTAATGTCTAGAATCTAGGAAAAATGAAAAAAAGTTAAAAATAAAACTTTGAATTTTAATGAATAAAATAATAATAAAATATTCTAAAAAATTAAAAATTCTCAAATAAATTCTAAAAAATTCTCAAAAATTCTAAATATTCCAACTAAGAAGAAAATGTAAACAAAAGTTCCTAAAACCTTTTAGTCAATTTTATATTAATTTTTAAAGTTGCTAAAAAACCTTAAAATCAAATAAAATTAAAAATTAAAGTTTTTGAAAACTTTTTTACATGTAAACCTCAAAAATACAAATTAAAACCTAAAAACTATTTTTTTGTATTTTTTTACTACTGTTTAATATTTTTTAATGACTTTCTAAATTAAAAACTAAAAATAATCCTAAAAAATAATTAAATAAAAGGAAAAATAAAGTTTTTGAACATAAAAATCCTAAAACCTATTAGTAGCCTAGGAAAAATGAAAAGAAGCCAAGAAGCTTAATAAATAAGCTGAAATAAGCCAAATAAGTCACGGCTTATTTAAACAGGCTCAAAACAAATACTCCTTAAATATTAAACCTGGTAAACTCTTACCAGTCAAAGACCCTAGGGCAGATGGTTAAAGCGTTTGGTTGTGAGAGGAGTGGCGCAGGTTCGAGTCCTGGCCACGTCCTTTTTGATGTTTATTTTTTTTTTTAGCTTTTAAAAACTTGAATCCAGAAACTTAACAACACACAAAAACTCAAACCAAATCCAATTATATCCAAGATTAAGCAGATTAATGGCAAAAACGTGGGCAAGTCTGGTGGACTTTCTGATGAACAAAGGCACAACCAAGAGGACTTGGTTGTTTGCTTGTTTGTTGGTATTTTGTTGGAACAAAGGGCACCCTTGTGCTTATTGCAGCACAAGGAGTCAATAAACAAACAAATATAAGCACTCTTAGCACACCAATATCACAAATCAAATGCACAAAAGGCACATAACAAGTTTCTGATGTGAAAATGAAGGCCTGGTGGACTGATTGAGCTATCAAATGCACACTAATGAACTTTAGACTACAATCTTTGGCACACACAAGCACAAAGTATCACACAACAAGCTTCAATAACTCAATTACCCTATATCTCAACAGAATCCAAGATTCATACACAATTTTTCATGAAAAATTATCAGAAAATGGACACACAGATTTTGCTATTCTCTTTTCAATTTTTAACACTTGAAACTTGATCCAAACTTAACCAAATATGTTTACCAACCTAATGCAAACTTATCTCAACTCTTTTAAACCTTTCTAACACCTTTTTGAAAACAAATCAAGGATTTATACCCTGCTTAAACCTGTTTCCAAACACCCTTTTAAATTTTTGTTTCACACTTTTTTCAAACCAAAACCTTCTAAAAAGCTAACAAACTGATTCTAATAGCATCAAACATGCATAAACACTCAAATGAACTTAAATCAGACAGCTTTATCAAACAAATAACACTTAAACCACAAAGATCATACAACTGCAATATTTCTGAAATTTAAAAAGGGAACAAGAAGATTACCTTAGAACCCTACATCCAGGGTTCTAGTGGTTGCATAACCACCTCCATATACATTCGGATGTATGCAGACAATGATCAACTCTCTTATCAAACCTGTTTAAGAAAATCAAAAGAGGAAAACACACAAATGCTATAAACTGTTTACTTTTCTTTCTTTCTTGAAATCTTTCCACAACTTACCAATGTTTAAAAACACTTGATACCACTTGATTAATCCAGATTAAACAGACTTGAAACCAAATCTTAGCAAGAATCTCACTTTTCAGAAAAACTTACAAAGATTTGACAATTTTCTAAAAACAAACAAACTTGAAGATAAATGAACTCATAAAAGAAAATAACTTGGAAACATTAATGCTGGAAAAGTAAATTTTGGTTCTCAGTCATATGTAGGGTAAACAAAGTTTCATTCATAAAGAAAACGTTTTTACATAAAAACTGGAACAAAAACAAATGCTGAAACCCTAATGCCTTAAATAGGCTTACAAAGAAATTTCTAGAAGATAAAACCCTAATTGCTAACTCCCAATTGTACCCTTGGTCGATTCTTGGAATATGCTGTTGAGATGCCAAATTTGAATTGAGGTATTGGATTCATGTGACTGCTCCATGTGAAATGGCAGTTGTCAAGATGATCTGGTGCGTCCAAGGACCCTTAGCCAACACGAAAATCACAAGGTTCGTTGATTTTCTGGCACACTTTGTCTTGGAGTAGCAGGGGAGCCACGTGGGGGACCCAGGAGTGGATGGTGATGGGTTTTGGGATGTGGGATGGGTTTAAGATGAGCTTAATCTTCATTCTGGAAACTTAATCTCAAAACCCCCTTGATTTAAATAATCTGGTGATTAGGGTTTATGGGGTATGAGGGAGATAAATAGTGAAGTTCAATTTGTTGGGAAGTTTTAAACAGGTTTAAAAAAATGTTTCCCCCACTTTTAGTTAATTAAATAAGTTTAATTAAAGTGAAAGGTTCACAAAGGTTTTGTGATAGGGTCAAAAAGTTGTGGACTGGTTTGTTTGAACTGGTGGGTGACGTGTCAGATGGGGGTTGGTTGGTGGGGTTTTGTTGTCTGGTCACATTAGGCCCCCCACTTTTTAAGTTATCTTCATTTTGTAATAAATAGCTCACAAATCCATTTCCTTTGTATTTAACTTTCAGCAATTGTCACTTTTGGCACCAAGGTTTTTCAAAGCTTGTATCAAGGACCATTAATGCAGTATCTTCATTTTCCAAGGACTGAATTTGCCATATCTTCAAACTTCAAGGCTTTGACTTGTTGGTTGACTTCTTGGAGGACCATATTTGACAATTTAGATTTGATGAGGGACTAAATTTGCCAATTCTTCAAAGTTAAGGGTCCTTTTTGTAATTTTGACAAACTTTAGGGACCAAACTTGTAATTATGAAGATACAAGGGTATAAAGTGTCAATTCTTCAAACTTGGAGGATTAATCTTCAACATTCTTCAAATCTTCAAGGGTTTTCTTTGGAAAATTCCTCACTAGGGCTTGGTTCATCGTGCGGCTTCGTTTCCCGTGTTCGTTTTTGCGTGATTCTTGTGATCTTTTGTCATTTTCTCAATATCCGTACCTAAATTACACAAGCAACAAACACAAGCATATATTTGGGTATTTTGATGATATTTAATGCATTTTAAGTCCAAAAAGAACGATGAGACCATGTATAAAAGCCGTCTCATCACTCCCCCCATACTAAACCATTGCCGTGCCCTCACGCAATACTAGAATAAAGTATCGTAGCATCTCCAAAATTCATTTTTATTCACTTTATTAGAATGATAAACTAGCTACACTACTACTATTACTACTACTAGTGTTATAGACATAATGTATGATTTTCATCGCAAAATGGGACGTTTAGGTTCATAGAATAAGAACACGTGATGCTTCGTTAGAAATAATTTCATCGTCCTCGATTTTCACTTCAATTCCATGCTAAGCGTGCAACGAGATCATTGTCATTATAAGTTAGTAATGCTAACACTACTCATATGTCCTAATCACGTACTTATTCTCCCATTATTCCTAAGTTGTATCTCTTATATTTTATGATGTCTTGAATGTTTCACGAGGATATATTGTTTGACTTATGCGATACTAGAGATTTAGGTCTAAAAATAGAGTCCTAACGGTGTAACTAAGACCATCAAATCAATAACCCCTCCTAATAGACAACGATGTTAAAAAATTAAGTTGACAAGAAGAATCGATAAACACGGTTTTATAACGGTTTTGAACATGAGACTTATTACCAAGACTTTTATACGCCCCCTAACGGAAAGGCCTTATTATCTATGGTTTACCTCCATCTTTTATTCAACTTCGCCATGAAGCTTTTATTATGACTTCGGTCTTGCCTTGCCTTTTATTATCCGCCTCATCGGTGGTTTTATTAGCCAAAGACGTATATCCTCACGCTAAGGCGAATTTTGGATCTTTAAAGCTTCGAAGATTAAGGCTTGATTCACTTTCAATTTTGCATATATTTTTCGGCCTTGTGGGGCTTCAAATTGTTTGCTTGATTTAGGTGAGCACTTGAAATCTTATTATTGGGTGAAGCTTTCGATTATTAGGGTGCCAATACTTCAAAACCGTGACGCTGGCGATATCTTAATGTCTTCCCAATTTAATTACACGGAAGCTACTAGAAAAGACTAGAAACCCAACAATCAAAACTAAACCGTTAAATCAATATTTATTAAGCAAAAAATATTTACATGCGAAGGGAGAATAAGCAAACAACGAGAACACATGAGTTTTTGAAAGAATACGAGTACTCTACGTTTAGCATAGTAACTTATAATTAACCCTATCATTTCTCGTCCTCATTTAAGAGACTTAGCCTAATGTGTAGTTAAGGAATCAAAGCTAAGTGCTCAACACGCACGGTCGAGTCAAAAATTACTCTTATTCTCGCCATCGGAAAATCTACATTCGTGTCTTCAAACACTTATAAAACATGAGAAAATTTTTAAAATTTGGCCATTTTTAGCCTTATTTTGCAATAAAACGATAAACAAAACGATAAACTTTGGAAAGCGTGAAGGTTTGGCAAGGCAAGTATCTATTCACCCCCCCCCATACTAAAGTTAAACATTGTCCTCAATGTTTCGAGTCTAGGGGTGCAAACACCCCCATACTAGAGACGTACTCGAATGCCTAATCTAGCATGGAAAGGGTGTAACCATTAAATTTAAAGCCGTTTATGAAGTGTGCTAAAAACCTAAGGTTAGAACAATAAAGGATATATCATGGATATTGAGAAATGTCTCCAAAGCAAACGATCGAGTGCTCCCATAAAACGAACACGAGAGGCTCCAATCGTGAAGATCATGATCTAAAAACCACATATCACAAACAACCATGGAACAAAGGTTGGAAGGGCACGAATCCCCACACGTAAGCTACATTAGACTAAGAAAGCGATAATATGTACATAGGATAAGCATGGGACTCCCCCACGAGGCACCTCGTTTTTGATTACCGAGTCATGAGCTCGACTCGATCCCCTCAATACTAATTATCATTGGGGAAGGTGACTTGGTCGAGGTAGTTCAAGGATGGAACTTCCCCACCAAAGTAGTGCTTCAACCTATGTCCATTCACCTTGAAGTTAGGACCATCATCTTGAGCTAGCTCGATGGTCCCATAAGGAAACACTTGAGTCACGGTGAATGGACCGGACCAACGGGATTTCAATTTACCGGAAAATATTTTCAATCTTGAATTAAAAAGTAAAACTTGATCCCCAATGTTAAAAACCCGGTTTTTAATTTTTGAATCATGCAACTTTTTAGTTTTCTCTTTATAAATCAATGAATTTTCATAAGCAATGTCCCTTAATTCATCCAATTCATTTAGTTGCATTTTCCGGTGTTTTCCCGCGGTCTCCATGTCATCATTACAATGCTTTAGGGCCCAATAAGCCTTGTGTTCTAACTCGATAGGCAAATGACAATTCTTTCCATACACAAGCTTATAGGGAGTGCACCCAATGGGTGTCTTATGAGCGGTCCTAAAGGCCCATAAAGCATCGTCTAACTTATCCGACCAAGATTGTCGGTTTTCTCCCACGGATCTCTCCAAGATCCTCTTCAATGCTCGGTTTGAAACCTCGACTTGCCCACTTGTTTGTGGGTGATAAGCCATAGAAAGACGATGTGTAACCCCATATTTCCTTAGAACCCTTTCAAATTGGTCATTACAAAAATGGGTTCCACGATCGCTTATGATAGCACGAGGGGTTCCAAACCTAGCAAACAAACTTTTCAAGAACTTGACTACCACACGAGCATCATTGGTAGGCAAGGCCTTTGCCTCCACCCACTTAGAAAGGTAGTCAACCGTAACGAGAATGTACTTATTTCCACGAGATGATGGGAACGGCCCCATAAAGTCTATGCCCCAAACGTCAAAGATCTCACATACTTGAATGATATTTTGTGGCATTTCATCTTTTTGTGAGGCTTTTCCTTGTCGTTGGCATGAATCACAAGACTTCACAAGATCTTGTGCATCTCGGTAAATAGTAGGCCAAAAGAAGCCGGCATCAAACACCTTTTTAGCCGTGAGATTAGCACCGTGGTGACCACCCGTGGGTCCCTCATGGCAAGCTCTAAGGATGTTAGAAGCTTCGGTGCCAAATACACAACGGCGGATGATTTGATCCGCACAAGTTCGAAACAAGTAAGGGTCGTTCCAAAAATAGAACTTGACATCACGAAAGAATTTTCGTTTTTCTTGAGTTGTCATTCCCTTAATGATGAAGTTACCCGCATGGTAATTTGCAAAATCCGCAAACCATGGGGTAGAAGAATCAAGCTTAGAATTCACTACACCAAGTGTCTCAAGCGGAAATGTTTCAGTGATTTCCTTAGGCTCGTAAACACTTTGGTGAGGATCTTCCAAACGAGAGAGATGGTCGGCCGCTAGATTCTCGGCTCCTTTTTTGTCAACGATTTTGTGATCAAATTCTTGAAGGAGGAGAATCCAACGAAGTAATCTCGGCTTAGCATCTTGTTTAGCCATGAGATACTTGATAGCCGAATGGTCCGTATACACTATGCATTTTGTCAAGACGAGATAAGGTCGGAATTTCTCAAATGCATACACCACGGCGAGGAACTCCTTTTCCGTTGTAGTGTATTTAAGTTGAGCCTCGGTCATCGTCTTGCTAGCATAGTGTATAGGCAAGAAATGCTTATCATGACGTTGCCCCAAAACGGCCCCAATAGCGTAATCACTTGCATCACACATAAGTTCAAAGGGGAGGTTCCAATTGGGAGCAACAAGAATGGGAGCTTCGGTAAGTTTCCTCTTAAGGATCTCAAAGGCTCGTACACAATCTTCGTCAAAGACAAAACGTGCTTCTTTTTCAAGAAGATGTGTAATGGGTCGAGAAATCTTCGAGAAATCCTTGATGAATCGTCGATAAAAGCCCGCGTGGCCTAAGAAACTCCTAACTCCCTTGACGGTTTTGGGATGAGGTAATTTGGCGATGACGTCTACCTTAGCTTGATCTACCTCAATCCCCGCTTTCGAAACCTTGTGCCCTAAGACGATTCCACTCTTAACCATAAAATGATACTTTTCCCAATTGAGCACAAGGTTGGTTTCCTCACAACGTTTTAACATTCTCTCAAGGTTCGACAAACACGAAGTAAAGGAATCACCAAACACGGAAAAGTCATCAATGAAGACTTCCATCGTCTTCTCGATCATATCATGAAAAATAGCCATCATGCATCGTTGAAAAGTTCCCGGTGTATTACAAAGTCCGAATGGCATTCTACGATAAGCAAACGTTCCATATGGACACGTAAACGTAGTTTTTTCTTGATCACGAGGATCGATGGGAATTTGGAAGTAACCGGAAAAACCATCTAAAAAGCAATAGAAATCGTTTCCCGCAAGACGCTCCAACATTTGGTCCATGAAGGGCAAGGGAAAATGGTCTTTTCGAGTGGCTTCATTTAACTTTCGATAGTCAATGCACACTCTCCATCCGGTCACGAGTCTAGTGGGAATCAACTCGTTGGCATCGTTTGGCACAACGGTCATTCCTCCCTTTTTAGGGACACAATGAATAGGACTCACCCAAGGGCTATCGGAAATAGGGTAAATCATTCCCGCGTCAAGGAGTTTAAGGACCTCCTTTTTGATGACGTCGTGAATTTTGGGGTTCACCCTCCTTTGACTTTGGATTGTTGGCTTGAAATCCTCCTCCATTAATATTTTGTGTGTACAAAATTTGGGATCGATTCCCTTAATGTCGGATAACTTCCACGCAATCGCCCCTTTGTGATCCTTAAGAACATCGACAAGTGCGGTTTTTTCATCATTCGAAAGTTCCTTCGCAATAATAACCGGAAACTTGTCGTCCTCCTCCAAATAGACATACTCGAGGTGAGGAGGTAAATCTTTCAAATCGAGGATAGGTGGTTCCTCAAGTGAAGATTTGGGTTCGATACTCATAACCTCCTCGGGTGGAGGAAATGGGAAATCGTTGAGAAAATCCTTGATAATCGAGAAGTCCTCATAGTTGTCGAGGTCTTCGTCACAAGTACGTGGAACATCGAATTCTTCCAACGTAAAACCACCACCTTCGAAAGGAGTGAAGGTTGGTGTCGAATTATCAAGAATTGGATCTAACATAGTGGGATTGCCACTAGTTTCTTCATCACCAAACCCTAAAACTTCTTGTGAAAATTCCTCGCAAACCACGTCGATCATATCAACGAGGTTTATGGTAGCAACGGAATAAACATGAGAAAGTTGAGAATTTTGAGTTGCGTTTATAACAAGTTCCTCGTCGTTGAAACGTAAGGTGATCTTTCTAGCATGCACATCAATCAAAGCCATAGACGTATCTAAAAACGAACGACCTAAAATAAGAGGAACTTGAGGATCCGTGGGGATGTCAACAACAATAAAGTCTACGGGATAGTAGAACTTCCCCACTTTCACAAAAACGTCTTCCGCCAAACCACATGCAAGAATCGTGGAATGGTCGGCCAACTCAATAGACATTCGTGAAGGAGTAAGATTAGGAAGATTGAGCGACTTGTAGATTGCAAGTGGCATCAAGTTAATGCTAGCACCAAGATCGGCCAAGGCATAGCATTCTTCCATATCTTGAATTGCACAAGGGATCAAAAATTTACCGGGATCACCGACTTTTTGAGGTATGCGATTAAGATAAACCGACGAACAACTAGACTTTTGGTGTAATTTTTCCTTGTTGTTCAACATACTCTTAAAGTTAGCGGCAAATCGAGGCATCATGACCAAGGCGTCGGCAAAACTTATATTAAAATGCAAGTCACGAAACATTTTCATAAAAAGCTCAAATTGGTAGTTGTCGCGCTCTTGTCGTTTCTCCTTCCTAAGTCTCGATGGGTAAGGCAAGGGTGGTGTGGGTTGGGGCATAGGCATAGCCTTTGGAATCTCGGGTTCCAAAATGGGTGATGGGTCAACCGTAGGTGTGGCATGAGCGGTACTTTGTGGGATTGAAATATGCTCCTCTTCGACCACCACCTCGGGTTCTTCCTCAATTTCCTCCACCGTTGGAGTAATTGGTTGAGGAGTCGGTTCTTTAAGTGCCTTACCACTACGTGTGGTAATCACTTTCATCTCTCCCTTCGGGTTTGAAATGGTGTTACTAGGTAGACCACTCGAAGTAGAGGCTTTGTTCACCATTACGCATTCTAAAATTGCATTAAGCTTAGCATCAAAATTATTAAACTTCACATCTTGGCTAGCGGCTTTTTGGTCAATTCTTTGTTCAAGCCTAGCATGACTTTGCTCTATCTTGTTGTTTTGACCTCGAATTTGGTTAGCAAAATCATTTTTCAATTCATTCCTCATGGCTAGATTTTCCTTAATGAAATTAGCTAACTCCTTTGCATTCTTAGCCGTCTCCTTAGCTTGATTAGCCATTTGCTCTTGAATGTTTTCCATAATCTTATCATTTGAAGTAATGTAATTCAAAAATTCCAATGGAAGTTCTTTGTTATTTTGAAGAGCTTGACTTGCATTTTGAAAATTACGGTTTTGATTTTGATTTTGCAATTGGCCACTACTACCACTCCCTTGATTCCCATAGTTGCTATTACCCTTATAATTGTTCTTTTGATTGCTTTGGTAACCAACTTGATTGTTTCGATAATTGTTAGCATTTTGATTTGGTGAGAAACCCGGTGGAGTCAATTGATTAGTGCGAGGAACTTGACCGTTTTGGTTATAAGTTCCCGCGGCCGCGAAGGCACTCGAAGTGTTACCACCGTTGGTAATGCACTCGGAATAATCGTGAGCTCCACCACAATACATACAAGAAACCTCAACCGCTTTCATCATAGCGGGAGCGGGTTGTTCACCAACTTTAAACTCAATTAACAATCCTTTAAGCTTATCAAAAATCTTGTTCTCCAAATTAGCCTCGATTTGGCAAGCATCAACGTTGTGTGACAAACTAGGTGAAGATGAAGACGAAGCCTTACGAACACTCGACGTGCTACGAGGACTATACACCTTAGACCTATTCTAAATAATTACCAATGCTTCCTCGACCGTCTTACACAAAAAATTACCACCCGCGGTGGCGTTAAGATAATCACGCTCATGATCGTTCAAGCCATTGTAAAATGTGTCTATTTGATGCAAGTCGGAAAAACCATGATGAGGACATTCGTGCAACATTTCTTTAAACCTATTCCAAGCCGTTGAAAAACTCTCATTAAACTCTTGCGAAAACTTTGAAATCTCGTTTTTCAAGTGCGTAGTCTTAGAGGGCGGAAAAAATTGGTTCACGAATTTTGAAACGAGATCCTTCCACGTCAATATAGAATTGGGTGGCTCTTTCTCTAACCAAATTTTTGCGGGCCCCGCTAAGGAATACGGAAAAAGCATCATTTTAATCGAGTCGTTTGAAACATCCTTAAACTTGCACGTGGCGGTGAGACGATTAAATTGGCGAATGTGGTTATGCGGGTTGTCCTTTTCGTCCCCTCGAAACTTGTTGTTTTGAATCATGGACAACAAACCCGTCTTAACCTCAAAATTCTCCGCAAGGATAGCGGGAATCACAATCGCTTCTCCATAACCCTCGGTGGGTGCTTGAAGCAACTCCATCATAGTTCGATTAGCCATGGGTGCTTCTTTCACTACAATGGGTTCGTCAATAGGAGAGTCCTCACTAGTGGGAGTGAGTGATTTGTTTCTTCGTTTACGAGCACGTCTAGCTTTAGAGCGAGTTTGCATAAACGTCACGTACAACGAGAAGGCGAGCAAAGAAGATTCTTTTTGGTATTTTTACTTTTTCAATTTTTTTGTGGTTTTTGATTGTTTTTAACTTTTTTGGATTTTTTTGGGATGTATTAAGTAGACCAAAATCTACAAATCTCCTCACTAATCAAATCTCTTGATTAACGAAGCCTCAAAGAATGAAAACGAACACGTGAAGTGAACGTCTTCGATGACTTTAGAACGATGGTGGAACACCAAATCGTTCAAGAGGGTTTAATCAAATGAAACCAAGAAAATATATATGATATGTAATAATACTTTGGGCGGCAAAACCCTCGATTCACTCTCAAAATCAAATACGCACAAGCAAGCGGAGGAAACGAGGCGGCGCGAAGCACTTAAGAGCCTTTTTCCTTTAGGTCGTGAAATACAACCGCCTTATACCCACCTTATAGTTTGTATTATCAAAATCAAGCTTCACGAAAGTATTTATCTATTTTTGCCTTTTTTCTTTGGTTTGAGATTCGAATACAATGATTGGGTAATGACCTCCCAAGTCAAGGTTGTGATTTCTCACGTATTTGGAGTACTTGTAAATTTATTGTTCTACGTATACAATATAGTAATAATATTCACACAAAAATCGAAAAAAACGATAATACATATTAATAGAGTGCTATTAATACAAATACTATTTATGGCTAATATAGAAAACAACAATGGTTCAACCAAAACACAACACGCCTCCCCGGCAGCGGCGCCAAAATGATGTTGGACTTTTATACACCTTTAGGAAAAGGATGCACAAAGTAGGGCAAGTGCACACGACGATTTAGGAAAACCGTGTGTGAATGACCCTAGGTGAGTTCGTTCTCGAGGAGGCAAGTGCGTTGTGTTGAGAGTTGATTTTTGTTTGAGATTATATTGATTGAAAAATAAATGAGAAAGGAAAGAAAAGACGGTTACGAAAACTAATTAAACTACGACGAAAAAGGCGTAAACGTAAAACCGTAAAAACGACGAAAATAAAAATTTTAACCTAAAAATTCCTAAAAATTACTAAAAATCCCAAATAATATTCTAAGAGTTTACAAAAAATCCAAACTTGCTAAAACCTTTTAATTAATTAAATAATGACTTTTTAATGCTAATTAAAGCCCTAAAAATCACTTTTAATTATTAAAAAGCCCTAAACAAGATTTTATAATTTGTAAACCTCAAAAATATCCTAATTAAGCTAAAAACTATTTTTAAAAATTTTAAAACCAAATTAAACTATTTTTAAACACTAAAAAACTATTAAAATGTATTAAATCTTAAATTAATTCTAAAAATTAATTGAAAAGCCTAAAAATTAATTGGAAAGTGACAAAGTTCCTATTTTAATGTCTAGAATCTAGGAAAAATGAAAAAAAGTTAAAAATAAAACTTTGAATTTTAATGAATAAAATAATAATAAAATATTCTAAAAAATTAAAAATTCTCAAATAAATTCTAAAAAATTCTCAAAAATTCTAAATATTCCAACTAAGAAGAAAATGTAAACAAAAGTTCCTAAAACCTTTTAGTCAATTTTATATTAATTTTTAAAGTTGCTAAAAAACCTTAAAATCAAATAAAATTAAAAATTAAAGTTTTTGAAAACTTTTTTACATGTAAACCTCAAAAATACAAATTAAAACCTAAAAACTATTTTTTGTATTTTTTTACTACTGTTTAATATTTTTTAATGACTTTCTAAATTAAAAACTAAAAATAATCCTAAAAATTAATTAAATAAAAGGAAAAATAAAGTTTTTGAACATAAAAATCCTAAAACCTATTACTAGCCTAGGAAAAATGAAAAGAAGCCAAGAAGCTTAATAAATAAGCTGAAATAAGCCAAATAAGTCACGGCTTATTTAAACAGGCTCAAAACAAATACTCCTTAAATATTAAACCTGGTAAACTCTTACCAGTCAAAGACCCTAGGGCAGATGGTTAGAGCGTTTGGTTGTGAGAGGAGTGGCGCAGGTTCGAGTCCTGGCCACGTCCTTTTTGATGTTTATTTTTTTTTTTTTTTTTAGCTTTTAAAAACTTGAATCCAGAAACTTAACAACACACAAAAACTCAAACCAAATCCAATTATATCCAAGATTAAGCAGATTAATGGCAAAAACGTGGGCAAGTCTGGTGGACTTTCTGATGAACAAAGGCACAACCAAGAGGACTTGGTTGTTTGCTTGTTTGTTGGTATTTTGTTGGAACAAAGGGCACCCTTGTGCTTATTGCAGCACAAGGAGTCAATAAACAAACAAATATAAGCACTCTTAGCACACCAATATCACAAATCAAATGCACAAAAGGCACATAACAAGTTTCTGATGTGAAAATGAAGGCCTGGTGGACTGATTGAGCTATCAAATGCACACTAATGAACTTTAGACTACAATCTTTGGCACACACAAGCACAAAGTATCACACAACAAGCTTCAATAACTCAATTACCCTATATCTCAACAGAATCCAAGATTCATACACAATTTTTCATGAAAAATTATCAGAAAATGGACACACAGATTTTGCTATTCTCTTTTCAATTTTTAACACTTGAAACTTGATCCAAACTTAACCAAATATGTTTACCAACCTAATGCAAACTTATCTCAACTCTTTTAAACCTTTCTAACACCTTTTTGAAAACAAATCAAGGATTTATACCCTGCTTAAACCTGTTTCCAAACACCCTTTTAAATTTTTGTTTCACACTTTTTTCAAACCAAAACCTTCTAAAAAGCTAACAAACTGATTCTAATAGCATCAAACATGCATAAACACTCAAATGAACTTAAATCAGACAGCTTTATCAAACAAATAACACTTAAACCACAAAGATCATACAACTGCAATATTTCTGAAATTTAAAAAGGGAACAAGAAGATTACCTTAGAACCCTACATCCAGGGTTCTAGTGGTTGCATAACCACCTCCATATACATTCGGATGTATGCAGACAATGATCAACTCTCTTATCAAACCTGTTTAAGAAAATCAAAAGAGGAAAACACACAAATGCTATAAACTGTTTACTTTTCTTTCTTTCTTGAAATCTTTCCACAACTTACCAATGTTTAAAAACACTTGATACCACTTGATTAATCCAGATTAAACAGACTTGAAACCAAATCTTAGCAAGAATCTCACTTTTCAGAAAAACTTACAAAGATTTGACAATTTTCTAAAAACAAACAAACTTGAAGATAAATGAACTCATAAAAGAAAATAACTTGGAAACATTAATGCTGGAAAAGTAAATTTTGGTTCTCAGTCATATGTAGGGTAAACAAAGTTTCATTCATAAAGAAAACGTTTTTACATAAAAACTGGAACAAAAACAAATGCTGAAACCCTAATGCCTTAAATAGGCTTACAAAGAAATTTCTAGAAGATAAAACCCTAATTGCTAACTCCCAATTGTACCCTTGGTCGATTCTTGGAATATGCTGTTGAGATGCCAAATTTGAATTGAGGTCTTGGATTCATGTGACTGCTCCATGTGAAATGGCAGTTGTCAAGATGATCTGGTGCGTCCAAGGACCCTTAGCCAACACGAAAATCACAAGGTTCGTTGATTTGCTGGCACACTTTGTCTTGGAGTAGCAGGGGAGCCACGTGGGGGACCCAGGAGTGGATGGTGATGGGTTTTGGGATGTGGGATGGGTTTAAGATGAGCTTAATCTTCATTCTGGAAACTTAATCTCAAAACCCCCTTGATTTAAATAATCTGGTGATTAGGGTTTATGGGGTATGAGGGAGATAAATAGTGAAGTTCAATTCGTTGGGAAGTTTTAAACAGGTTTAAAAAAATGTTTCCCCCACTTTTAGTTAATTAAATAAGTTTAATTAAAGTGAAAGGTTCACAAAGGTTTTGTGATAGGGTCAAAAAGTTGTGGACTGGTTTGTTTGAACTGGTGGGTGACGTGTCAGATGGGGGTTGGTTGGTGGGGTTTTGTTGTCTGGTCACATTAGGCCCCCCACTTTTTAAGTTATCTTCATTTTGTAATAAATAGCTCACAAATCCATTTCCTTTGTATTTAACTTTCAGCAATTGTCACTTTTGGCACCAAGGTTTTTCAAAGCTTGTATCAAGGACCATTAATGCAGTATCTTCATTTTCCAAGGACTGAATTTGCCATATCTTCAAACTTCAAGGCTTTGACTTGTTGGTTGACTTCTTGGAGGACCATATTTGACAATTTAGATTTGATGAGGGACTAAATTTGCCAATTCTTCAAAGTTAAGGGTCCTTTTTGTAATTTTGACAAACTTTAGGGACCAAACTTGTAATTATGAAGATACAAGGGTATAAAGTGTCAATTCTTCAAACTTGGAGGATTAATCTTCAACATTCTTCAAATCTTCAAGGGTTTTCTTTGGAAAATTCCTCACTAGGGCTTGGTTCATCGTGCGGCTTCGTTTCCCGTGTTCGTTTTTGCGTGATTCTTGTGATCTTTTGTCATTTTCTCAATATCCGTACCTAAATTACACAAGCAACAAACACAAGCATATATTTGGGTATTTTGATGATATTTAATGCATTTTAAGTCCAAAAAGAACGATGAGACCATGTATAAAAGCCGTCTCATCAATAGCTCACTAAATTAGAGGATAACCATGCTTACTAGACAATATCTAATCAAATAGGCAATCACCCAATCACACATTAAATGGATAATATACTGTCTAACACTCCCCTACTGTTAGAGCGGGAGGACACCGGACACTCAAACTGGTACGAAATTCTTCAAATAAGGTTGAAGGCAGTCCTATAGTGAAGATGTATGCATACTGATAACGATAAGGAACATGAAGAACTCAAACCTGGCAGCAACTAAATCTCGAACAAAATGAATATCAATCTATATATGCTTCGTACGTTGATGTTGAACTGGATTCGAAGATAAATATACATCACTAACATTATCACAGTAGACAAGCGTAGCAGAAGTCAAAGTGGTATGCAACTCACGTAGTAAATTTCGTAACCAACAGGTCTCAACAACAGCATTGGCAAACCCACGATAATCTACCTTTGCACTAGAACGAGAAAGCGTTAGTTGACGCTTAGAGGACCAAGAGAGTAAGTTGTTGCCAAGAAATACACAAAATCAAGAAGTCGACCTCCGAGTAGTAGGACAACCCCACCAATCCGCATCTGAATAGGCAACTAAGGATGTAGTAGAAGATGAAAACAACTGCAATCTATAATCCAATGTAGCTCGAACATACCGTAAGATCTGTTTAAGAGCCGATAAATGAGGCTCTCGAGGATCATGCATACGAAGACAAATCGTTTGTACGACGTAAGAAATATCAGGACGGGTAAACGTGAGATACTGAAGAGAGCCTACAAGGCTCCTGTATAATGTCGGATCAGAGACCGGATCACCATCATCTCCAAGCTTAGAATCTGTATCAACAGGAGTCCGACTAGGATTAAAGTTACCCATATGTGCCCTCTCAAGAATTTCAACAACATATTTCCTTTGAGATAAAAACATCCCGGAAGAATCTCGTGTAACAGAAATACCAAGAAAATAATTAAGAGAACCCAGATCTGCCATTGAAAACTCCTGATGTAGAAATGAAATAATCCTTCGTTACAATGTATCAGAAGAAGCTATAAGTACAATATCATCAACATATAATAACAAATAGGCAGTGTCAGTCCCGTGTCAATAAATAAAAAGTGAGGAGTCACACCGACTCTTACTAAATCCAACATGAGTAATATAAGTAGCAAACCGCTGAAACCAAGCCCGAGGAGCGTGCTTAAGACCATAAAGAGACCGTTGCAAGAGACAAACATAATCAGGATGTGTAGAATCCTGAAACCCGGGAGGCTGATGCATATATAATGTCTTAGATAAATCTCCATGTAAAAATGCATTCTTGACATAAAGCTTATGTACATGCCAATGTCGAGAAATAGCTAAACTAAGGATCGTCCGGATTGTACCAGGTTTAACAATCGGGCTAAAGGTCTCATCAACATCAACACCCTCTATCTGTGTACTACCATTGGCTATAAGACGAGCCTTGTAACGACTCAGGGTACCATCTGCTAAATATTTGAGGCGAAATAACTACATACATCAAACAACATTGGTATTAGAGGGTCGAGGCACAAGAGTCCAAGTGTTATTTTTGATAAGTGCATTATACTCATCAGACATAGCATTTTGCCAGTTTGGATCATTAAACGCATCATTATACGACTTAGGTAAAGGTGAGATAGTAAACACATGACAATTATACTTTGGATTAAGACGATTAGTCCCGACACGAAAACGCGTGACCATGGGATGAACCGAAGTGGGGTTCGGGTTACTATTTATAGTGGATTGATTTTCAGGGGTAGGTTGTGGTGTAGCATCATGTTCGATAGTAACCGTGTAATTTTGGTCGTGAGTAGTGGGAGTTTGGGTTGGGCCAGGAGAATCGGTGGGTATAGGCTCATCAAGAAGCGCTCCAATATGGTTAGTTGCATGGGATGATCCGATGGTGACATTAGAAGGAATTGGTTCTGTGTGAATATTGGTAGTAGTTGGGTTGGTTGTATTTGGACCAGGAGGCTCGGTATTTGAGGTTGGTTATAATTGTATGAGTTTAGAAATTATACTAGGGGAGTCGTCCAAAAAGTCATATGACGGACTCGAAGTGGGTGTCATAGAGCCAAATGGAAAAACTGTTTCATCAAATTTAACATGTCGAGAAATTATGACTGTATTTGTATTCAGGTCAAGGCACCGGTAACCGCGGTGATTATCGGCATGTCCCAAAAATATGGAAGGTGTAGCACGAGGTGCAAGTTTATGATCTGAATCTAGGTGAGGGTAGCAAAGACGGCCAAAAGTGCGTAAAATACTAGTATCATGTGTGGTCCCAAACAGGCGGGTAAAGGACATTTCATTGTTACAGCGCGCGAAGGTAAGATGTGTAATAAGTAAATGACCATATTAAGTGCCTCAAACCAATAATTTGGAGGTAGATGAGCCTGAAAGAGTAATGTGCGTATAAGGTTATTTATGGTTCGGATCATTCTTTCAGACTTACCATTTTGTTGTGAGGTGCGTGGACAAGAAAACCGAACCTGAATCCCATTATCGGTAAATAATTTATGAAAGGTGTGGTTATCAAATTCACCACCATGATCACACTGAAAAGACTTTATTTCACGTTTAAACTGAGTGCGAACAAAGTTACGAAATAACACAAATTTGGACAGAACATCTGATTTATTAAATAACGGATTAGCCCAAACGTATTGCGTATAATGATCCAAAAATAATACATAGTACTTGAAACCAGAAAGGCTCGGAATTGGGAATGTCCATAAATCCGAGTGAACAATGTCAAAACAAGACTTGACCAAAGTATTAGAACTAAAAAAAGGAAGCTTCACGTATTTACCAAGTTGACAAGCATGAAAAGTGTGAAACCCGCATTAAAATACCATGAACAGTACATATGAACAGTAAACATTCAAAAATACGGTAAAATTAGAACTTATTATTTATAATATAATTCATGTGTCACGATATTTAATAACATGTAATTACGTATATATTATAAATGTGTTAAGTACATGATATATAAAAATCATGATAATTAAACATGAACGCTCACGTAAATAATTGAACTCGGGAATATGGGTTTCCCCGTGGGCTCCCTATGTGCCGCGGCTAAACAAGAGAGAAAGGAATGGATGGGCTTTTGACCATGACCCAACTTAAAACCCATAATAACAAAACTCCAGGAAAACATAAACATATTTTAGGTTTACAGAAAAAAAGTTCCCTTGCCTCCCTTGTCTCCTCTTGCCGCCGACCACATCAAAGAACAAGGACAAACCAGACGATTTTGGTTATTGATTTATTTAGTGTACGGGATCGTGATCTTAATCCTTTTCTTCCACGAGTTCGGTATAATTAAACACCTTTTCTCTTAATTTTATTCCTTTTCTTTTCATTTAATTCTTATTGAATTCATGTTTTATTTAATTAATCTTAAAAACAAGGAAAATACATCATGTGGGATTAATTAAATCATGGTTTAAGGGGTGTTTGGTTTGTGTTTTGGTTCGGCTGAGACACCAGCGAGAGCCAAGGGGCTCTCGGCTTGTCTTCATCACCACCACCGAAACCCTCTAAGGTATCGGCTTGGTTGGTTTTGGCTCGGACGACACAAGGAAACCCCGACCGCGTGTCGGGGTGTGGTTTTGTTTTGGACCGAGTGCCAACCGAGACCTATAGGGTCTTAGTGGGGCTTTTTGGCTAACAGTGGGAACAGAACAACATGAAACAGTGGGAACCGATCACAACCGGTGGGAACTGGCTGTGAATCAGTGTGAACCGGGTTGCCATGGCACGGCAGTGTGAACCGAAAGCCACCAGTGGCAACCAGCTAGCCGGTCTAGCCACTGGTAGGGCTGTTTGTTTCGGCTTATATGTTTCGGCTTATATGTGACTCGGGTTTTGGGCTCGGGTTAATTTTTAAAACACGGGTTCGGGAAAAATATTAAAATCAGAAAATTTGTTTAATTAAATTAATTACTAGACTTTTTAATTTAAATAATTTCATGACCTAGGTTAAATATTAAAATTAATATTGCATGTATAACCTAAGGTATTTCATCTTAGCTTAATTTAATTAAAACATGTATTTTTAATTAAATTCTTATAACATATAGTTTAATTAATTAACCAAGTTATTTAATTAATAAGCTATTACCATGACTTTTAGTATACTAATTAAACTTTACGTATTATTAATAATCCAACTTATTTCTAATTGTGGAAACTTTCTGTTTTTAGAAACTTACTATTTATGGAAACCTACTATTTTTAGAAAGTTAATTAGTATTAAAATACAAGTATGGTAATACACTACTACATGCATAATACACTACAGAACATCAGTATAACTACAGATAACACAGTAAAATACTAAAACATGACAGAATAAGTATAACAAGCTAATAAACCACAAAACCAGTAAAACACATCTAATTCAGACAACTCATACACGTTCCCATTCTTATGTAGTATTATCCGTCAAGACGTAGTAGTTTCTTCAGAGTTTCCATTAGCTTCTACTGGACATAAGGTACGGATTCCCCTTCCTTCAGTAAGGTCAAGTTCTTCCTTTATTAGGATTTCCCGTATGCAGCCAACTGTTTTCCCCAATAGTTACAAATTAAATGCTTATATTTTATTAGTTACCTTAGCCATATACATGCATGACCAGTTTCTACTAGTTATGGAGATACCATAACCATAACACTAGAGACACTAGTGTTATGACTTCACCATGGCGGAGTGATTTCTCTCTGCGTCCCTTTCAGTTATTTGGCCATTATTATATTATTATTATCATGTCGGGCGTATGGGTGCATCCTAGGTTCAGTTCCAGTCAGGATTTCAAGGTGAATGTGGTGTGTACCTTGCATCCTTCACAAGGAGCCGATTCCTCCTACTCATTACCAGATTAATTAGAGGCATCCCCTCTAATTGCATGACGAGGTCACCCCTCTATGTATTCATGCAAGTAGTTGACCTCATGACCTATTTTGGCTATTGGTACATTAAACTAATACAGATTTTCATAAGTAGCATAAGTTATGTTTTTAGAACTAAAACCAGTTAACATGTTATACGCGTAGGTTTCCCAAGATTTATTCATTTCCGCTGCTATTCATGCTTTATGCTCATTATATGCTTTCGTATTCTATGTCTCCCATGCTTTCTTGTACATCCGTGCACTGGGCGTTATGCTCAGCCGTTTTCCATTTCCATGTTCCCAAACGGCAGGTACCCAAGGTTGCAAGTAGGATCTCAAGAATATGTGCACTCGGATGGAAGCTATCCAGTCTCTTTTACGTTATGCATTTATTCCTACTTTTTCATACTTTACTTCATTTGGACATTGTTTAGTCCTTTCATTTATATTACTTAATATTGCTTGTATGTGAGTTACATAGACTACTGATGTTTGATTCCGATATTTCTATTTATGGTCATGAATGTTTAGACATTTACGTTGCATGCTTTGATGACACGCCATAATTGACTATACCATTCCATCAACAAATGGTGTTACAATTATGGTATCAGAGCCCAAGGTTTTGACCTGTATCTCTGTAAAACATGACCTGTGACTTATGGGTAGTCACTAGCGTCTTCCTAAAACTGATAGTTGGTTTTCATGCATTCATTCACTTTTCATTTTTCTTTCATGCATTCATATCATTTTCGTAGGTTTATGACTAAGTAATGGTTGGTACAGGACTAGCCTTATTTAGTCGCATGTGTTTTATCAAAACTTTTAACTTTGGGACCGACCCATAGGCGTCCCCTCGCTATGTCTTTTGTTTTGGGTGAACTGACCATATGCGTTTACCCTCGCACATATAAAAGTTTTTTTTTAAATGCATCATGCATTCTACACTATTTCATGCATTATAAACTACTTCATTGATATATATATTGTTCATGCATTTTTATATTCATCTCATTTCAGACTTATCATTTATGTTGCATTTTGTTTTTATACTGTTAGATAGTGAACATACACAATGCTCAGGAATTGGCTGTAGTTGTCAATGCAGCATTGCAAGCCATCCTTCCCTAACTTCGCAATGAAATCAGGGACGAAGTTCATGCTGAATTCAAGCTCAGGGCGTTCAGTATGGCCCTCATCCTGAAAACCACAACAACAACAACAATCCTCCACCACCACCACCTGTGACTCTTATGACTTGGTTGGAGCGATTCAACAAACAGCGACCTTGTTCGTTTGAGCAGACTGACAGCCCCAATGAGGCTGAGGTTTGGATTTCCCACATCGAGAATATATTCGATGTGATGGGTTGTGACGGTGTCTTCAAGGCAAGATTGGCTTGCTATAAGTTTGAAGGTGATGTGCTGCAGTGGTGGAAATCTGTCAAGCATGCCAATGATGGTTATAATTGGGTTGCAATCTTGACATGAGACCAGTTTAAAGAGCTCTTCCTTAATCAGTACTTTCAACATGCTGAACATGAGAAGCTTAAGAAGGATTATCATAATATATGACAGGTTGCTGGTGAGAACAACAATGAGTTTATGCAGAGGTTTCTCTATTTGGCTGGTTTCTTGGGAGAAGTAGCTGGTACAGCCGAGGAGCAAGCTGAGATATTTTGCTGGGCTCTTTTCACTTCGGTTGCCAACAGTTTGGTTTGTGCTACGTTCACTATAGTGGCACAAGTGGCCGATGCAGCTCGTAATCTTGAAATGCTTCAGGAACGAGAGGTGTTTGGTGATGACCGATCAGTGAAGAGGTATCTTCAATCACCAGTTGTAAACCGTTCATTTCTTTCATTATTTCCATTTTCATATCATCCTCTGTTCAATCTTATATTTCAGACAGAAGACTGATGATCGTAAGCCTGCGGCCGTTCAGCAGCAAGCATCTAAGGGAAACAGTTAGACCAACGAGCGTTCTGGTTCAAAGAGGCGTGGCGGTAATGATAATTACCGTAAAAACGCTAATAACTCGAACAACAGCAGGTCCCTACATTTACCTTCTTTCATGTTAAAATATCTCATGTTATGGTATTCTGACACTCCAACGATTCAAATTCAGGAACAATGGTAACGACAGAGATCAAGACCGTAGAGGTTAACAGCCTAACTGTTCTACCTCATATGGTAAACTTTCAACCTTTTATGTAATCATGTTTATGTTCAATGATCATGTCTCATGCATGTAATCCTGAAACTGGCTCTCAGCTAGCTAGGAAGCCTGTTGGAGGATTCACGCATCCTATCTGTCCTTTTTGTTTGCGCAAACATTATGGTGTTTGTCGCCAAGGGACTTGTGGTTGTTTCAAGTGTAGCCAACAAGGCCATCAGTAGAAGGACTATCGCCAGGGTGGGATAGAAGGCACCTCTAGACATGCCGACTCCAAGCCACCTCCTACTTCTGGTCGCGTGTTCACTACTACTAGAAATTAGGCGAACAAGACTTTAGGTACCATCACCGGAAATCTCTTTATGAATTGTTTGGCAGCATGTGTTCTGTTTGATACTGGAGTGTGATACCAGTGAAAATGTCGTATGATGCTAAGTTATTGTCTCAAAAGTTGTTCATTATGAGCATCTCTCTTAAGTTGCGACTCACTTGTGGATGTGATATCCTGAGCCCAACGTCGTTTATTTAATCCTATTTTATGAATATTTTTGAAAGTTTTAAGAAATTTCGTTTGTTATATAATTGACGGTTTAAGTTGAAACCAACGTTTACGGTCGTAATTTTAACGTTTGACGATTTAAGAAGAACCGATAACGACTACGATACCGACGGATGCCCAAAACTTACATTTTATTATCGATTGATCGATATTTGAGTTTTTCGAGATTTTTATTTTTATTACGTGCTAAGTCGAGTCGGAACCATATGTATATTCGTTTTTTGTGCGTTTGAACCATTTAAAAGTATTTTGAGGTAGCCGGGACTAAACCCGACTCCCGTAAATTTTCAAAATCGACTACTAGTCATAATCCCGCTCTTTAAAAGTTGATTTGCCACTAAGGCCAAAAGATAACCAAAATTGCATCAAGCTCCCTCCTAACTTACAAAAGAGGAAAAAGAAAAACACACATCATTTTCAACATCAAAAATTTTTCTCACCCCTTCCTCCTTCCTCTCTACCTCACGGCCAAAACACCACCATCACAAACCACCATCAAAAATTTGTTTTTGAAAAATCTAGTCAAAGACCCATGTTTCTAACATCATTATAAGTAAATCCCACCACAAAAATCAAACATGCAACAACATTTTTTGAGATTTATTTTTTGATTAATTTTGATAAAAACTATGTTTTGATCTAATTAACCTTATGGGTTTGTGTTTAAACGTGTTTAGGAACAACGATTTGAAATATTGAAGCTTGGAATCATCTTGGGATGGATGTTCTTCAGCCCCAAAACCCACGGCCACATGGGGGTTTTGGTTGTTTTTGGTGTTTGATCTTAATTGATCTATTGTAAGGTTCCTCCTCTTGTTATTATTATTTAATTAATTATTTTGAGTGCTTGTTCTTATTTCTTTAATTTTTGGGTTATGATAAATGATGAACATGCAAGTGAATTAGGATGTTTGGATTTGTTTAGGATGATTGTAGAGTGTTATTAGAGGTTTAGGAATAGAGGAAATGGGTCAAAATGATGTTTTTATATGGTTTTGTAAAGAGGTATTTTTAGATCAGAAACTTTAGGGGTTTTTTCGTGGGTTTAAGTCTAAGTCCAGGTCTAGATGATGAGATATTGTTGTAGAGCGTCTTTTTAGCTTCGTTTTGGTATAAGGTAGAGCTTTTGACTCCAAACGAGTCAAAAGTTATGATATTTTGAAAGTTCGTGTACCGGGAGATGAGAATCAACACAACCCGAATTTGTGTTTGGTTTTGGGTCAAATCCCGGGGACCATTGATAGAGTTTGATAAATGATTAAAAGTTGATTTTTGGTTTCAAACCTGCATTTTTGAGTCTATTGGTGGACTTAAAAGTCAAATTGACTAATGGTGTCTTTTAAATGGGTCAAACAAGTCTTACATGTTAGAAGTGCAAAATCAGTCCTAAAAACTTATGTTTAGTAATGTGATGTGTAACGGGTCATAAGAGTGAAAACTTTTCATAGGATTAAATATGGGTTATATACAGATCATGAGGCATTTTTATGAATTTTCTTGAAATTTATAAAGGTGCTTAAGTCATAGCAAACAACCCGTACTTTTGGTAAGTACCGGTAAATTTATAAAATGGAAATCAACTTTAATTACGTGGATAAATGGTATAAGTCTAGTAAATATCACTTGTATGGATTTTTAGCGTGAGTTTATATTAACCTTGAGTGTTCTTAATTATGTACATACAGTACTTGAAGGTACTTGAATGTGTTGATTCATTACGTGTTTATTCGTTAGGTGTTGTATTTGATTTCCAGGGGCATCCTCATCGTCGGTGATCGATTTCGTTTACGCCGTAGTTACTAATACTACCACTACTACTTAAGGTGAGTCTATAGCCTCGCTCTTTACTTATTTCAAATGTTTTTACCTGCAAGAGGGATACATGCTAATTTAAATGAAAATGAACATAAGTCATGAATGATTGTTGGACCCGAATGTTGCCTTGAATTGTATTGAGTACCTAGTTGCAAAAGTCCCTAAATTCGTGAACTATTAACTATTCTCTTGCCCTTGTGTGGGTTGGAGATAGCCGCTTATACAATTGATAGTACTATAGGGTTGACGACCCTATCCGAGACGAGAGCTAGTACGTTAAGTACCCTCTGCGGACGGATAACTTGTGATTAGAAATAAGGTATAATTGCAACTGATGCCCTTAGAAGGGGCACTGGTTTCATCTAAATCATGCCGGTAAATGTACGCGGGTGATTGAGTTAACGGATTAGTGTCACGAGCTTAAACACAATTATTAGCTATTGCTAAAGATAAAATCCTTGAATAATAGATTGTGAGTACGACAATGCTATTGAATGATCATGATTGGTTTTTAATACTTATGTTCAACTTATGATTTGATAAACCTATAGATTCGCTCAACCTTTGTGTTGACGGTTTTAAGCATGTGTTTCAGGTAACCAAGATTGATAGCAGCGGAGCATGCGAGGATGGAAGTTGTTATGGCTTGGCGGTCTACTTTGTTTTTCTTCCCTTTTAGCACTTAAAAATTTTATATTATGTCATGTGAACGAAAATGTATTTTTGGGTTGAGATTTCATGGGGACCAAAATGCAAACTCTGTTTTGTATTATCTTGGGATTTGGAAAACTGTAGACTTTGATGTTTTAATCAATCTTTAAATTTATGTTTATACTTTTACGTCTCTTGGAGTCGTTTAATATAGCTTATGTGTGATGATAACTACGTAGCACCCAAATGTTGTAGTTCCGCTGTGCATAGCATTTGTTGGGGGTGTTATATGGAGTGACTCATTCAGTATACTTTTGTTGTACGTGTTAGGATTTCCCCTATGCCATTAGATAATTCCTTATGCATTTCCACGCCACTTAGGGACTCTGTACGAATCACTCAGGTGTTTAGAGATCTTCCCCTATAATTCGATGATAAGATCCGTAGAGGTGACGCACTTCCTTTGGACATGTGCGAGTTTGACTTGATTTTGGGCATGGACTGGTTATCCAAACACTAGGCTACGATTGACTGGCACACTTATCGGGTTATCTTCGATGATGTTAAATCTCCAGACTACATACACCATGGTTTTCTACCAGGGAGGTCTGTACAAATTATTTCATCCATGGAGGCGCGTGCATTACTATCACACGGTTGTCAGGGCTTCATAGCCAATATTCATGACATTTTTGCTGAGTCTCCATCGATTCAAGATCACCCTATTGTGTCAGAATTTCCTGACTTTTTTCCTGATGAACTTCCGGTCATTCCACCTGTTCGTGAAGTCGAGTTTGAAATTGAGTTCATCCTAGTTGCATAGACAATTTCCAAGGCTCCTTATCGCATGGCTCCTATAGAGCTTAAAGAACTAAAAGATCAGATGCATGAACTTCTGGGGCGAGGTTTCATCCGTCGCAATGTAATAAGTGTGAAAACACTTATCCTTTTGCCACTAAAATCAAGTAAAAACAATACCTAATCATGTGTTTTATATCATAAATGTCGGAATTACGCGTGGTTTTGTGTTCTTGTGTTTAAATAGGTACAAATGATCAAAAGAAGAGAAAACACGGGATTTCACGGTCAAATGTCGAAGAAAAGTCAAGAAAGAGTCGAAGACAAGATCAAAAGACCAAAAGTGTGCCAAGATCACGAAAACCGGCTAAGTCCACTTAATATTGAAGAAATGATCAAGGAAGTCGGAATCGAGCTCGTTTTAATGGAATTCCTCGTGTTTGAAGATATTCGAGTCAAGTGGGTCCCACATTGGATAAATGGGCTCAAAAGCCCATTTAAGGAAAAGAGTTATTTAACTTTTTAACAAAAGCCCACAACTTGGCCCAAATAACAAAATAAAGGAGGAACTTTGGAAGCCCATTTGATGCAACGATTCCAATAGGGGCTCAAAAGCCCAATACTTAATAAACCTGGGACATTTGTTTGTTTCTAGATAAATTGGTCAAACTTGACCGGTCAACCCACACACGCATATAAACCAAACGCCTTAACCCTTAACCCTCACACCCCATTTTACCCCACACGTGTTTTCCACTTACACTTTAACCCACTCCCAAATAAAACAAATATTTACCCTCACCCTTCTTATCTTCGCTACAAACGAAGTAATAAAAAAAACACATATCATCTTTCTTCCCTAAAAAAATTCGCAGACTTCCCCCCCCCCCATAACCCTAATTTTTACATCACAATTAACCAACCAAAAAAATGGGGCTTTTACCCTTATAGGTTAATTCAACCTATAAGGAATAAATCCCCCAATTTTCGCAGCAAAACACCATGTGGTTCTGAAAACCTCAATCCACCGTGGCCTATTTCTCTCCTTTGATTGGCTATGCCACGTCCATACTCAAATCCCCCCAATAAAATTGAGCCACCTCACCCTCAAACAAGCACAACTAGCACAATCAGTGCCATGATGGCAATCCGAGTCACAAGGATGATCTCAGCCGCTGGATTAGAAGAAAAGAAGAGAGAGAAAAAGAATGATTGAATCAACGGTTCAGATTTGATGCTTACATGTGAAGCTATGAATAGGGTTTGTTGGGGTTCCCCTATAAAAACCCCCTCTTATCATGTAATTGTGTGCCTTTTTCTTTGTTTTAATTTTTATTTTCTAGAAAAAATAGAATTAGGGTTCTTGTAATTTTAATTTTGTTCAAGCTTTGTACTCGATTTAATATTAATGAAAGTCTAGTTTATTTAAATTTATTGTCTCGTTTTTATTATTATTTCGATTACTTTAATTTTATTTTTTATGAAATAATTGTTATGATAAATTAAAGAGGTAATCTCTTTCCCCACTGGAAAGAAATAAATATATATATATATATATATATATATATATATATATATATATATATATATATATATATATATATATATATATATATATATATATATATATATATATATATATATATATATATATATATATATATATATATATATATATATATATATATATATATATATATATATATATATATATATATATATATATATATATATATATATATATATATATATATATATATATATATATATATATATATATATATATATATATATATATATATATATATATTTCTGGTTACTGTTCATACTGTGAAGAAGATGGTGATAAGCTTTGGGTAAAGAAGGTGGTGTTTGGTGTTGTTTCGGTTCATTGAGGTGGCTCAGCGCCAACCTACGGCCCAACGGTTTCATCATTAGGTTTGTCCTTGTTTTTATTTTTCTTTGTTATTGATTTTGTGTTTTAGCTGCCTGATTGGTTAATTAATTTTACTGTTTGAGATTTAGAATTGTTAGGATATTAGTAGTTTGGATCTGCATATGTTTTGAGGATTTTCTGTCCAAAAGTAAAAGTTCAAAAAAGCAATACAATATTTATCACCAAATTCGTCTGGGGAGGGTTTCGAACCCTCGACCCCTAGCTCACAAGTCCTACGACACAGCCACTTGCTCTAGGCTAGTTCTTGTGTTTGTTTTCTATTAATTAAATTAATATAGGTAAGTTTAAATTTGGCAGTTTTAATTAAATTAGTTTAAATCAAGTTTAGTTTTATTTAAATTAAATACAAAAGTTTTATTTTATTTTAATTATCCAGTTTATTTTGAAAAATAATAAAAGTTAAAAAAAATATTTTATTTCTTTAATAGTTTAAATTTTTTTTTAAATTCATTTTTAGTATTTTAGTTAATATAAATTAGATTTGTTTAAAAAGTTTTAGTATTAAATTTAAGTTAGTAGATTTTATTTAAAAGTACTAGTTTAAAATTAATTAGACTTAAATAGTTTTAATTGAAAAAGTTTTTATTAGTTAATTTTTAAATAGTCTTTATTAAAATTAGTTTAAAATAGTTTTTAAACTGTTTAGATAATTAATTAATTAGTAGACTTAAATTAGTTTAAAAAATACCAAAAATACGTTTACCAAAAACAAGTTAAGTCGATACGTTAAACCGGAAATCAAATTCGAGTCGAATCGAGGAAAAACGAACATTAATTGCTTAAATTGGGATTAACAAAAATCCTAGTTCCAAATTGGCGCCGCTGCCGCTTCGCTCGTACGATTGACGATTTTTCGTGAAGACGTTTGGATTTTGGGATCCGTTCTCTTTGAACGTTAATTTTCTTGCACAAAAAATCAAAAATCTAAAAAAATCAAAAACTTAAAAATACAAAAAATTAAAAAATAACAAAAGCAATTTCTTTCCTAAGAATTGCACCAAAAAAAATTAAAAAAATCAAAAGTAATACTTTTTCCTAAAAGTATTACACCAAAAATATTACGTATTAGTGTTAATTTTTAGTTCTATTTCTTTCGATTTTTCTTGTGAATATATATTTTTCTAAAAAAATACAAAAAGATTTTTTCTTTTACTATATTATATTACGTAGCACAATAAATTACCTACTTTTCAAATAAGCCTTAGTTGGAATTTCATCACCTAACTATTGTAGTCGCATCCATAACAAGAAAAAGGGCAAAATAGATAAATACTAGTAAGACGTTTGAACTCGACATATACAAACTATAAGGTGGGTATAAGGCGACGCGCTATAAAAGGCCGTCTAAGGAAAAAGGTTTTTAAGTGCTTTGTGCCACCTCGTTTCCCCGCTTGCTTGTGCGTATATTGAGAGGGACGACCGATTATTGGTTTGCCAACTCAAGTAGTATTTACGTATATATTTTTGTAGCTTTTTCATATTGCTCCTCGAGAGGGAAAATCCTTTTCCTCTCAAAGTCGACCGAGGTCACCTACCTCATTCCAAAGTTTTAATTGTATGCGCACTCGCGCGCATACATACATACCGATTGGTGTACCAAATACTTCTAATTCTTCTAAAAAGAAGAAGAAGAAAAATAAAAAGACCGTCATTAAAGCCGATCCCGAGAATCGAGCTTTCGACAATACGATGGCAACGGATAATCGACCAATGATATGATTCTACAATCTCACGTTGAAGGAAACGATGACGTGATTGTGGTGCCAAATATTGGAGCTAATCATTTCGAACTTAAATCGGGTTTTATTCAAATGGTTTCCGCTACACCATTTTTAGGCCGTACTAATGATGACCCACACGCTCATATCAAACGTTTCATCCAATTAGCTAATACCGTCAAATACAATGGGGTGCCACAAGAGGCCGTTCGCCTCCAACTTTTTCCTTTTTCCCTCGAGGGACAAGCCCGGATTTGGCTTGATAAGGAACCACCCCAAAGTATTACCACATGGATCGACTTAGAGACCAAGTTCATTAACTACTTTTTCCCACCATCACGGACCACTTCTTTAAGAAATGAGATCATCACCTTTGAACAACAATATGGGGAAACGTTTAGTGAGTCTTGGGATCGTTTTAAAGATCTTTTGAGAAAATGTCCACAACACGGTTTCACTAAAGTGCATCAAATCAACACGTTATATAATGGTTTAACTCTAAACGACCAAGACTCACTTAATAGTGCCGCGGGGGGCAATATTCTTGTGAAAACAATGAACGAGGCTTGGGCTATTATTGAGAACAAGGCAAAAGTGCAAACCAAGAGTGTTAGGGCCACTATGGCAAGTGCTAGTTCTAGTGAGAGTGACAAGAGAATCGATAAACTTACTTCGCTTGTTGAAACACTCGCTCGAAAAACCGATGCCCTCACTACACATGTGCATGCCGTGAAAGAAAAAAGTGAAATGTGTGAGACTTGTGGTGGACCACATTCGTACTATAATTGTGACAAGGTTTACAATAATCAACAAGAAGTTTATGCTTATAACAACAATGAAAATGATCGGATTCATTTCAAACCAAATGTTGATGTTAACCATTTGTCTTACAAATCTAATAACTATTTGGCTCCCCCGGGTTTTGTAGCACCACAAAGACCACCCCCACCCGCCCAAAATAGGAACCAAGGTCCTCAACGGGGTAATTTTCAAGGAAATTCTAATCAACGGGGTTTTAACCAAAATCAAGGGAATTTTCAAGGGCAAAACCAAGGGTTAAATAATCAAGGATTTAATAACCAAAGTTTTCAAAATCAAGGATTTAATCAAGGTTCTAATCAATATCAAAACCAAGGTTTTCCTAATCAAGGTTATAATCAAATGAACATGCATAATCCTCAAATGGACTTGGTTTTACAAAAATTATCCGACCATGAACGAATGATGAGAGAGATGCAAGAATCGACCGATAAGAAATTTTTGACTATGATTCAAACCTTTTGTCCCCAAGGTGCCCTCCCTTTGAACACCGTGACTAATCCTAGGGCTAATGTTAATGCTATCACTACTAGGAGAGGTAAGACCACCGTAGAACCTTCCCCACCTAACCAAGGACCCGAGATACCTTCTTCTTCGACACAACCTCCTTCTTCCACTTGTGACATACCTCCCGTTATGCATTCGTCTACACCTTATGTTCCACCGATACCTAAATTTTCTACCACACCTTCGGTTCCAAAACCGGTTCCTTCACCTTCTATTTCTATTCCTCCTCCTCCACCAAAGGATGTGAGTAAGCAATCCACTCCAAATCCTTCATCTCAACCCAATATACCTTATCCCTCAAGGTTGCGGAAAGAGAAATTGAAGAATAAGGATGATATTCAAGTTTCGAACTTCCTAAAAATGTTCAAACAATTGAATTTTAATATCACCTTTGCCGAGGCGCTCGCTCACATGCCTAAGTACGCTAAGATGTTTAAGGATCTTTTAAGTGATAATGAAAAGTTGCTTGATATTGCCAATACCCAATTGAATGAGAATTGTTCCGCGGTTCTTTTGAGAAAATTACCGGTTAAGTTAGGAGTTCCCGGTCGATTCCTTATTCCTTGTAATTTTCCGGGTGTTGAGAATTGTATGGCCTTGGCAGATCTCGGAGCAAGTATCAATCTTATGCCATTGTCCGTGTGGAAACAATTATCTTTACCCGAGCTAGTCCCCACTCGTATGACATTAGAATTAGCTAACCGTACGGTCGCTTATCCGGTGGGGATAGCCGAGGATGTTTTTATAGGAGTCGACAAATTCACTTTTCCCGCCGATTTCGTCGTAGTCGACTATGAAATGGATCCCCGTGTTCCTTTAATTGTGGGACGACCCTTCTTGAGAACCGGGCGTACATTAATTGATGTAGCCGCGGGTGAACTTATCATGAGGGTCGGGGATGAAAAAATCGTCTTTAACATGGGTAAACTTTCCAAACTTCCCGATGAGCCCGAATTCGTGAGTTACATCGATGTGCTCGACGAAGCATGCGAAGAACACTTTCACGAGGCTTGTAAGAGCGGGATTTCTCCTTTACCTCATGTTGAGACCGTAGCTTCTATTGCTCCTTCATTGACTCCATTTGGAGAAAGTGACTTAGATGATTTTGAAGCTAGCTTGGGTCCTCTCGATATTAAGTATGATAATTCTCCCACCAATTGGGATGAAGACATTCGTACCATTGAGAGACTTCTCAATGAGGACAATATTTCTCCACCTACTCCTAAAGAAGTTACAAACGATGATCCTACTTTGACTAAGCCTTCCATTGACAATCCGCCGGATTTAGAGCTTAAGGATTTACCGTCTCATTTAGAGTACGTTTCTTAGAGGAGGATAATAAGTTGCGCGTCATTATTGCGAAGGACTTAAAAGATGATGAAAAATCCCGACTTATCGATGTGCTTAAGAATCATAAGAAAGCTATTACTTGGAAAATCTCCGACATTCGCGGAATTGATCCTAATTTTTGTACTCATGAAATTCTCATGGAAGATGACTTTAAACCCGCAATCCAAAATCAAAGAAGGGTTAATCCAAAAATTCATGAAGTCATTAAGAAAGAAGTTATCAAACTTCTCGATGCCGGAATGATTTACCCTATCTCGGATTCGCCATGGGTTAGTCCCGTCCATTGTGTGCCTAAGAAAGGCGGAATCACCGTTGTTCCCAACGAAAACAACGAGTTGATTCCTACTCGACTCGTCACGGGGTGGCGAGTTTGCATTGATTATCGTAAGCTCAATGATGCCACTCGTAAGGATCATTTCCCTCTTCCTTTCATGGATCAAATGCTCGAGCGTTTAGCGGGTAATGATTTCTTTTGTTTCTTAGATGGTTTTTCCGGATATTTTCAAATCCCTATCGATCCTAAAGACCAAGAGAAAACCACATTCACTTATCCCTATGGAACATTTTCTTACAAAAGAATGCCTTTCGGCTTATGCATTGCTCCCGGGACTTTCCAAAGGTGTATGATGGCGATATTTCATGACATGGTTGAAGAAAATATGGAAGTCTTTATGGACGATTTCTCGGTCTATGTGATTCTTTCTCTTCTTGCCTTGCTAATTTAGAACGTATGCTCTAACGGTGTGAAGACACTTGTCTCGTTCTTAATTGGGAAAAATGCCATTTCATGGTAAAAGAAGGCATCGTCCTCGGTGATAAAATTTCCAAAGCCGGTATCGAAGTCGACCGTGCTAAAGTTGACGTCATTGCTAAGTTACCTCCACCTACCACCGTCAAAGGAGTTAGAAGTTTTTTAGGCCATGCGGGATTTTATCGACGTTTCATCCAAGATTTCTCGAAAATAGCTCGTCCAATGACTCATCTCTTAGAAAAGGATGCTCCTTTCATCTTCTCTCAAGAATGTCTCGACTCTTTCGAACTTCTTAATGGTAAATTAACTAAGGCACCGGTCTTAGTCTCTCCAAATTGGGAGTTACCTTTCGAGCTCATGTGCGATGCTAGTGATTTTACGGTAGGAGCGGTTTTAGGTCAACGAGTTAACAAACATTTCCAACCCATTCATTATGCTAGTAAGACAATGACGGGGGCTTAATTGCATTATACCACTACCGAAAAAGAGCTTTTAGCTGTAGTGTATGCTTTTGAGAAATTCCGCCCCTATCTTGTGCTTTCCACCACCATCGTTTACACCGACCATTCCGCCTTGAAATACTTGTTGACCAAGCAAGATGCTAAACCGAGACTCCTTCGTTAGGTTTTGCTCCTACAAGAATTTAAAATCGAAATTTGTGATAAAAAAAAAAAGGAGCGGAAAACCTAGCCGCGGGTCACCTTAGTAGACTTGAGGATCCTTATCAAGGGGAATCTCTGAATTAAGAGATAAATGAATCCTTTCCCCTTGAGAGCTTAATGTCTATTAATTCCAATCTTGATGATACCCCATGGTTTGCCGACATTGCAAACTATTTGGCGGGTGGTGTTCTTATCGAAGGGTTACCGTCCCAACAAAAGAAAAAATTCTTCAAGGACGTTAAAACATACTATTGGGACGACCCTTATCTTTTCAAGCAATGTGCGGACTTAATCATTCGTAGATGTGTTGATGGGCCGGCGGCTTTACAAATCCTTGAAGCTTGCCATAAAGGACCTACCGGTGGTCACTTTGGTCCTAATTACACCGCTAAAAAGTCTTTGATTCCGGATTCTATGGGCCCTCCATTTATCATGATGCACATGAAATGGTTAAACATTGTGATGCTTGCCAAAGACAAGGCAAGATCACACATAAAGATGAGATGCCTCAAAATTTCATCCAAGAATGTGAAATCTTTGACGTATGGGGCATCGACTTTATGGGGCCGTTTCCATCATCGAAGGGAAACAAGTACATCCTCGTAGCCGTTGACTACGTATCAAAATGGGTTGAAGCAAAGGCTTTACCTACTAACGACGCGAGGGTGGTTGTTAACTTCTTGAAACAATTGTTTGCTCGATTCGGTGTGCCTCGTGCTATTATTAGTGATCGCGGGACTCATTTTTGCAATGATCAATTTGCACGAGTCATGGCTAAGTATGGTGTCAATCACCGACTTTCCACCACGTATCATCCACAAACTAATGGACAAGCAGAGGTTTCTAACCGTGGTCTTAAGAGAATCTTAGAGCGAATCATGGGAGAGCATCGTGCCTCATGGGCCGATAAATTAGACGATGCTTTGTGGGCTTTCCGTACCACTTATAAGACACCTATAGGTTGTACCACTTATCGCCTTGTGTACGGAAAGGCATGCCACCTCCCCATTGAGTTGGAGCATAAGGCTTATTGGGCCTTGAAATGTGCTAATTTTGACATAAACAAAGCCGGTGATCATAGGAAAATCAAACTCAATGAACTTAATGAACTTAGGAATGAGGCTTATGAAAATTCATTAATCTACAAAGAGAAGACTAAGCTCATTCATGATTCCAAGATTAAAAACCGAGAGTTCCATATTGGTGATCAAGTTTTACTCTTTAACTCTCGGTTGAAAATCTTTTCGGGTAAACTTAAGAGACGTTGGTCCGGTCCATTCACCGTGGCCCAAGTCTTCCCTTATGGCACCATTGAGTTATCCCAACCAAATGGGCCCAACTTTAAGGTGAATGGCCAACGGGTTAAGTTGTACTATGGAGAGGACATCTCTCACGAGATGATTCCATCCCTCTCCACATTTCCCTGAATTAATTCGGGAAATCGAGTCGAGCTAGAGACTCGTGATAAATAAATCAAGCATCATATAACTAGGTTAGATTTTTATCTTTACCATCCTTTCCACCCTTTTTCACCTTCATCCATTGTCCACCAATAAGTGTAGGGGGGAGCCAAGTAGGTTGTTTGTGTGTTGTGATTGTGTGCAGGGACATGTGCTTTGATGATCCACTTTTGGTTCTTTTGACGCGACCCGTGATCCCGTGTTCCCGTGTACCCGGTTCTATCAAAACTATTGTGATTCATACTTGTATGTAAATAAAACGAATAAATGTAATCAATTTAGTTGTCCCTTCCTTAGCTCGATATTAAACAACATACACAATGTCCTAAGTGTAGGGGAGTTTAATCTCCCACATGCTTAAACGTTGAGGACAATGTTTATATTAAGTGTAGGGGGGACTTCTATCGAATTTTAGTGGGCTTTTCCATGAATTTGACCCCATTTAACCGGAAAATTTTAAATAAATTTCAACGTTTTTCAAATTTTTGATCTATTTTGGCCTAGTAATATTTTTATTTTATTTTCTTTCCTTTTATTATCGCATCGTAATAATTTCCATTTCAAGAATAAAGTCAAAAATGAAATAAATAAATAAAATGGTTTTAACAAGTTTAGATATCTTTGATATATTAGGCCCGTCGTGAATATTTTGACTCAACCCGAGTTTACTTATCCAAGTTTACTTTAGCTGGTATCCTTAACCATATGGACATTAATTGGTTTATTAGGCTAAACATCCACGAGTCTCATACCTTGAGATTTTAAATTGTGGAGAACGAGAGATGATAGAGTTAATTATAAGTTTGGTATTCTTTCATTAACTTATGTGAGTTAGTTATGAGCTTTTTCTCCCATCGCTTGTTAATAAATATATTTGCAATAAATAAGGTTGTACGATTTGAAAAGTTACTTAGCTTCTAGCACAAGATCGTTTAAAAGTTGCTCGGTATTAATTAGAGTTCATAGCCAAGGCATAACTTATTGAAGCGGGACACGAATATTGACTTATCCAAAAAGGCCCTAACAAGGCATGAGGATACCCGAGTCCAAAAAGGCCCTCACAAGGCATGAGGATTCACTTTTTGCTAAAGATCCTAAGAGATTGTGAAGATCATTAATCCAAATCAATATGATGGATCAAGACACACGACGAGAAGCAATTACTCCCCTAAAGATCATGGAGAAGTCTATCCAAAAAGACCCTAACAAGGTATGAGGATAAATAGATCCAAGTCCGAAAAGGAGGCGGATCGTTGTATATCAAAATCCTAAATAAAGAAGAGGATAAATGAAGAAGTCATGGTCAACGGTTGAAGCATCTCTCACTCTTAATGAAGATGTATACCAAAATGAAGAGAAGACCATAATTTCAAGATCGTCTCTCAAGATTCAAAGTTTGAAGTACAAGCCAAATATCGGTCCGAGAAAGGTCTCAAATCGTGAAACGAGTTATGCCAAGATATGAACTTTTTGAGGTTTCGAGAAGCAGTTTTAAAAGATTTTGTCCCTTAGCTAACTATTGATTAAATCGTCCCACTTTATTTTCGGCCTTAATAAATTATCGAAATAAGTCAAAAATGCATCCTCGTGTTCATTCAAGACAAAAATAAAATACAATAGATACACCGTAGGAATAAGGGGGTCTAAGTGATTAGCTAAACCACATGAGTAAGTGTTAGTTGTGCTAACTTATGGTAAACAATGATCTCGTTTTTAAGCTTGGTATGGGGAACGTGAAACTTGAGGGTGACTAATATTCATGACACCAAAGCCCTAATCTAAGTCTTAGATTTCTTTACGAGTTTCTTCCATCTAATAATTTCCAAGTTAAATTAATTGTTAAAACTTTTGTCTCCTTTTAAGTTTTATCTTAATAAAGGCCAAGATGGGTTAATAATGAGAAAAATGTAACTATATGCTTTGAAATAATGCATTGCATGGGGTCGTTGCAATGGTCAAGTGTAGGGGATTTAATAAGTGGGTAAACACTTATCCTTTTGCCACTAAAATCAAGTAAAAACAAGACCTAATCATGTGTTTTATATCATAAATGTCGGAATTACGCGTGGTTTTGTGTTCTTGTGTTTAAATAGGTACAAATGATCAAAAGAAGAGAAAACACGGGATTTCACGGTCAAATGTCGAAGAAAAGTCAAGAAAGAGTCGAAGACAAGATCAAAAGACCAAAAGTGTGCCAAGATCACAAAAACCGGCTAAGTCCACTTAAAATTGAAGAAATGATCAAGGAAGTCGGAATCGAGCTCGTTTTAATGGAATTCCTCGTTTTTGAAGATATTCGAGTCAAGTGGGTCCCACATTGGATAAATGGGCTCAAAAGCCCATTTAAGGAAAAGAGTTATTTAACTTTTTAACAAAAGCCCACAACTTGGCCCAAATAACAAAATAAAGGAGGAAGTTTGGAAGCCCATTTGATGGAACGGATCCAATAGGGGCTCAAAAGCCCAATACTTAATAAACTTGGGACATTTGTTTGTTGCTAGATAAATTGGTCAAACTTGACCGGTCAACCCACACACGCATATAAACCAAACGCCTTAACCCTTAACCCTCACACCCCATTTTACCCCACACGTGTTTTCCACTTACACTTTACCCCACTCCCAAATAAAACAAATATTTATCCTCACCCTTCTTATCTTCGTTACAAACGAAGTAATAAAAAAAACACATATCATCTTTCTTCCCCAAAAAAATTCGCAGACTTCCCCCCCCCCCCCCCCCCCCCCCATAACCCTAATTTTTACATCACAATTAACCAACCAAAAAATGGGGCTTTTACCCTTTTAGGTTAATTCAACCTATAAGGAATAAATCCCCCTAATTTTCGCAGCAAAACACCATGTGGTCCTGAAAACCTCAATCCACCGTGGCCTATTTATCTCCTTTGATTGGCTATGCCACGTCCATACTAAAATCCCCCCAATAAAATCGAGCCACCTCACCCTCAAACAAGCACAACTAGCACAATCAGAAACTTAACAACACACAAAAACTCAAACCAAATCCAATTATATCCAAGATTAAGCAGATTAATGGCAAAAACGTGGGCAAGTCTGGTGGACTTTCTGATGAACAAAGGCACAACCAAGAGGACTTGGTTGTTTGCTTGTTTGTTGGTATTTTGTTGGAACAAAGGGCACCCTTGTGCTTATTGCAGCACAAGGAGTCAATAAACAAACAAATATAAGCACTCTTAGCACACCAATATCACAAATCAAATGCACAAAAGGCACATAACAAGTTTCTGATGTGAAAATGAAGGCCTGGTGGACTGATTGAGCTATCAAATGCACACTAATGAACTTTAGACTACAATCTTTAGCACACACAAGCACAAAGTATCACACAACAAGCTTCAATAACTCAATTACCCTATATCTCAACAGAATCCAAGATTCATACACAATTTTTCATGAAAAATTATCAGAAAATGGACACACAGATTTTGCTATTCTCTTTCCAATTTTTAACACTTGAAACTTGATCCAAACTTAACCAAATATGTTTACCAACCTAATGCAAACTTATCTCAACTCTTTTAAACCTTTCTAACACCTTTTTGAAAACAAATCAAGGATTTATACCCTGCTTAAACCTGTTTCCAAACACCCTTTTAAATTTTTGTTTCACACTTTTTTCAAACCAAAACCTTCTAAAAAGCTAACAAACTGATTCTAATAGCATCAAACATGCATAAACACTCAAATGAACTTAAATCAGACAGCTTTATCAAACAAATAACACTTAAACCACAAAGATCATACAACTGCAATATTTCTGAAATTTAAAAAGGGAACAAGAAGATTACCTTAGAACCCTACATCCAGGGTTCTAGTGGTTGCATAACCACCTCCATATACATTCGGATGTATGCAGACAATGATCAACTCTCTTATCAAACCTGTTTAAGAAAATCAAAAGAGGAAAACACACAAATGCTATAAACTGTTTACTTTTCTTTCTTTCTTGAAATCTTTCCACAACTTACCAATGTTTAAAAACACTTGATACCACTTGATTAATCCAGATTAAACAGACTTGAAACCAAATCTTAGCAAGAATCTCACTTTTCAGAAAAACTTACAAAGATTTGACAATTTTCTAAAAACAAACAAACTTGAAGATAAATGAACTCATAAAAGAAAATAACTTGGAAACATTAATGCTGGAAAAGTAAATTTTGGTTCTCAGTCATATGTAGGGTAAACAAAGTTTCATTCATAAAGAAAACGTTTTTACATAAAAACTGGAACAAAAACAAATGCTGAAACCCTAATGCCTTAAATAGGCTTACAAAGAAATTTCTAGAAGATAAAACCCTAATTGCTAACTCCCAATTGTACCCTTGGTCGATTCTTGGAATATGCTGTTGAGATGCCAAATTTGAATTGAGGTCTTGGATTCATGTGACTGCTCCAT
Source organism: Glebionis coronaria (assembly GCA_025667525.1). Lineage (NCBI taxonomy): Eukaryota > Viridiplantae > Streptophyta > Magnoliopsida > Asterales > Asteraceae > Glebionis > Glebionis coronaria. Next base: position 591,024,631 of record CM046876.1, read on the forward strand.
GTGAAATGGCAGTTGTCAAGATGATCTGGTGCGTCCAAGGACCCTTAGCCAACACGAAAATCACAAGGTTCGTTGATTTGCTGGCACACTTTGTCTTGGAGTAGCAGGGGAGCCACGTGGGGGACCCAGGAGTGGATGGTGATGGGTTTTGGGATGTGGGATGGGTTTAAGATGAGCTTAATCTTCATTCTGGAAACTTAATCTCAAAACCCCCTTGATTTAAATAATCTGGTGATTAGGGTTTATGGGGTATGAGGGAGATAAATAGTGAAGTTCAATTCGTTGGGAAGTTTTAAACAGGTTTAAAAAAATGTTTCCCCCACTTTTAGTTAATTAAATAAGTTTAATTAAAGTGAAAGGTTCACAAAGGTTTTGTGATAGGGTCAAAAAGTTGTGGACTGGTTTGTTTGAACTGGTGGGTGACGTGTCAGATGGGGGTTGGTTGGTGGGGTTTTGTTGTCTGGTCACATTAGGCCCCCCACTTTTTAAGTTATCTTCATTTTGTAATAAATAGCTCACAAATCCATTTCCTTTGTATTTAACTTTCAGCAATTGTCACTTTTGGCACCAAGGTTTTTCAAAGCTTGTATCAAGGACCATTAATGCAGTATCTTCATTTTCCAAGGACTGAATTTGCCATATCTTCAAACTTCAAGGCTTTGACTTGTTGGTTGACTTCTTGGAGGACCATATTTGACAATTTAGATTTGATGAGGGACTAAATTTGCCAATTCTTCAAAGTTAAGGGTCCTTTTTGTAATTTTGACAAACTTTAGGGACCAAACTTGTAATTATGAAGATACAAGGGTATAAAGTGTCAATTCTTCAAACTTGGAGGATTAATCTTCAACATTCTTCAAATCTTCAAGGGTTTTCTTTGGAAAATTCCTCACTAGGGCTTGGTTCATCGTGCGGCTTCGTTTCCCGTGTTCGTTTTTGCGTGATTCTTGTGATCTTTTGTCATTTTCTCAATATCCGTACCTAAATTACACAAGCAACAAACACAAGCATATATTTGGGTATTTTGATGATATTTAATGCATTTTAAGTCCAAAAAGAACGATGAGACCATGTATAAAAGCCGTCTCATCAATAGCTCACTAAATTAGAGGATAACCATGCTTACTAGACAATATCTAATCAAATAGGCAATCACCCAATCACACATTAAATGGATAATATACTGTCTAACACTCCCCTACTGTTAGAGCGGGAGGACACCGGACACTCAAACTGGTACGAAATTCTTCAAATAAGGTTGAAGGCAGTCCTATAGTGAAGATGTATGCATACTGATAACGATAAGGAACATGAAGAACTCAAACCTGGCAGCAACTAAATCTCGAACAAAATGAATATCAATCTATATATGCTTCGTACGTTGATGTTGAACTGGATTCGAAGATAAATATACATCACTAACATTATCACAGTAGACAAGCGTAGCAGAAGTCAAAGTGGTATGCAACTCACGTAGTAAATTTCGTAACCAACAGGTCTCAACAACAGCATTGGCAAACCCACGATAATCTACCTTTGCACTAGAACGAGAAAGCGTTAGTTGACGCTTAGAGGACCAAGAGAGTAAGTTGTTGCCAAGAAATACACAAAATCAAGAAGTCGACCTCCGAATAGTAGGACAACCCCACCAATCCGCATCTGAATAGGCAACTAAGGATGTAGTAGAAGATGAAAACAACTGCAATCTATAATCCAATGTAGCTCGAACATACCGTAAGATCTGTTTAAGAGCCGATAAATGAGGCTCTCGAGGATCATGCATACGAAGACAAATCGTTTGTACGACGTAAGAAATATCAGGACGGGTAAACGTGAGATACTGAAGAGAGCCTACAAGGCTCCTGTATAATGTCGGATCAGAGACCGGATCACCATCATCTCCAAGCTTAGAATCTGTATCGACAGGAGTCCGACTAGGATTAAAGTTACCCATATGTGCCCTCTCAAGAATTTCAACAACATATTTCCTTTGAGATAAAAACATCCCGGAAGAATCTCGTGTAACAGAAATACCAAGAAAATAATTAAGAGAACCCAGATCTGCCATTGAAAACTCCTGATGTAGAAATGAAATAATCCTTCGTTACAATGTATCAGAAGAAGCTATAAGTACAATATCATCAACATATAATAACAAATAGGCAGTGTCAGTCCCGTGTCAATAAATAAAAAGTGAGGAGTCACACCGACTCTTACTAAATCCAACATGAGTAATATAAGTAGCAAACCGCTGAAACCAAGCCCGAGGAGCGTGCTTAAGACCATAAAGAGACCGTTGCAAGAGACAAACATAATCAGGATGTGTAGAATCCTGAAACCCGGGAGGCTGATGCATATATAATGTCTTAGATAAATCTCCATGTAAAAATGCATTCTTGACATAAAGCTTATGTACATGCCAATGTCGAGAAATAGCTAAACTAAGGATCGTCCGGATTGTACCAGGTTTAACAATCGGGCTAAAGGTCTCATCAACATCAACACCCTCTATCTGTGTACTACCATTGGCTATAAGACGAGCCTTGTAACGACTCAGGGTACCATCTGCTAAATATTTGAGGCGAAATAACTACATACATCAAACAACATTGGTATTAGAGGGTCGAGGCACAAGAGTCCAAGTGTTATTTTTGATAAGTGCATTATACTCATCAGACATAGCATTTTGCCAGTTTGGATCATTAAACGCATCATTATACGACTTAGGTAAAGGTGAGATAGTAAACACATGACAATTATACTTTGGATTAAGACGATTAGTCCCGACACGAAAACGCGTGACCATGGGATGAACCGAAGTGGGGTTCGGGTTACTATTTATAGTGGATTGATTTTCAGGGGTAGGTTGTGGTGTAGCATCATGTTCGATAGTAACCGTGTAATTTTGGTCGTGAGTAGTCGGAGTTTGGGTTGGGCCAGGAGAATCGGTGGGTATAGGCTCATCAAGAAGCGCTCCAATATGGTTAGTTGCATGGGATGATCCGATGGTGACATTAGAAGGAATTGGTTCTGTGTGAATATTGGTAGTATTTGGGTTGGTTGTATTTGGACCAGGAGGCTCGGTATTTGAGGTTGGTTATAATTGTATGAGTTTAGAAATTATACTAGGGGAGTCGTCCAAAAAGTCATATGACGGACTCGAAGTGGGTGTCATAGAGCCAAATGGAAAAACTGTTTCATCAAATTTAACATGTCGAGAAATTATGACTGTATTTGTATTCAGGTCAAGGCACCGGTAACCGCGGTGATTATCGGCATGTCCCAAAAATATGGAAGGTGTAGCACGAGGTGCAAGTTTATGATCTGAATCTAGGTGAGGGTAGCAAAGACGGCCAAAAGTGCGTAAAATACTAGTATCATGTGTGGTCCCAAACAGGCGGGTAAAGGACATTTCATTGTTACAGCGCGCGAAGGTAAGATGTGTAATAAGTAAATGACCATATTAAGTGCCTCAAACCAATAATTTGGAGGTAGATGAGCCTGAAAGAGTAATGTGCGTATAAGGTTATTTATGGTTCGGATCATTCTTTCAGACTTACCATTTTGTTGTGAGGTGCGTGGACAAGAAAACCGAACCTGAATCCCATTATCGGTAAATAATTTATGAAAGGTGTGGTTATCAAATTCACCACCATGATCACACTGAAAAGACTTTATTTCACGTTTAAACTGAGTGCGAACAAAGTTACGAAATAACACAAATTTGGACAGAACATCTGATTTATTAAATAACGGATTAGCCCAAACGTATTGCGTATAATGATCCAAAAATAATACATAGTACTTGAAACCAGAAAGGCTCGGAATTGGGAATGTCCATAAATCCGAGTGAACAATGTCAAAACAAGACTTGACCAAAGTATTAGAACTAAAAAAAGGAAGCTTCACGTATTTACCAAGTTGACAAGCATGAAAAGTGTGAAACCCGCATTAAAATACCATGAACAGTACATATGAACAGTAAACATTCAAAAATACGGTAAAATTAGAACTTATTATTTATAATATAATTCATGTGTCACGATATTTAATAACATGTAATTACGTATATATTATAAATGTGTTAAGTACACGATATATAAAAATCATGATAATTAAACATGAACGCTCACGTAAATAATTGAACTCGGGAATATGGGTTTCCCCGTGGGCTCCCTATGTGCCGCGGCTAAACAAGAGAGAAAGGAATGGATGGGCTTTTGACCATGACCCAACTTAAAACCCATAATAACAAAACTCCAGGAAAACATAAACATATTTTAGGTTTACAGAAAAAAAGTTCCCTTGCCTCCCTTGTCTCCTCTTGCCGCCGACCACATCAAAGAACAAGGACAAACCAGACGATTTTGGTTATTGATTTATTTAGTGTACGGGATCGTGATCTTAATCCTTTTCTTCCACGAGTTCGGTATAATTAAACACCTTTTCTCTTAATTTTATTCCTTTTCTTTTCATTTAATTCTTATTGAATTCATGTTTTATTTAATTAATCTTAAAAACAAGGAAAATACATCATGTGGGATTAATTAAATCATGGTTTAAGGGGTGTTTGGTTTGTGTTTTGGTTCGGCTGAGACACCAGCGAGAGCCAAGGGGCTCTCGGCTTGTCTTCATCACCACCACCGAAACCCTCTAAGGTATCGGCTTGGTTGGTTTTGGCTCGGACGACACAAGGAAACCCCGACCGCGTGTCGGGGTGTGGTTTTGTTTTGGACCGAGTGCCAACCGAGACCTATAGGGTCTTAGTGGGGCTTTTTGGCTAACAGTGGGAACAGAACAACATGAAACAGTGGGAACCGATCACAACCGGTGGGAACTGGCTGTGAATCAGTGTGAACCGGGTTGCCATGGCACGGCAGTGTGAACCGAAAGCCACCAGTGGCAACCAGCTAGCCGGTCTAGCCACTGGTAGGGCTGTTTGTTTCGGCTTATATGTTTCGGCTTATATGTGACTCGGGTTTTGGGCTCGGGTTAATTTTTAAAACACGGGTTCGGGAAAAATATTAAAATCAGAAAATTTGTTTAATTAAATTAATTACTAGACTTTTTAATTTAAATAATTTCATGACCTAGGTTAAATATTAAAATTAATATTGCATGTATAACCTAAGGTATTTCATCTTAGCTTAATTTAATTAAAACATGTATTTTTAATTAAATTCTTATAACATATAGTTTAATTAATTAACCAAGTTATTTAATTAATAAGCTATTACCATGACTTTTAGTATACTAATTAAACTTTACGTATTATTAATAATCCAACTTATTTCTAATTGTGGAAACTTTCTGTTTTTAGAAACTTACTATTTATGGAAACCTACTATTTTTAGAAAGTTAATTAGTATTAAAATACAAGTATGGTAATACACTACTACATGCATAATACACTACAGAACATCAGTATAACTACAGATAACACAGTAAAATACTAAAACATGACAGAATAAGTATAACAAGCTAATAAACCACAAAACCAGTAAAACACATCTAATTCAGACAACTCATACACGTTCCCATTCTTATGTAGTATTATCCGTCAAGACGTAGTAGTTTCTTCAGAGTTTCCATTAGCTTCTACTGGACATAAGGTACGGATTCCCCTTCCTTCAGTAAGGTCAAGTTCTTCCTTTATTAGGATTTCCCGTATGCAGCCAACTGTTTTCCCCAATAGTTACAAATTAAATGCTTATATTTTATTAGTTACCTTAGCCATATACATGCATGACCAGTTTCTACTAGTTATGGAGATACCATAACCATAACACTAGAGACACTAGTGTTATGACTTCACCATGGCGGAGTGATTTCTCTCTGCGTCCCTTTCAGTTATTTGGCCATTATTATATTATTATTATCATGTCGGGCGTATGGGTGCATCCTAGGTTCAGTTCCAGTCAGGATTTCAAGGTGAATGTGGTGTGTACCTTGCATCCTTCACAAGGAGCCGATTCCTCCTACTCATTACCAGATTAATTAGAGGCATCCCCTCTAATTGCATGACGAGGTCACCCCTCTATGTATTCATGCAAGTAGTTGACCTCATGACCTATTTTGGCTATTGGTACATTAAACTAATACAGATTTTCATAAGTAGCATAAGTTATGTTTTTAGAACTAAAACCAGTTAACATGTTATACGCGTAGGTTTCCCAAGATTTATTCATTTCCGCTGCTATTCATGCTTTATGCTCATTATATGCTTTCGTATTCTATGTCTCCCATGCTTTCTTGTACATCCGTGCACTGGGCGTTATGCTCAGCCGTTTTCCATTTCCATGTTCCCAAACGGCAGGTACCCAAGGTTGCAAGTAGGATCTCAAGAATATGTGCACTCGGATGGAAGCTATCCAGTCTCTTTTACGTTATGCATTTATTCCTACTTTTTCATACTTTACTTCATTTGGACATTGTTTAGTCCTTTCATTTATATTACTTAATATTGCTTGTATGTGAGTTACATAGACTACTGATGTTTGATTCCGATATTTCTATTTATGGTCATGAATGTTTAGACATTTACGTTGCATGCTTTGATGACACGCCATAATTGACTATACCATTCCATCAACAAATGGTGTTACAATTATGGTATCAGAGCCCAAGGTTTTGACCTGTATCTCTGTAAAACATGACCTGTGACTTATGGGTAGTCACTAGCGTCTTCCTAAAACTGATAGTTGGTTTTCATGCATTCATTCACTTTTCATTTTTCTTTCATGCATTCATATCATTTTCGTAGGTTTATGACTAAGTAATGGTTGGTACAGGACTGGCCTTATTTAGTCGCATGTGTTTTATCAAAACTTTTAACTTTGGGACCGACCCATAGGCGTCCCCTCGCTATGTCTTTTGTTTTGGGTGAACTGACCATATGCGTTTACCCTCGCACATATAAAAGTTTTTTTTTAAATGCATCATGCATTCTACACTATTTCATGCATTATAAACTACTTCATTGATATATATATTGTTCATGCATTTTTATATTCATCTCATTTCAGACTTATCATTTATGTTGCATTTTGTTTTTATACTGTTAGATAGTGAACATACACAATGCTCAGGAATTGGCTGTAGTTGTCAATGCAGCATTGCAAGCCATCCTTCCCTAACTTCGCAATGAAATCAGGGACGAAGTTCATGCTGAATTCAAGCTCAGGGCGTTCAGTATGGCCCTCATCCTGAAAACCACAACAACAACAACAATCCTCCACCACCACCACCTGTGACTCTTATGACTTGGTTGGAGCGATTCAACAAACAGCGACCTTGTTCGTTTGAGCAGACTGACAGCCCCAATGAGGCTGAGGTTTGGATTTCCCACATCGAGAATATATTCGATGTGATGGGTTGTGACGGTGTCTTCAAGGCAAGATTGGCTTGCTATAAGTTTGAAGGTGATGTGCTGCAGTGGTGGAAATCTGTCAAGCATGCCAATGATGGTTATAATTGGGTTGCAATCTTGACATGAGACCAGTTTAAAGAGCTCTTCCTTAATCAGTACTTTCAACATGCTGAACATGAGAAGCTTAAGAAGGATTATCATAATATATGACAGGTTGCTGGTGAGAACAACAATGAGTTTATGCAGAGGTTTCTCTATTTGGCTGGTTTCTTGGGAGAAGTAGCTGGTACAGCCGAGGAGCAAGCTGAGATATTTTGCTGGGCTCTTTTCACTTCGGTTGCCAACAGTTTGGTTTGTGCTACGTTCACTATAGTGGCACAAGTGGCCGATGCAGCTCGTAATCTTGAAATGCTTCAGGAACGAGAGGTGTTTGGTGATGACCGATCAGTGAAGAGGTATCTTCAATCACCAGTTGTAAACCGTTCATTTCTTTCATTATTTCCATTTTCATATCATCCTCTGTTCAATCTTATATTTCAGACAGAAGACTGATGATCGTAAGCCTGCGGCCGTTCAGCAGCAAGCATCTAAGGGAAACAGTTAGACCAACGAGCGTTCTGGTTCAAAGAGGCGTGGCGGTAATGATAATTACCGTAAAAACGCTAATAACTCGAACAACAGCAGGTCCCTACATTTACCTTCTTTCATGTTAAAATATCTCATGTTATGGTATTCTGACACTCCAACGATTCAAATTCAAGAACAATGGTAACGACAGAGATCAAGACCGTAGAGGTTAACAGCCTAACCGTTCTACCTCATATGGTAAACTTTCAACCTTTTATGTAATCATGTTTATGTTCAATGATCATGTCTCATGCATGTAATCCTGAAACTGGCTCTCAGCTAGCTAGGAAGCCTGTTGGAGGATTCACGCATCCTATCTGTCCTTTTTGTTTGCGCAAACATTATGGTGTTTGTCGCCGAGGGACTTGTGGTTGTTTCAAGTGTAGCCAACAAGGCCATCAGTAGAAGGACTATCGCCAGGGTGGGATAGAAGGCACCTCTAGACATGCCGACTCCAAGCCACCTCCTACTTCTGGTCGCGTGTTCACTACTACTAGAAATTAGGCGAACAAGACTTTAGGTACCATCACCGGAAATCTCTTTATGAATTGTTTGGCAGCATGTGTTCTGTTTGATACTGGAGTGTGATACCAGTGAAAATGTCGTATGATGCTAAGTTATTGTCTCAAAAGTTGTTCATTATGAGCATCTCTCTTAAGTTGCGACTCACTTGTGGATGTGATATCCTGAGCCCAACGTCGTTTATTTAATCCTATTTTATGAATATTTTTGAAAGTTTTAAGAAATTTCGTTTGTTATATAATTGACGGTTTAAGTTGAAACCAACGTTTACGGTCGTAATTTTAACGTTTGACGATTTAAGAAGAACCGATAACGACTACGATACCGACGGATGCCCAAAACTTACATTTTATTATCGATTGATCGATATTTGAGTTTTTCGAGATTTTTATTTTTATTACGTGCTAAGTCGAGTCGGAACCATATGTATATTCGTTTTTTGTGCGTTTGAACCATTTAAAAGTATTTTGAGGTAGCCGGGACTAAACCCGACTCCCGTAAATTTTCAAAATCGACTACTAGTCATAATCCCGCTCTTTAAAAGTTGATTTGCCACTAAGGCCAAAAGATAACCAAAATTGCATCAAGCTCCCTCCTAACTTACAAAAGAGGAAAAAGAAAAACACACATCATTTTCAACATCAAAAATTTTTCTCACCCCTTCCTCCTTCCTCTCTACCTCACGGCCAAAACACCACCATCACAAACCACCATCAAAAATTTGTTTTTGAAAAATCTAGTCAAAGACCCATGTTTCTAACATCATTATAAGTAAATCCCACCACAAAAATCAAACATGCAACAACATTTTTTGAGATTTATTTTTTGATTAATTTTGATAAAAACTATGTTTTGATCTAATTAACCTTATGGGTTTGTGTTTAAACGTGTTTAGGAACAACGATTTGAAATATTGAAGCTTGGAATCATCTTGGGATGGATGTTCTTCAGCCCCAAAACCCACGGCCACATGGGGGTTTTGGTTGTTTTTGGTGTTTGATCTTAATTGATCTATTGTAAGGTTCCTCCTCTTGTTATTATTATTTAATTAATTATTTTGAGTGCTTGTTCTTATTTCTTTAATTTTTGGGTTATGATAAATGATGAACATGCAAGTGAATTAGGATGTTTGGATTTGTTTAGGATGATTGTAGAGTGTTATTAGAGGTTTAGGAATAGAGGAAATGGGTCAAAATGATGTTTTTATATGGTTTTGTAAAGAGGTATTTTTAGATCAGAAACTTTAGGGGTTTTTTCGTGGGTTTAAGTCTAAGTCCAGGTCTAGATGATGAGATATTGTTGTAGAGCGTCTTTTTAGCTTCGTTTTGGTATAAGGTAGAGCTTTTGACTCCAAACGAGTCAAAAGTTATGATATTTTGAAAGTTCGTGTACCGGGAGATGAGAATCAACACAACCCGAATTTGTGTTTGGTTTTGGGTCAAATCCCGGGGACCATTGATAGAGTTTGATAAATGATTAAAAGTTGATTTTTGGTTTCAAACCTGCATTTTTGAGTCTATTGGTGGACTTAAAAGTCAAATTGACTAATGGTGTCTTTTAAATGGGTCAAACAAGTCTTACATGTTAGAAGTGCAAAATCAGTCCTAAAAACTTATGTTTAGTAATGTGATGTGTAACGGGTCATAAGAGTGAAAACTTTTCATAGGATTAAATATGGGTTATATACAGATCATGAGGCATTTTTATGAATTTTCTTGAAATTTATAAAGGTGCTTAAGTCATAGCAAACAACCCGTACTTTTGGTAAGTACCGGTAAATTTATAAAATGGAAATCAACTTTAATTACGTGGATAAATGGTATAAGTCTAGTAAATATCACTTGTATGGATTTTTAGCGTGAGTTTATATTAACCTTGAGTGTTCTTAATTATGTACATACAGTACTTGAAGGTACTTGAATGTGTTGATTCATTACGTGTTTATTCGTTAGGTGTTGTATTTGATTTCCAGGGGCATCCTCATCGTCGGTGATCGATTTCGTTTACGCCGTAGTTACTAATACTACCACTACTACTTAAGGTGAGTCTATAGCCTCGCTCTTTACTTATTTCAAATGTTTTTACCTGCAAGAGGGATACATGCTAATTTAAATGAAAATGAACATAAGTCATGAATGATTGTTGGACCCGAATGTTGCCTTGAATTGTATTGAGTACCTAGTTGCAAAAGTCCCTAAATTCGTGAACTATTAACTATTCTCTTGCCCTTGTGTGGGTTGGAGATAGCCGCTTATACAATTGATAGTACTATAGGGTTGACGACCCTATCCGAGACGAGAGCTAGTACGTTAAGTACCCTCTGCGGACGGATAACTTGTGATTAGAAATAAGGTATAATTGCAACTGATGCCCTTAGAAGGGGCACTGGTTTCATCTAAATCATGCCGGTAAATGTACGCGGGTGATTGAGTTAACGGATTAGTGTCACGAGCTTAAACACAATTATTAGCTATTGCTAAAGATAAAATCCTTGAATAATAGATTGTGAGTACGACAATGCCATTGAATGATCATGATTGGTTTTTAATACTTATGTTCAACTTATGATTTGATAAACCTATAGATTCGCTCAACCTTTGTGTTGACGGTTTTAAGCATGTGTTTCAGGTAACCAAGATTGATAGCAGCGGAGCATGCGAGGATGGAAGTTGTTATGGCTTGGCGGTCTACTTTGTTTTTCTTCCCTTTTAGCACTTAAAAATTTTATATTATGTCATGTGAACGAAAATGTACTTTTGGGTTGAGATTTCATGGGGACCAAAATGCAAACTCTGTTTTGTATTATCTTGGGATTTGGAAAACTGTAGACTTTGATGTTTTAATCAATCTTTAAATTTATGTTTATACTTTTACGTCTCTTGGAGTCGTTTAATATAGCTTATGTGTGATGATAACTACGTAGCACCCAAATGTTGTAGTTCCGCTGTGCATAGCATTTGTTGGGGGTGTTATATGGAGTGACTCATTCAGTATACTTTTGTTGTACGTGTTAGGATTTCCCCTATGCCATTAGATAATTCCTTATGCATTTCCACGCCACTTAGGGACTCTGTACGAATCACTCAGGTGTTTAGAGATCTTCCCCTATAATTCGATGATAAGATCCGTAGAGGTGACGCACTTCCTTTGGACATGTGCGAGTTTGACTTGATTTTGGGCATGGACTGGTTATCCAAACACTAGGTTACGATTGACTGGCACACTTATCGGGTTATCTTCGATGATGTTAAATCTCCAGACTACATACACCATGGTTTTCTACCAGGGAGGTCTGTACAAATTATTTCATCCATGGAGGCGCGTGCATTACTATCACACGGTTGTCAGGGCTTCATAGCCAATATTCATGACATTTTTGCTGAGTCTCCATCGATTCAAGATCACCCTATTGTGTCAGAATTTCCTGACTTTTTTCCTGATGAACTTCCGGTCATTCCACCTGTTCGTGAAGTCGAGTTTGAAATTGAGTTCATCCTAGTTGCATAGACAATTTCCAAGGCTCCTTATCGCATGGCTCCTATAGAGCTTAAAGAACTAAAAGATCAGATGCATGAACTTCTGGGGCGAGGTTTCATCCGTCGCAATGTAATAAGTGTGAAAACACTTATCCTTTTGCCACTAAAATCAAGTAAAAACAATACCTAATCATGTGTTTTATATCATAAATGTCGGAATTACGCGTGGTTTTGTGTTCTTGTGTTTAAATAGGTACAAATGATCAAAAGAAGAGAAAACACGGGATTTCACGGTCAAATGTCGAAGAAAAGTCAAGAAAGAGTCGAAGACAAGATCAAAAGACCAAAAGTGTGCCAAGATCACGAAAACCGGCTAAGTCCACTTAATATTGAAGAAATGATCAAGGAAGTCGGAATCGAGCTCGTTTTAATGGAATTCCTCGTGTTTGAAGATATTCGAGTCAAGTGGGTCCCACATTGGATAAATGGGCTCAAAAGCCCATTTAAGGAAAAGAGTTATTTAACTTTTTAACAAAAGCCCACAACTTGGCCCAAATAACAAAATAAAGGAGGAACTTTGGAAGCCCATTTGATGCAACGGATCCAATAGGGGCTCAAAAGCCCAATACTTAATAAACCTGGGACATTTGTTTGTTTCTAGATAAATTGGTCAAACTTGACCGGTCAACCCACACACGCATATAAACCAAACGCCTTAACCCTTAACCCTCACACCCCATTTTACCCCACACGTGTTTTCCACTTACACTTTAACCCACTCCCAAATAAAACAAATATTTACCCTCACCCTTCTTATCTTCGCTACAAACGAAGTAATAAAAAAAAACACATATCATCTTTCTTCCCTAAAAAAATTCGCAGACTTCCCCCCCCCCCCCCCCATAACCCTAATTTTTACATCACAATTAACCAACCAAAAAAATGGGGCTTTTACCCTTATAGGTTAATTCAACCTATAAGGAATAAATCCCCCAATTTTCGCAGCAAAACACCATGTGGTTCTGAAAACCTCAATCCACCGTGGCCTATTTCTCTCCTTTGATTGGCTATGCCACGTCCATACTCAAATCCCCCCAATAAAATTGAGCCACCTCACCCTCAAACAAGCACAACTAGCACAATCAGTGCCATGATGGCAATCCGAGTCACAAGGATGATCTCAGCCGCTGGATTAGAAGAAAAGAAGAGAGAGAAAAAGAATGATTGAATCAACGGTTCAGATTTGATGCTTACATGTGAAGCTATGAATAGGGTTTGTTGGGGTTCCCCTATAAAAACCCCCTCTTATCATGTAATTGTGTGCCTTTTTCTTTGTTTTAATTTTTATTTTCTAGAAAAAATAGAATTAGGGTTCTTGTAATTTTAATTTTGTTCAAGCTTTGTACTCGATTTAATATTAATGAAAGTCTAGTTTATTTAAATTTATTGTCTCGTTTTTATTATTATTTCGATTACTTTAATTTTATTTTTTATGAAATAATTATTATGATAAATTAAAGAGGTAATCTCTTTCCCCACTGGAAAGAAATAAATATATATATATATATATATATATATATATATATATATATATATATATATATATATATATATATATATATATATATATATATATATATATATATATATATATATATATATATATATATATATATATATATATATATATATATATATATATATATATATATATATATATTTCTGGTTACTGTTCATACTGTGAAGAAGATGGTGATAAGCTTTGGGTAAAGAAGGTGGTGTTTGGTGTTGTTTCGGTTCATTGAGGTGGCTCAGCGCCAACCTACGGCCCAACGGTTTCATCATTAGGTTTGTCCTTGTTTTTATTTTTCTTTGTTATTGATTTTGTGTTTTAGCTGCCTGATTGGTTAATTAATTTTACTGTTTGAGATTTAGAATTGTTAGGATATTAGTAGTTTGGATCTGCATATGTTTTGAGGATTTTCTGTCCAAAAGTAAAAGTTCAAAAAAGCAATACAATATTTATCACCAAATTCGTCTGGGGAGGGTTTCGAACCCTCGACCCCTAGCTCACAAGTCCTACGACACAGCCACTTGCTCTAGGCTAGTTCTTGTGTTTGTTTTCTATTAATTAAATTAATATAGGTAAGTTTAAATTTGGCAGTTTTAATTAAATTAGTTTAAATCAAGTTTAGTTTTATTTAAATTAAATACAAAAGTTTTATTTTATTTTAATTATCCAGTTTATTTTGAAAAATAATAAAAGTTAAAAAAAATATTTTATTTCTTTAATAGTTTAAATTTTTTTTTAAATTCATTTTTAGTATTTTAGTTAATATAAATTAGATTTGTTTAAAAAGTTTTAGTATTAAATTTAAGTTAGTAGATTTTATTTAAAAGTACTAGTTTAAAATTAATTAGACTTAAATAGTTTTAATTGAAAAAGTTTTTATTAGTTAATTTTTAAATAGTCTTTATTAAAATTAGTTTAAAATAGTTTTTAAACTGTTTAGATAATTAATTAATTAGTAGACTTAAATTAGTTTAAAAAATACCAAAAATACGTTTACCAAAAACAAGTTAAGTCGATACGTTAAACCGGAAATCAAATTCGAGTCGAATCGAGGAAAAACGAACATTAATTGCTTAAATTGGGATTAACAAAAATCCTAGTTCCAAATTGGCGCCGCTGCCGCTTCGCTCGTACGATTGACGATTTTTCGTGAAGACGTTTGGATTTTGGGATCCGTTCTCTTTGAACGTTAATTTTCTTGCACAAAAAATCAAAAATCTAAAAAAATCAAAAACTTAAAAATACAAAAAATTAAAAAATAACAAAAGCAATTTCTTTCCTAAGAATTGCACCAAAAAAAATTAAAAAAATCAAAAGTAATACTTTTTCCTAAAAGTATTACACCAAAAATATTACGTATTAGTGTTAATTTTTAGTTCTATTTCTTTCGATTTTTCTTGTGAATATATATTTTTCTAAAAAAATACAAAAAGATTTTTTCTTTTACTATATTATATTACGTAGCACAATAAATTACCTACTTTTCAAATAAGCCTTAGTTGGAATTTCATCACCTAACTATTGTAGTCGCATCCATAACAAGAAAAAGGGCAAAATAGATAAATACTAGTAAGACGTTTGAACTCGACATATACAAACTATAAGGTGGGTATAAGGCGACGCGCTATAAAAGGCCGTCTAAGGAAAAAGGTTTTTAAGTGCTTTGTGCCACCTCGTTTCCCCGCTTGCTTGTGCGTATATTGAGAGGGACGACCGATTATTGGTTTGCCAACTCAAGTAGTATTTACGTATATATTTTTGTAGCTTTTTCATATTGCTCCTCGAGAGGGAAAATCCTTTTCCTCTCAAAGTCGACCGAGGTCACCTACCTCATTCCAAAGTTTTAATTGTATGCGCACTCGCGCGCATACATACATACCGATTGGTGTACCAAATACTTCTAATTCTTCTAAAAAGAAGAAGAAGAAAAATAAAAAGACCGTCATTAAAGCCGATCCCGAGAATCGAGCTTTCGACAATACGATGGCAACGGATAATCGACCAATGATATGATTCTACAATCTCACGTTGAAGGAAACGATGACGTGATTGTGGTGCCAAATATTGGAGCTAATCATTTCGAACTTAAATCGGGTTTTATTCAAATGGTTTCCGCTACACCATTTTTAGGCCGTACTAATGATGACCCACACGCTCATATCAAACGTTTCATCCAATTAGCTAATACCGTCAAATACAATGGGGTGCCACAAGAGGCCGTTCGCCTCCAACTTTTTCCTTTTTCCCTCGAGGGACAAGCCCGGATTTGGCTTGATAAGGAACCACCCCAAAGTATTACCACATGGATCGACTTAGAGACCAAGTTCATTAACTACTTTTTCCCACCATCACGGACCACTTCTTTAAGAAATGAGATCATCACCTTTGAACAACAATATGGGGAAACGTTTAGTGAGTCTTGGGATCGTTTTAAAGATCTTTTGAGAAAATGTCCACAACACGGTTTCACTAAAGTGCATCAAATCAACACGTTATATAATGGTTTAACTCTAAACGACCAAGACTCACTTAATAGTGCCGCGGGGGGCAATATTCTTGTGAAAACAATGAACGAGGCTTGGGCTATTATTGAGAACAAGGCAAAAGTGCAAACCAAGAGTGTTAGGGCCACTATGGCAAGTGCTAGTTCTAGTGAGAGTGACAAGAGAATCGATAAACTTACTTCGCTTGTTGAAACACTCGCTCGAAAAACCGATGCCCTCACTACACATGTGCATGCCGTGAAAGAAAAAAGTGAAATGTGTGAGACTTGTGGTGGACCACATTCGTACTATAATTGTGACAAGGTTTACAATAATCAACAAGAAGTTTATGCTTATAACAACAATGAAAATGATCGGATTCATTTCAAACCAAATGTTGATGTTAACCATTTGTCTTACAAATCTAATAACTATTTGGCTCCCCCGGGTTTTGTAGCACCACAAAGACCACCCCCACCCGCCCAAAATAGGAACCAAGGTCCTCAACGGGGTAATTTTCAAGGAAATTCTAATCAACGGGGTTTTAACCAAAATCAAGGGAATTTTCAAGGGCAAAACCAAGGGTTAAATAATCAAGGATTTAATAACCAAAGTTTTCAAAATCAAGGATTTAATCAAGGTTCTAATCAATATCAAAACCAAGGTTTTCCTAATCAAGGTTATAATCAAATGAACATGCATAATCCTCAAATGGACTTGGTTTTACAAAAATTATCCGACCATGAACGAATGATGAGAGAGATGCAAGAATCGACCGATAAGAAATTTTTGACTATGATTCAAACCTTTTGTCCCCAAGGTGCCCTCCCTTTGAACACCGTGACTAATCCTAGGGCTAATGTTAATGCTATCACTACTAGGAGAGGTAAGACCACCGTAGAACCTTCCCCACCTAACCAAGGACCCGAGATACCTTCTTCTTCGACACAACCTCCTTCTTCCACTTGTGACATACCTCCCGTTATGCATTCGTCTACACCTTATGTTCCACCGATACCCAAATTTTCTACCACACCTTCGGTTCCAAAACCGGTTCCTTCACCTTCTATTTCTATTCCTCCTCCTCCACCAAAGGATGTGAGTAAGCAATCCACTCCAAATCCTTCATCTCAACCCAATATACCTTATCCCTCAAGGTTGCGGAAAGAGAAATTGAAGAATAAGGATGATATTCAAGTTTCGAACTTCCTAAAAATGTTCAAACAATTGAATTTTAATATCACCTTTGCCGAGGCGCTCGCTCACATGCCTAAGTACGCTAAGATGTTTAAGGATCTTTTAAGTGATAATGAAAAGTTGCTTGATATTGCCAATACCCAATTGAATGAGAATTGTTCCGCGGTTCTTTTGAGAAAATTACCGGTTAAGTTAGGAGTTCCCGGTCGATTCCTTATTCCTTGTAATTTTCCGGGTGTTGAGAATTGTATGGCCTTGGCAGATCTCGGAGCAAGTATCAATCTTATGCCATTGTCCGTGTGGAAACAATTATCTTTACCCGAGCTAGTCCCCACTCGTATGACATTAGAATTAGCTAACCGTACGGTCGCTTATCCGGTGGGGATAGCCGAGGATGTTTTTATAGGAGTCGACAAATTCACTTTTCCCGCCGATTTCGTCGTAGTCGACTATGAAATGGATCCCCGTGTTCCTTTAATTGTGGGACGACCCTTCTTGAGAACCGGGCGTACATTAATTGATGTAGCCGCGGGTGAACTTATCATGAGGGTCGGGGATGAAAAAATCGTCTTTAACATGGGTAAACTTTCCAAACTTCCCGATGAGCCCGAATTCGTGAGTTACATCGATGTGCTCGACGAAGCATGCGAAGAACACTTTCACGAGGCTTGTAAGAGCGGGATTTCTCCTTTACCTCATGTTGAGACCGTAGCTTCTATTGCTCCTTCATTGACTCCATTTGGAGAAAGTGACTTAGATGATTTTGAAGCTAGCTTGGGTCCTCTCGATATTAAGTATGATAATTCTCCCACCAATTGGGATGAAGACATTCGTACCATTGAGAGACTTCTCAATGAGGACAATATTTCTCCACCTACTCCTAAAGAAGTTACAAACGATGATCCTACTTTGACTAAGCCTTCCATTGACAATCCGCCGGATTTAGAGCTTAAGGATTTACCGTCTCATTTAGAGTACGTTTCTTAGAGGAGGATAATAAGTTGCGCGTCATTATTGCGAAGGACTTAAAAGAAGATGAAAAATCCCGACTTATCGATGTGCTTAAGAATCATAAGAAAGCTATTACTTGGAAAATCTCCGACATTCGCGGAATTGATCCTAATTTTTGTACTCATAAAATTCTCATGGAAGATGACTTTAAACCCGCAATCCAAAATCAAAGAAGGGTTAATCCAAAAATTCATGAAGTCATTAAGAAAGAAGTTATCAAACTTCTCGACGCCGGAATGATTTACCCTATCTCGGATTCGCCATGGGTTAGTCCCGTCCATTGTGTGCCTAAGAAAGGCGGAATCACCGTTGTTCCCAACGAAAACAACGAGTTGATTCCTACTCGACTCGTCACGGGGTGGCGAGTTTGCATTGATTATCGTAAGCTCAATGATGCCACTCGTAAGGATCATTTCCCTCTTCCTTTCATGGATCAAATGCTCGAGCGTTTAGCGGGTAATGATTTCTTTTGTTTCTTAGATGGTTTTTCCGGATATTTTCAAATCCCTATCGATCCTAAAGACCAAGAGAAAACCACATTCACTTATCCCTATGGAACATTTTCTTACAAAAGAATGCCTTTCGGCTTATGCATTGCTCCCGGGACTTTCCAAAGGTGTATGATGGCGATATTTCATGACATGGTTGAAGAAAATATGGAAGTCTTTATGGACGATTTCTCGGTCTATGTGATTCTTTCTCTTCTTGCCTTGCTAATTTAGAACGTATGCTCTAACGGTGTGAAGACACTTGTCTCGTTCTTAATTGGGAAAAATGCCATTTCATGGTAAAAGAAGGCATCGTCCTCGGTGATAAAATTTCCAAAGCCGGTATCGAAGTCGACCGTGCTAAAGTTGACGTCATTGCTAAGTTACCTCCACCTACCACCGTCAAAGGAGTTAGAAGTTTTTTAGGCCATGCGGGATTTTATCGACGTTTCATCCAAGATTTCTCGAAAATAGCTCGTCCAATGACTCATCTCTTAGAAAAGGATGCTCCTTTCATCTTCTCTCAAGAATGTCTCGACTCTTTCGAACTTCTTAATGGTAAATTAACTAAGGCACCGGTCTTAGTCTCTCCAAATTGGGAGTTACCTTTCGAGCTCATGTGCGATGCTAGTGATTTTACGGTAGGAGCGGTTTTAGGTCAACGAGTTAACAAACATTTCCAACCCATTCATTATGCTAGTAAGACAATGACGGGGGCTTAATTGCATTATACCATTACCGAAAAAGAGCTTTTAGCTGTAGTGTATGCTTTTGAGAAATTCCGCCCCTATCTTGTGCTTTCCACCACCATCGTTTACACCGACCATTCCGCCTTGAAATACTTGTTGACCAAGCAAGATGCTAAACCGAGACTCCTTCGTTAGGTTTTGCTCCTACAAGAATTTAAAATCGAAATTTGTGATAAAAAAAAAGGAGCGGAAAACCTAGCCGCGGGTCACCTTAGTAGACTTGAGGATCCTTATCAAGGGGAATCTCTGAATTAAGAGATAAATGAATCCTTTCCCCTTGAGAGCTTAATGTCTATTAATTCCAATCTTGATGATACCCCATGGTTTGCCGACATTGCAAACTATTTGGCGGGTGGTGTTCTTATCGAAGGGTTACCGTCCCAACAAAAGAAAAAATTCTTCAAGGACGTTAAAACATACTATTGGGACGACCCTTATCTTTTCAAGCAATGTGCGGACTTAATCATTCGTAGATGTGTTGATGGGCCGGCGGCTTTACAAATCCTTGAAGCTTGCCATAAAGGACCTACCGGTGGTCACTTTGGTCCTAATTACACCGCTAAAAAGTCTTTGATTCCGGATTCTATGGGCCCTCCATTTATCATGATGCACATGAAATGGTTAAACATTGTGATGCTTGCCAAAGACAAGGCAAGATCACACATAAAGATGAGATGCCTCAAAATTTCATCCAAGAATGTGAAATCTTTGACGTATGGGGCATCGACTTTATGGGGCCGTTTCCATCATCGAAGGGAAACAAGTACATCCTCGTAGCCGTTGACTACGTATCAAAATGGGTTGAAGCAAAGGCTTTACCTACTAACGACGCGAGGGTGGTTGTTAACTTCTTGAAACAATTGTTTGCTCGATTCGGTGTGCCTCGTGCTATTATTAGTGATCGCGGGACTCATTTTTGCAATGATCAATTTGCACGAGTCATGGCTAAGTATGGTGTCAATCACCGACTTTCCACCACGTATCATCCACAAACTAATGGACAAGCAGAGGTTTCTAACCGTGGTCTTAAGAGAATCTTAGAGCGAATCATGGGAGAGCATCGTGCCTCATGGGCCGATAAATTAGACGATGCTTTGTGGGCTTTCCGTACCGCTTATAAGACACCTATAGGTTGTACCACTTATCGCCTTGTGTACGGAAAGGCATGCCACCTCCCCATTGAGTTGGAGCATAAGGCTTATTGGGCCTTGAAATGTGCTAATTTTGACATAAACAAAGCCGGTGATCATAGGAAAATCAAACTCAATGAACTTAATGAACTTAGGAATGAGGCTTATGAAAATTCATTAATCTACAAAGAGAAGACTAAGCTCATTCATGATTCCAAGATTAAAAACCGAGAGTTCCATATTGGTGATCAAGTTTTACTCTTTAACTCTCGGTTGAAAATCTTTTCGGGTAAACTTAAGAGACGTTGGTCCGGTCCATTCACCGTGGCCCAAGTCTTCCCTTATGGCACCATTGAGTTATCCCAACCAAATGGGCCCAACTTTAAGGTGAATGGCCAACGGGTTAAGTTGTACTATGGAGAGGACATCTCTCACGAGATGATTCCATCCCTCTCCACATTTCCCTGAATTAATTCGGGAAATCGAGTCGAGCTAGAGACTCGTGATAAATAAATCAAGCATCATATAACTAGGTTAGATTTTTATCTTTACCATCCTTTCCACCCTTTTTCACCTTCATCCATTGTCCACCAATAAGTGTAGGGGGGAGCCAAGTAGGTTGTTTGTGTGTTGTGATTGTGTGCAGGGACATGTGCTTTGATGATCCACTTTTGGTTCTTTTGACGCGACCCGTGATCCCGTGTTCCCGTGTACCCGGTTCTATCAAAACTATTGTGATTCATACTTGTATGTAAATAAAACGAATAAATGTAATCAATTTAGTTGTCCCTTCCTTAGCTCGATATTAAACAACATACACAATGTCCTAAGTGTAGGGGAGTTTAATCTCCCACATGCTTAAACGTTGAGGACAATGTTTATATTAAGTGTAGGGGGGACTTCTATCGAATTTTAGTGGGCTTTTCCATGAATTTGACCCCATTTAACCGGAAAATTTTAAATAAATTTCAACGTTTTTCAAATTTTTGATCTATTTTGGCCTAGTAATATTTTTATTTTATTTTCTTTCCTTTTATTATCGCATCGTAATAATTTCCATTTCAAGAATAAAGTCAAAAATGAAATAAATAAATAAAATGGTTTTAACAAGTTTAGATATCTTTGATATATTAGGCCCGTCGTGAATATTTTGACTCAACCCGAGTTTACTTATCCAAGTTTACTTTAGCTGGTATCCTTAACCATATGGACATTAATTGGTTTATTATGCTAAACATCCACGAGTCTCATTCCTTGAGATTTTAAATTGTGGAGAACGAGAGATGATAGAGTTAATTATAAGTTTGGTATTCTTTCATTAACTTATGTGAGTTAGTTATGAGCTTTTTCTCCCATCGCTTGTTAATAAATATATTTGCAATAAATAAGGTTGTACGATTTGAAAAGTTACTTAGCTTCTAGCACAAGATCGTTTAAAAGTTGCTCGGTATTAATTAGAGTTCATAGCCAAGGCATAACTTATTGAAGCGGGACACGAATATTGACTTATCCAAAAAGGCCCTAACAAGGCATGAGGATACCCGAGTCCAAAAAGGCCCTCACAAGGCATGAGGATTCACTTTTTGCTAAAGATCCTAAGAGATTGTAAAGATCATTAATCCAAATCAATATGATGGATCAAGACACACGACGAGAAGCAATTACTCCCCTAAAGATCATGGAGAAGTCTATCCAAAAAGACCCTAACAAGGTATGAGGATAAATAGATCCAAGTCCGAAAAGGAGGCGGATCGTTGTATATCAAAATCCTAAATAAAGAAGAGGATAAATGAAGAAGTCATGGTCAACGGTTGAAGCATCTCTCACTCTTAATGAAGATGTATACCAAAATGAAGAGAAGACCATAATTTCAAGATCGTCTCTCAAGATTCAAAGTTTGAAGTACAAGCCAAATATCGGTCCGAGAAAGGTCTCAAATCGTGAAACGAGTTATGCCAAGATATGAACTTTTTGAGGTTTCGAGAAGCAGTTTTAAAAGATTTTGTCCCTTAGCTAACTATTGATTAAATCGTCCCACTTTATTTTCGGCCTTAATAAATTATCGAAATAAGTCAAAAATGCATCCTCGTGTTCATTCAAGACAAAAATAAAATACCATAGATACACCGTAGGAATAAGGGGGTCTAAGTGATTAGCTAAACCACATGAGTAAGTGTTAGTTGTGCTAACTTATGGTAAACAATGATCTCGTTTTTAAGCTTGGTATGGGGAACGTGAAACTTGAGGGTGACTAATATTCATGACACCAAAGCCCTAATCTAAGTCTTAGATTTCTTTACGAGTTTCTTCCATCTAATAATTTCCAAGTTAAATTAATTGTTAAAACTTTTGTCTCCTTTTAAGTTTTATCTTAATAAAGGCCAAGATGGGTTAATAATGAGAAAAATGTAACTATATGCTTTGAAATAATGCATTGCATGGGTCGTTGCAATGGTCAAGTGTAGGGGATTTAATAAGTGTGTAAACACTTATCCTTTTGCCACTAAAATCAAGTAAAAACAAGACCTAATCATGTGTTTTATATCATAAATGTCGGAATTACGCGTGGTTTTGTGTTCTTGTGTTTAAATAGGTACAAATGATCAAAAGAAGAGAAAACACGGGATTTCACGGTCAAATGTCGAAGAAAAGTCAAGAAAGAGTCGAAGACAAGATCAAAAGACCAAAAGTGTGCCAAGATCACAAAAACCGGCTAAGTCCACTTAAAATTGAAGAAATGATCAAGGAAGTCGGAATCGAGCTCGTTTTAATGGAATTCCTCGTTTTTGAAGATATTCGAGTCAAGTGGATCCCACATTGGATAAATGGGCTCAAAAGCCCATTTAAGGAAAAGAGTTATTTAACTTTTTAACAAAAGCCCACAACTTGGCCCAAATAACAAAATAAAGGAGGAAGTTTGGAAGCCCATTTGATGGAACGGATCCAATAGGGGCTCAAAAGCCCAATACTTAATAAACTTGGGACATTTGTTTGTTGCTAGATAAATTGGTCAAACTTGACCGGTCAACCCACACACGCATATAAACCAAACGCCTTAACCCTTAACCCTCACACCCTATTTTACCCCACACGTGTTTTCCACTTACACTTTACCCCACTCCCAAATAAAACAAATATTTATCCTCACCCTTCTTATCTTCGTTACAAACAAAGTAATAAAAAAAACACATATCATCTTTCTTCCCCAAAAAAATTCGCAGACTTCCCCCCCCCCCCCCCCCCCCCCCATAACCCTAATTTTTACATCACAATTAACCAACCAAAAAATGGGGCTTTTACCCTTTTAGGTTAATTCAACCTATAAGGAATAAATCCCCCTAATTTTCGCAGCAAAACACCATGTGGTCCTGAAAACCTCAATCCACCGTGGCCTATTTATCTCCTTTGATTGGCTATGCCACGTCCATACTAAAATCCCCCCAATAAAATCGAGCCACCTCACCCTCAAACAAGCACAACTAGCACAATCAGTACCATGATGGCAATCCGAGTCACAAGGGATGATCTCAGCCGCTGGTTTAGAAGAAAAGAAGAGAGAGAAGAAGAATGATTGAATCAACGGTTCAGATTTGATGCTTACATGTGAAGCTATGAAGAGGGTTTGTTGGGGTTCCCCTATAAAAAACCCCCTCTTATCATGTAATTGTGTGCCTTTTTCTTTGTTTTAATTTTTATTTTCTAGAAAAAATAGAATTAGGGTTCTTGTAATTTTAATTTTGTTCAAGCTTTGTACTCGATTTAATATTAATGAAAGTCTAGTTTATTTAAATTTATTGTCTCGTTTTTATTATTATTGCGATTACTTTAATTTTATTTTTTATGAAATAATTGTTAAGATAAATTAAAGAGGTAATCTCTTTCCCCACTGGAAAGAAATAAATATATATATATATATATATATATATATATATATATATATATATATATATATATATATATATATATATATATATATATATATATATATATATATATATATATATATATATATATATATATATATATATATATATATATATATATATATTTCTGGTTACTGTTCATACTGTGAAGAAGATGGTGATAAGCTTTGGGTAAAGAAGGTGGTGTTTGGTGTTGTTTCGGTTCATTGAGGTGGCTCAGCGCCAACCTACGGCCCAACGGTTTCATCATCAGGTTTGTCCTTGTTTTTATTTTTCTTTGTTATTGATTTTGTGTTTTAGCTGCCTGATTGGTTAATTAATTTTACTGTTTGAGATTTAGAATTGTTAGGATATTAGTAGTTTGGATCTGCATATGTTTTGATAGCTAATACTTTGAATCGTAGGTTTGTTTTCTTTATTTTTGTTAAGTTTGTAGGGAATCGATTTATGTCTGCTTGGTAGTAACTGCTATATTAGGTTCAAGTATTTTTTGTTAATTTAGTTTGAATTTGGTACTATTTGGGATCTGTTTGTTTTTTTTATTTACTGTTCTTTTTTGTTTAATCTGCTTGAATTGGTTAACGTTATTGTTAAGATTAAGTTTGAGAATACTGATTTAATTGCTTTTGTATGTTTGGATTTGCTTATTTCGAATTACTGTTTAGTTATTGCTTATTGTTTATATTTCGTTTTAAGTTTTATGCTTATTTGATTAAACTTCTTAGCTTATAGGGTTGTTTAAATCTGCTTGTTAAATTGATTTGTTTTATGAGCTTATTTGGTTCCTGCTTATTTGAATTCAGCTTATTTGGATTGTATTCTTAATTTTGTAACTGCATAAACCTCAGACTCAATTAGTCGGAGGATTTTCTGTCCAAAAGTAAAAGTTCAAAAAAGCAATACAATATTTATCACCAAATTCGTCTGGGGAGGGTTTCGAACCCTCGACCCCTAGCTCACAAGTCCTACGACACAGCCACTTGCTCTAGGCTAGTTCTTGTGTTTGTTTTCTATTAATTAAATTAATATAGGTAAGTTTAAATTTGGCAGTTTTAATTAAATTAGTTTAAATCAAGTTTAGTTTTATTTAAATTAAATACAAAAGTTTTATTTTATTTTAATTATCCAGTTTATTTTGAAAAATAATAAAAGTTAAAAAAAAATTTATTTCTTTAATAGTTTAAATTTTTGTTTAAATTCATTTTTAGAATTTTAGTTAATATAAATCAGATTTGTTTAAAAAGTTTTAGTATTAAATTTAAGTTAGTAGATTCTATTTAAAAGTACTAGTTTAAAATTAATTAGACTTAAATAGTTTTAATTGAAAAAGTTTTTATTAGTTAATTTTTAAATAGTCTTTATTAAAATTAGTTTAAAAAAGTTTTTAAATTGTTTAGATAATTAATTAATTAGTAGACTTAAATTAGTTTAAAAAAAATACCAAAAATACGTTTACCAAAAACAAGTTAAGTCGATACGTTAAACCAGAAATCAAATTCGAGTCAAATCGAGGAAAAACGAACATTAATTGCTTAAATTTGGATTAACAAAAATCCTAGTTTCACAATGCATCGCCATGGAGTGTACCGATACTGTTCGCGAAAAAGAAAGACGACATCATGCGTTTGTGTATAGACTATCATGAGCTAAACAAGATCACGATCAGGAATCGTTATCCTTTGCCGCGTATTGACGACCTTATCGATCAACTTCAGGGCGCCAAGTATTTCTTAAAGATCGATATGAGGTCTGGCTACCATCAGTTACGGGTTAAAGAGCAGGATATTTCCAAGACTGCTTTCCGTAGACGTTATGGGCACTACGAGTTCGTAGTCATGCCATTCAGACTCACTAATGCTCCAGCTGTTTTCATAGATTTGATGAACCATGTCCTCCATGATTTTCTGGATAAGTTCGTTATCGTGTTCATTGACGACATCCTGATTTTCTCTAAATCGAAGGAGGAACATGAGGAACACCTTCGTACTGTCTTGCAGATTCTTTGTCAGAAGCAGGTGTATGCCAAGTTCTCCAAATGTGAGTTCTGGTTAAGCAAGGTGGCATTTCTGGCCCGTATTGTATCTATAGAGGGGATCACCATGGATCCTTCGAAGGTCGAAGCTATCACCAAATAAACGAGACCTACATCTGCAACTGAGGTCAGAAGTTTTCTTGGTTTAGCTGGCTACTACCGCAGGTTTGTAGAGAACTTTTCACGGTTGGCCTTACCTTTGACTAAGCTAATGAGGAAAGGAGAGAAGTTTGTTTGGATTAAAGAGAGAGAGAGAAGAGCTTTGAAGATCTTAAGCAGAAGTTAGTGACTGCACCTATTCTTACTCTCCCATCTGCTCAGGTGGATTTCAGATATATAGTGACGCTTCAGGACAGGGTTTAGGCTGCGTTCTCATGCAACATGGGAAGGTTATTGCATACGCATCACGACAACTAAAACCTTATGAAGAAAACTATCCCACTCACGATTTAGAGCTTGCAGCAATTGTTTTCACGTTGAAGATCTGGAGACATTATTTGTATGGTGAATCATGTGACATATTCACCGATCAAAAGAGTCTCAAGTACATCTTCACCCAGGAGGATCTGAACATGAGACAAAGGAGATGGTTATAGCTATTGAAGGACTACGAAACCAACATTAAGTACCATCATGGTAAGGCGAATGTGGTGGCAGATGATCTAAGCAGAAGGTCGGGTATGATTGCTGGCAATTGGATTGCAAAGGAGATCATCCGTGACCTAGAGATGACTGATATTGAGTTTTGTGTACGAGGACAGCACGGTTACTAGGCTAATCTTAGGGTGGAACCAGACTTACATTCTAGGATCAAGGAAGCTCAGAAGGACGATGGTGAGATTTGGTCTATCATTCAGAACCTTGATCAGCAGACGGAGTTACGTCTTGATTATGACGGTATCTTATGGCAGGGCACTAGTCACTAGTTGTTCATGATGACTCTACACTCAGGGAAGCTGTGCTGACTAAAGCTCACAGCTCTCCATTTACCATACATCCTGGTTCTACCAAGATGTACCACGACATCAAGAAACACTTTTGGTGGAATGGTATGAAGCAGGATGTTGCCACCTTCGTTTCTAAATGTATGATCTGCCAACAAGTTAAGATCGAACACCAGCGAGCTATGGTTTACTACAGCCATTAGATATTCCAGCATGGAAGTGGGATAAAATCTCCATGGATTTTGTTACTGGTCTTCCTGTTACTCAGAGGAAGAACGACGTTATCTGGGTTATTGTTGATAGGTTGACTAAATCTGCTCATTTTCTGTCGATCCGCAAGGAGCATCCGGTCAGCAAATTAGCAGACACTTTTCAGAAGGAGATCATGAGACTGCATGGTACTCTATCAGAAATCATTTATGATAGAGATCCCCGTTTCACATCACGTTTGTGGCAGAGTCTGTAGAAAGCTTTAGGCACCAGACTCAAGCTCAGCACTGCCTTTCATCCTCAGACCGACAGACAGTCGAAATGTACCATTCAGACATTGGAGGACATGATGCGGTCATGTTCTCTAGAGTGGCCAGGAAGCTAGGATGATTATATATTTCTAGTGGAGTTTGCATACAACAAAAGCTGGCACGCTAACATCAAGTGTTCTCCTTTTGAGATGTTGTATGGTAGGAAATGTCGCGCCCCAATCTGCTGGGATCAAGTAGGCGAACGACTGCTTGAGGGTCCAGAGATGATTGAGGTGACCAATGAGAAGGTCGTTGTCGCCAAGGCGAAGCTTCAGGAAGCTCGTGCTCGTCAGAAGAGCTATGCTGATAAAAACCGTAGAGATGTATCTTTCAACGTAGGTGATCATGTTTTCCTCAAGGTATCACCTGCACGAGGAGTTAAAGGTTTTGGAAACAGAGGGAAGCTCAGTCCTCGCTTCATTGGACCGTTAGACATCATAGAACGCGTTGGTGAAGTGTCATATCGTTTAGCGTTACCGCCTCAGCTATCACATGTTCATAACGTATTCCATGTGTCCTTACTCAGAGGATACAACTATCATCCAGTTCATGTGGTCCCGTATCCACTTGATCAGATTCGATAGGATCTTTCATATGTCGAAGAACCCGAGAGATTTTTTGAACGACAAGATCGTGTCATGCGGAGGAAGACGATCCCATTCGTCAAAAACCTCTGGAGGGATCATCCTGAGCGAGAAGCCACTTGGGAGGCGGAGGAGTCTATACAGACTTCTAACCATCATTTCCAGTCCTGATTCGGGTATGTTTTCTTTCAGTTTATGTTTTCTCCAATTCGAGGACGAATTGTTCTTTTAGAGGGGAAGAGTTGTAAAACCCGCATTAAGATACCATGAACAGTAAACATCCAAAAACACGGTAAAAGTAAAACTTCCATTTATAATAGAATTCATGTGTCACGATATTTAATAACATGTAATTACGTATATATTATAAATGTGTTAAGTACGCGACATATAAAATCACGATAATTAATCATGAACGTACACGTAAATAATTGAACTCGGGAAAAGTATGGGTTTCCCCGTGGGCTCCCTATGTGTCGCGGCTAAACAAGAGAGAAGGAAAGGATGGGCTTTGGCCCATGACCCAACTTAAAACCCATAATAACAAAACTCCAGGAAAACATAAACATATTTTAGGTTTATAGAAAAAAAAAGTTCCATTGTCTCCCTTGTCTCCTCTTGCCGCCGGCCACATCAAAGAACAAGGACAAACCGGACAATTTTGGTTATTGATTTATTTAGTGTACTTGATCGTGATCTTAATCCTTTTCTTCCACGAGTTCGGTATAATCAAACACCTTTTCTTTTCTTATAAAACTTATTGAATTCGTGTTTTTATTTAATTAATCTTAAAAACAAGTAAAATAAAACGTGTGGGATTAATTAAATCATAGTTTAAGGGGTGTGTGGTTTGTGTTTTGGTTCCCCCGAGACGCCATCGAGAGCCAAGGGGCTCCCGGCTTGTCTTCATCACCACCACCGAGACCCTCTAAGGGCTCGACTTAGTTGGTTTTGGCTCGGACGACACAAGGAAACCCTGAACGTGTGTCGGGGTGTGGTTTTGTTTTGGACCGAGTGCCAACCGAGACCTATAGGGTCTCGGTGGGGCTTTTTGGCTAATAGTAGGAACCGAACAACATGAAACAGTGGGAACCGGTCACAACCAGTGGAACCGGCTGTGAACCGGTATGAATCAGGATGCCATGGCTCGGCAGTGTGAACCGAAAGCCACCAGTGGCAACCAGCTAGCCGGTCTAGCCACTGGTAGGACTGTTTGTTTCAGCTTATATGTTTCGGCTTATATGTGACCCGGGTTTCGGGCTCGGGTTAATTTTTAAAACACGGGTTCGGGGAAAATATTAAAATCAGAAAATATGTTTAATTATATTAATTACTAGAGTTTTTAATTTAATTAATTTCATGATTAGATTAAATATTAAAATCAGGTATTTTATCTTAGCTTAATTTAATTAAAACATGTATTTTTAATTAAATTCGTATAACATATAGTTTAATTAATTAACCAAGTTATTTAATTAATAAGCTATTACCATGACTTGTAGTATACTAATTAAACGTTACGTATTATTAACAATCCACCTTATTTCTAATTGTGAAAACTTACTATTTTTGGAAACTTTCTATTTTTAGAAACTTACTATTTATGGAAATCTGCTATTTTTAGAAAGTTACTTAGTATTACAATACAAGTATTATAATACACTACTACATGCATAATACACTACAGAACATCAGTATAATTACAAATAACACAGTAAAATACTAAAACATGACAGAATAAGTATAACAAGCTAATCAACCACAGAACCAGTAAAACACATGTAATTCAGACAACTCATACACGTTCCCGTTCTTATGTATTATTATCCGTCAAGACGGAGTAGTTTCTTCAGCGTTTCCATTAGCTTCTACTTGACATAAGGTACGGATATCCCGTTCTTCAGTAAGGACAACTTCTTCCTTTATTAGGATTTCCCGTATGCAGCCAACTGTTTTCCCCAGTAGTTACAAATTAAATGCTTATGTTGTATTAGTTACCTTAGCCATATACATGCATGACCAGTTTCACCTAGTTATGGAGATACCATAACCATAACACTAGAGGCACTAGTGTTATGACTTCACCACGGCGGAGTGATTGCTCGTGGAGTCCTTTTCACTTATTTGGACATTATTATATTATTCTTATCATGTCAGGTGTATAGGTGCATCCTAGGTTCAGTTTCAGTCAGGATTTCATGGTGAATGTGGTGTGTGCCTTGCATCCTTCAAAAGGAGTTGATCCCTCCTACTCATTTCCATATTAATTATAGGCATCCCCTCTAATTGCATGATGAGGTCACCCTTCTATGTATTCATGCACGTTGTTGACCTCATGACCTATTTTGGCTATTGGTACATTAAAATAGTACAGATTTTCATAAGTAGCATAAGCTATGTTTTTAGAACTAAAACAAGATAACATGTTATACGCGTAGGTTTTCCAGGATTTATTCAATTCCGCTGCTATTCATGCTTTATGCTCATTATATTCTTTCATATTATATGTCTCCCATGCTTTGTTGTATATCCATTAACTGAGCGTTATGCTCAATCGTTTTCCATTTCCATGTTCCCAAACGGCAGGTACCCAAGGTCGCAAGTAGGATCTCCAGAGTATGTGCATTCGGATGGAAGCTATCCAGCCTCTTTTACCTTATGCATTTATTCCTACTTATTTTCATGAATGTTTAAACATTTACCTTGCATGCTTTGCTGACACGCCATAATTTACTGTAGCATCCCATCTTAACAAATAGGGTGTTACAATTATGGTATCAAAGCCCAAGGTTTCGACTTGTAGCTCTGTAAAACATGACCTATGACTTATGGGTTGTCAACATCGTCTTCCTAAAACTGACAGTTGGTTTTCATGCATTCATTAATTTTTCATTTTTCTTT
The DNA here is from genome assembly GCA_025667525.1 of Glebionis coronaria. Classification (NCBI taxonomy): domain Eukaryota; kingdom Viridiplantae; phylum Streptophyta; class Magnoliopsida; order Asterales; family Asteraceae; genus Glebionis; species Glebionis coronaria. The sequence continues at coordinate 591,056,161 of CM046876.1, forward strand.
CATGCATTAATATCATTGTCGCAGGTTTATGACTAAGTAATGGTTGGTACATGACTGGCCCTATTTAGTCGCATGTGCTTTTATCGAAACTTTTATCTTTCGGACCGACCCATAGGCGTCCCCTTGCTATGTCTTTTGTTTTGGGTGAACTAACCATAGGCGTTTACCCTCGCACATATAAAAGTTTTTATAAACTGCATCATGCATTCTACACTGTTTCATGCATTATAAACTGCTTCATTGATATATATATTGTTCATGCATTTTTATGTTCATCTCATTTCAGACTTATCATTTATGTTGCATTTTGTTTTTAAACTGTCAGATAGTGAACATACGTAATGCTCAGGAATTGGTTGCAGCTTTGCAAGCCATCCTTCCCTAAATTCACAATGAAATCAGGGACGAAGTTCATGCTGAAATTCAAGCTCAGGCCGTTCAGTATGGCCCTCATCCTAAAAACCACTACAAAAACAACAATCCTCCACCACCACCACCACCTGTGACTCTTATGACTTGGTTGGAGCGATTCAAAAAACAGCGACCCTGTTCGTTTGAGCAGACTGACAGCCCCAATGAGGTCGAGGCTTGGATTTCCTACATCGAGAAGATATTCGATGCGATTGGTTGTGACGGTGTTTTCAAGGCAAGACTGACTTGCTATAAGTTTGAAGGTGATGTGCTGTAGTGGTGGAAATCTGTCAAGCATGCCAATAGTGGTGATAATTGGGTTGCACTCTTAACATGGTAGTTTAAGGAGCTCTTCCTTAATCAGTACTTTCCACATGCTGAACAGGAGAATCTTAAGCGGGATTATCATAATATCCGACAGGTTGCTGGTGAGAACAGCAATGAGTTTATGTAGAGGTTTCTCCGTTTGGCTGGTTTCTTGGGAGCAGCAGCTGCTACAGCTGAGGAACAAGCTGAGAAGTTTTGTTGGGCTCTTCGTACTTCGGTCGCCAACAGTTTGGTTTGTGCTACGTTCACTACAGTGGCATAAAGTGGCCGATGCAGCTCGTAAGCTAGAAATGCTTCAGGAACGAGAGGAGTTTGGTGATGACCGATCAGTGAAGAGGTATTTTCAATCACCAATTGTAAACCGTTCATTTCTTTTAGAATTTCCATTTTCATATGATCCTCTGTTCAATCTTATATTTCAGACAGAAGACTGACGACCAAAAGCCTGCGGTCGTTCAACAGCAAGCATCTAAAGGAAACGGTCAGACCAATGACCGTTCTGGTTCAGAGAGGCGTGGTGGTAATGATAATTACCGTAACAACGCTAATAACTCGAACAACAGCAGGTCCCTACATTTACCTTCTTTCATTTTAAATTATCTCATGCATGTAATCCTGAAACAGGCTCTCAGTTAGCTAGGACGCCTGCTGGAGGATTCACACATCCTATATGACAAGCATAAAAAAAGGCACCTAAGATCGGGGGGTCGGGGATGATCAAAGAACATGATGGACATGATTAGTTCTAGTGAGAGAAAGTTAGAGAGAGGTGAAGGAATCTTGTTTGTTTTATTTCAAGTGAAAGAAAACAAAGAAAAAAATAACAAAATTCCACACCCCCATGGAGAGTCATGGGGGTATTTATAGACCTATCTTCACTAGACATCCATCCTTTACATAATTAGTCCCTGCGTATAGCAAATGGATATAAGTCTATTCCAACTCACGTGAAAGGCGCCAACTTACCAAAAAGTAAGTCTAACAATCTCCTTCCAAGATGGTGATTCACGTGAGTTGGTTACAATGATTCCTACAAGCAAAAATAAAGAAAAATGATAAGCTTGAATTCCAGCATTCCTTGAGACAGTCTTCATCGACCTTAATCTTCTTGAATACTCCAGCTCTATTTCTTCAGCTTTGTAGAATCTAGTTGAGTTTTACTCCCTCCCAACTAGAAGGCCTTTCATAAAACAAGCAGTAAAGACTGCTCCCTCCCAAACAGATCCTTCAGAGGAAATCTGTGGGAGGTGATAACGTCATCAACATTTTCTCACAAATTAAAGCAATCCCAGTCTTGAATCTATGATAGATTACTAGAAGTACACACTATATCCCGAACATGAAGTCAACCTATAGCACCAGAGTCAATAAAGTCCCGGAAATGCACATTTCTCCTGACAGAACAGTGATGATGAAATTTTGCCACATCAAAGTCAATTAAGTCCCGAATGTAGTCAACTTATCCCTTTATGTAGAAACAGTAACACCAAGGTCAAGTGACCCCGCATGTACACATTTTTCCCTCCAGGATGATACCTATTAAGGGAATCATCCTTCATGTATGTACGTGGTATGCCAACTAGAACCTCTTACTTAGTAACCATTACTATGTGAGAAGATGTCAACAATATCTCTCTAAACAAAATTCTCTCAAGATCACCCCGAACTGAATCCCCTTATCTATTATGTTGGCTATTGATAGTGACCACTAATGAAGATAACCCGATAGTCCAAACTTGAAACTGAAGTAGAATTTCCCAAACTTGAACTTAAGCTTGCACTATAGTAGAATGAAGAGCGATGCAGAGATGTCTTAAACGTACCTCATACCAAAAGGCGGTATAAAAAAGGTACAACTTCTCTAAAGTACCCTATACCAAAACAGGCGGTATATGAAAAGGTACTACATCTCTTGAAGAAATCCACAACTGCAAGTGCGTGTGACACTGAGAACCACAACGAAGCTCCCAAAAAATGATAGTTATCCATTTCGTCATCCATCCTCCCTTTGAGAATGGAAACTAGATACTTCAAGTCTTATTCATAACCGTATATGCTCGAACAAGTTATCTTATAAAGCCGTAAGTACTCCTTTAAAGATAAAACAAGGACGCCTCTGAAAAATATCACTTCAACCTCAAATAAGTAGCATCGAATCATCTTCGTAATCACATAAACCGTAATAGCCATTAGGAATTTAGGTGAATTTTTTATAAGGATCTTTTTAGTGTAATGTATCGTGTTTGTTGTGTTTGTAGTTCATGAAGAAGTGTTATGAGCGAAAACAGATATCCGGCCAGAATGTCATGGTTTAAACGGCCCGCCAAAGTAATAAAATTCTGTCACATAAGCCTTTAACCTGACAACAATTTTATCACTTGGTTCTTTCGAAAATACCCGGCTCAATCCAATAACCCCTATAATCCAAATCGGACATGATTAATTTTGTAAAAATTGGATATACCCGAATCCAATTTCAAAAATAATCAGCCCATAACACTCAAATTGGATATCAATATAGCAATGCACAATCTCATTTCTTAGATACGACATACTCCACAAATACAAATGGATGAAACAATGCCACGTTGTGAATAACAGTCAATTAAAATGTATCCCCACGTGGCCCAAGTGATAAGTATACCCGTCCAACACCAACTTATAAAATACCACTAAATCAATCATAATCTAATTACTTGAAACCTCCGCCCCCCTTTTTTCATCTATACATCCAAAACTTATCTCCTCCCAATCTCACTTCATCTGTTCCCATCTCCACTCTCATCTTAGTCTCCCTTTAATCGATTAAAACTCTCCATCAATCAAATAAAACATAGCCTAATCCCATCAAAATCTATCCAAACAGTCACCCCATGATGGTTCAACCATCTCATTCCTCAGTCTAAACGAAATCCATTCTAACTCACAAATCAATGACATCATATTAAAATCAGACGCAACCCGAAACTTCAAATCATCCATTAAGTTCAAGCATAGAACATCAAATGATGGCTTCCAGATCCTTGTATAAGGGTCTCGGGTAGGTATTATGATTGCATGTCATTGATTTGCTTTGTAATGATTTTGAAATGAATTAAACAAAGATCTATGATGATTTAATGATAAAACGCAAAAAAAATCTTTTAAAAGATTAACAAAAACGTTTTAGTAAATCTGAGATCCTTTTTTTTTAACTGAAATGGTTTCGAGTTTAGATATGATGGGTTTTAGTTGACGCTGGGGTTAGGATATAGATTGGTGTTGAATTGTGGAGTGAAAAGGATGAGATTTGATAAAAAAAAAACAACGAGGGTATGAGTCGGTTTTGATATGAAACTGGTTTTGTGTAAGGCATTAACTAGTGGTTTTTGGAAAACGTGAGTCTAAATCTGATATTTTAAATTCACTGATATAGACTCACTGGAATGTTTTTCATACTTCACCATCGCAATGTATTTAATTTTCAGTCCATCGCAATGATTAAACCAATCTATCGCAATGTTTCTCAATTTCTAGGCCATCGCAATGTGTCATCATCCATCGCAATACACAAGTTTGAGTCTTTCATCGTAATGAGTCAACACAAAACCCATCGCAATGTGCTTCTCCATCGTAATGTCATCTAAAAAATTTGGGCAGCATGACGACTTAACTACCATTGCGATGGATCAAGCCACCCATCGCAATGAGACCCATCGGAATGAGTCCCATCGCAATAGATACATCCCTACCCATCGGAATGTGTAAAAAGAACCCCATCGGAATAAATATGAAAAAGAAGTCGTCGCAATGTATTCATCTGAATGTGCATCGTAATACCCATCTGAAAGTACCATCTCAATAGGGTTTTGACTCATAATTTGGTGTCCCTGAAAAAAATGGATCTGGTCAATTTTTTCTTTTTCCTCAAAATATTAGATCTTAGCAGAGATTCATGGGACAAAGACAAAGAAACGGGTACCAAAAAGTTTTATTACGAGACAAAAACCCAACACAGATTTTGACAAAGCTTTATATATCGTGACAAACTGATTCAAAGTGAATGATAGCAATAACTTGACATAATGAAATCATGTATAACTTGAATCAGAAAAAATACGAACCATAAAACTGAAAGCACGTCACGAACTTGATAACCCGATGAATCTGAAAACACAACACGAACACAAACCACACGGATACAAGACACCCCCGGTTAGCTCTGATACCAATTGACAAGCATCAAAAAAGGCACCTCAGATCGGGGGGTCAGGGATGATCAAAGAACATGATGGACATGATTAGTTCTAGTGAGAGAAAGTTAGAGAGAGGTGAAGGAATGTTATGTGTTTTATTTCAAGTGAAAGAAAACAAAGGAAAAAAATAACAAACTTCCACACCCCCATGGAGAGTCATAGGGGTATTTATAGACCTATCTTCACTAGACTATATATCCTTTACATAATTAGTCCCTGCGTATAGCAAATGGATATAACACTATATGTCCTACTTGTTCGCGCAAACATTCTGGTGTTTGTCGCTGAGGTACTGGTGGTTGTTTCAACTGTGGCCAACAAGGCCATCAGTAGAAGGACTGTCGCCAGGGTCAGATAGAAGGCACCTATGGACATGCCGACTCCAACCACCTCCTACTTCTGGTCGCGTGTTCACTACCACTAGAGATCAGGCGAACAAGACTTCAGGAACCATCACCGAAAATCTCTTTATGAATGGTATGGCAGCATGTGTTTTGTTTGATACTGGAGCGACTCATTCAGTCATATCCACTACTTTTACTGTATGGGTAAGGATTTCCCATATGCCATTAGATAATGCCTTATGCATTTCCACGCAACTTAGGGACTTTGTATGAATCACTCGGGTGTACAGAGATCTTCCCCTAGAATTCGATGATAAGATCCGTAGAGTTGACGCACTTCCTTTGGACATGTGCGAGTTTGAATTGATTTTGGGCATGGACTGGTTATCCAAACACCAGGCTACGATTGACTGCCACACTTATCAGGTTATCTTCGGTGATGTTAAGTCTCCAGAGTACATACACCATGGTTTTCTGCTAGGGAGGTCTGTACAAATTATTTCATCCATGTAGGTGCGTGCATTACTATCACACGGCTATCAGGGCTTCATAGCCACTATTCATGACATTTCTGCCGAGTCTCCATCGATTCAAGATCAGCCTATTGTGTCAGAATTTCCAAACATTTTTCCTAATAAACTTCCGGTCATACCACCTATTCGTGAAGTCGAGTTTGAAATTAACCTCATCTCAGGTGTTGAGCTAATTTCCATGGCTCCTTATCGCATGGCTCCTTTAGAACTAAAAGAACTAAAAGATCAGCTGCAGGAACTTCTGGAGCGAGGTTTCATCCGTCCTAGTGCATCGCCATGAAGTGCACCACTACTGTTCGTGAAGAAGAAAGACGGCAGCATGTGTTTGTGTATAGACTATCCTGAGCTGAACAAGATCACGATCAAGAATCATTATCCTTTGCCGCGTATTGACAACATTTTCGATCAACTTCCGGGCGCCAAGTATTTCTCAAAGATCGATATGAGGTCCGGCTATCATCAGTTACGGGTTAAAGAGCAGGATATTTCCAAGACTGCTTTCCGTAGACGTCATGGGCACTACGAGTTTGTAGTCATGCCATTCGGACTCACTAATGTTCCAGCTGTCTTCATGGATTTGATGAACCGTGTCTTCCGTGAGTTTCTGGACAAGTTCGTTATCGTGTTCATTGACGACATCCTGATTTTCTCTAAATCCAAGGAGGAACATGAGGAACACCTTCGTACAGTCTTGCAGATTCTTTGTCAGAAGCAGTTGTATGCCAAGTTCTCCAAATGTGAGTTCTGGTTAAGCAAGGTGGCATTTCTAGGCCATATTGTATCTATAGAGGGGATCACCATGGAAACTTCGAAGGTTGAAGCTATCACCAAATGGACGAGACCTACATCTGCAACTTATGTCAGAAGTTTTCTTGGTTTAGCTGGCTACTACCACAGGTTTGTAGAGAACTTTTCATGGTTAGCCTTACCTTTGACTAAGCTAATGAGGAAAGGAGAGAAATTCGTCTGGACAGAAGAGCGAGAGAAGAGCTTTGAAGATCTTAAGTAGAAGTTAGTGACTGCACCTATTCTTACTCTCCCATCTGGCTCAGGTGGATTTCAGATATATAGTGACGCTTCAGGAAAGGGTTTAGGCTGCGTTCTCATGTAACATGGGGAGGTTATTGCATACGAATCACGACAGCTAAAACCTTATAAAGAAAACTATCCCACTCATGATTTAGAGCTTGCAGCAATTTTTTCACGTTGAAGATCTGGAGACATTATTTGTATGGGTAATCATGTGACATATTTACCGATCACAAGAGTCTCAAGTACATCTTCACCCAGAAAGAACCGAACATGAGACAAAGGAGATGGTTAGAGCTATTGAAGGACTACGACACCAACATCCAGTACCATCCTGGTAAGGCGAATGTGTCGGCAGATGCTCTAAGCAGAAGGTCGGGTATGATTGCTGGCATCTGGATTGCAAAGGAGATAATCCGTGACCTAGAGATGACGGATATTAAGATTTGTGTACGAGGACAACACGGTAACTAGGCTAATCTTAAGGTAGAACCAGACTTACATTCTAGGATCAAGGAAGCTCAGAAGGACGATGGTGAGATTTGGGCTATCATTCAGAACCTTGATCAACAGACGGAGTTTCGTGTTGATGATGACGGTATCTTATGGCAGGGCACTAGTCACTAGTGGTTCCTGATGACTCTACACTCAGGGAAGCTGTGCTGACTGAAGCTCACAGCTCTCCATTTACCATACATCCTGGTTCTACCAAGATGTACCACGACATCAAGGAACACTTTTGGTGGAGTGGTATGAAGTAGGATGTTTCCACCTTCGTTTCTAAATGTATGATCTGCCAACAAGTAAAGATCGAACACGAGCGAGCAAGTGGTTTACTACAACCATTAGATATTCCAGCATGGAAGTGGGACAAAATCTCCATGGATTTTGTTACTGGTCTTCCTGTTACTCGGAGGAAGAACGACGCTATCTGGGTTATTGTTGATAGGTTTACTAAATCTGCTTATTTTCTTCCGATCCGCAAGGAGCGTCCGGTCAGCAAATTAGCAGACACTTTTTAGAAGAAGATCAAGAGACTGCATGGTACTCCCTCAGAAAACATCTCTGACAGAGATCCCCCTTTTACATCACGTTTCTGGCAGACTCTATAGAAAGCTTGGGGCACCAGACTCAAGCTCATCATGCCTTTCATCCTTAGACCGACGGATAGTCGGAACGTACCATTCAGGAAGCTGGGATGATTATATATTTCTAGTAGAGTTTGCATACAACAACAGCTGGCACGCTAACATCAAGTGTGCTCCTTTTGAGATGTTATATGGTAGGAAGTGTCGTGCCCCAATCTGCTAGGATCAGGTGGGCAAACGACTGCTTGAGGGTCCAGAGATGATTGAGGTGACCAATGAGAAGGTCGTTATCGCCAAGGCGAAGCCTTAGGAAGCTCGTTCTTGTCAGAAGAGCTATGCTATTAAACACCGTAGAGATGTATCTTTCAACGTAGGTGATCACGTTTTCCTCAAGGTATCACCTGCACGAGGACTTAAACATTTTGGAATCAGAGGGAAACTCAGTCCTCGATTCATCGGGCCGTTCGACATCATAGAACGCGTTGGTGAAGTGTCATATCGTTTAGCGTTACCGACTCAGCTATCACACGTTCACAACGTGTTCCATGTGTCCTTACTCAGAGGATACAACTATCATCTAGTTCATGTTGTCCAATATCCACTTGATCAGATTCGAGAGGATCTTTCATATGTCGAAGAACCCGAGAGAGTTCTTGAACGACAAGATCGTGTCATGCGGAGGAAGACGATCCCATTCGTCAAAATCCTCTGGAGGGATGATCCTGAGTGAGAAGCCACTTGGGAGACGGAGGAGTCTATACGGACTTCTTACCCTCATTTCCAGTCCTGATTTGGGTATGTTTTCTTTCAGTTTATGTTTTCTCCAATTCGAGGACGAATTTTTCTTTTAGAGGGGAAGAGTTATAAAACCCGCATTAAAATACCATGAACAGTACACATGAACAGTAAACATCCCAAAATACGGTAAAATTATAACTTTCCATTTATAATACAATTCATGTGTCACGGTATTTAATAACATGTAATTACGTATATATTATAAATGTGTTAAGTACACGACATATAAAATCCCGATAATTAAACATGAACGTACACGTAAATAATTGAACTCGGGAAAACTACGGGTTTCCCCGTGGGCTCCCTATGTGTCGCGGCTAAACAAGAGAGAAAGGAAGGGATGGGCCTTGGCCCATGACCCAACTTAAAACCCATAATAACAAAACTCCAGGAAAACATAAATGATGTGATCGTGATAGTATAGTGATAATTTGAGATACGTTATAGGGTAAATTAGAAAATTACCTTTAGGAAAAAGTAATAGACTAATTTTACCAATGACGAATTCAATTAAACACGTGATGAACCAAGTTCGTTGTACACGAAGATCGAGTGAATTTGAGACGTTTTGCTTTGATTTGGACAATCGATTTGAATAGGTTTTCGGTTTTTAAACTAAAAATAAATCTACCAATTTTAAATCCTATTTTAAAATTATCCTAAAGTGCATGAATCGTAAACCCCGCTATATTATTTAAATCTAAAACAATTAATTACTTAAATATTAAAACTATTTAAAAATTAAACTAATTAAAAATCTATAAAAAATAATTCTATTTAATAAAAATTACTTTTAAACTATTTTATGAAATCTATTTAACTTTTTAACTAATAAACTTTATTAAAATTTACTTAAAACAAATCTATTTAAAAACTATTTTTATTTAATTATAAAAATCTAATAATTAAGATTAACTAAATAAACTTTTTAAAGTAATAAAAATATTTTTATTTATTTTTTATTTTGATTTTATTTTTATTTAACTAAAATATACTTTCATAAAAACATTAATTAAAGGTTTGTTTAAAAACGGAATTAAAGTAAATAAAAAAATTACTAAATGAAATCTGCCAAGTTAAACTTTACTATATTAATTAAATGTGAGACAGTTAAATCAAAAGAGCAATGAGCTCAGATGGTTAACACTTTGCGCAATAACCCTTGAGGTCAAGGGTTCGAACCACAGGAGTGGTTTTTTTGGATGTTTTATTTTTGCAATGAACAAAAAGTGACAGACTAGTAAATCAGTAACCCAAACAATACGTTTGGATTGCTGAGATATATCAACAGTGAAAGCAATTAAAAACAGTCATCAAAATTCTAATACATCAGTAACTGAATATCTAAATAATTCTATCAGTTAACCAAATTTTTCCATCAAAACATCAGTTTAAAACTCAATTCAAGCACTAGCAGATTAAAATCCAATACAACTAAACAGGTAACCAAAAGTAATAGAAATTTACAGACTTCAATCAGTAACCATTTTAATGCTCAAATGAATGTTCAGATACCTTCTTATATCTCTAGCTTAAGGTGCATAAAATATAAACCATTTCAGATTTTAAATACTAACAAGGCAGTAGAATCCAATTCAGCAAATGTTTCTAATAAATAAGGTAACCAAATTAAACTTAATAAATATTTCAACAGATCTTATCAGTAAAAGAACAACAGGCGTGCAACCAAGCTATCACATTACACTCATTAACCTAAGCAATCAGTGTAGTAGCTAATAAAAACATATATAAATCACCAATTAGTTTCAACAAATCCAAATAACATCCTCCTATAAACAGTCTACTTCAAGTAGAAAGGCCTTGAAAATCTACAAGCTATCTGAACAATTAAACTGTTGTCCCAGTCTAAACAATCCTAAATCATAACTCAAATTAAACTAAATAACAGACTCAAGTCTTAACAGCTTATAAATTCTATGCATCAAACACTAACTATCTAAATAAGCAGATCCAAACACAACAGTAAATATAACAACCTAATCAGTCACATCAAACTAGCATATCACAACTAAAAATATAACAAAGCAAACTCATAAAGAAGAATAACTAAATCAGATTTAAGATGAACATGAAAATAATTAGTGATGAAACCTTATGAAGAAAGCCGTTGAGCAGCAGCGCAGCGCTGAGCTGGCTGATTAGGGCGTATCATCACCATTCGAACACCATTATCATCAAACCATCATAACTCAAACCAGGAACATTAATTCACACACCATATAAACTATCGAACCACGACAGTTAAATCGAACTAGTAACTTTATTTAAAGTTCAATCAGTGGATTAAACTTTTCCCCAATTCTTCTTTTACTTATTCAATTAAGCTATAAGGAAGCTTAAATAAATAAGATGTTTATTCATTATATCATCAGTTTTACGTTGAAACAGTAAGTATATTTATTTTCTTCACCGAAAATTAATTAAAGCAACTTAAGAGAAACAATTAACTGAACCAAAACTTTTATTAAAACATCAAATCATTACAATACTTTGAAAAATTGAAATTACAAATTCCTAAAACTAAAATGACATAATAACATTAAAAGAAAAGAAAGGGATGAAAATTACAAGTAAAATGAGGGTTTTTATAGCCATCCCATGGCTTTGCTGAGGAAGAATATTCGGATATTCTTGAGCATATTCCATCTTCTTTTCAGCCCTTGGATCTTCATTTTCTCTCTTTTTGTTGGTCATACGGTTGAGAGGACACATCTAGCACATGGATTGCCAACGTGGCATCCGTGTGTGCTAGTTGTGTTTCTTTTAAGCCTTCTGATTGGTTAATTTAGGAGGATGACGTGTTTCCTCCGATAATTCGTTGCCATGTTGCCCCTAGCCTCCATCTTCTACATCCGGAAAGAGGGGGGATTTATTTCCCCCTCGTGTGAATAACTCGTGTGCCAAAACCCCCATATTAATTTAGGGTAATTATTGATTAGGGTTTAGGATGAATAGTGCTAGGGTTAAAAAGGAGTTACTGGTTTTTAGTTTTGGGGATGAAGGAGAAGGAAGCACATAGATTATATCGATGGGAGTATTTTATTATATGAGAGAAAATGGAAAAGTGGGTGAGAGGATAAAAACGTGTGGTTGTGGGAATGATTGTGTGAGTGGGTAAGGATACGTTTTATTTATTTATTGAATATGGTAAGTGGAAAAACGTGTAGATAAATGTGAGTGGATGTGTAACGTTTGACTGAAACAAATAAGTGAATAACTTTTCACTTTAAAGTCTAAACCGTTTCAAACATCAAGAGAAAACCCTAATGGGCTTTGATCCATTACTCACCCAATTCGTTTAAACAATTGTTCCTTAATTTGTTTTGGGCTTGGGCTTTTAAACATCACTTCATCCGTCTAAATAATGTTCCATTTGGGCCGTTTGATTTGGGCTTCATTTGGCCTTGTTCCAAAAGTATCTCCATGTTTATCCAATATTGGGCTCTCAGGCCCAATAAGCATTTATGGGTCCCACTTGGCCCATAACTCTTTGATAAAGTTAAATCCTCGAAAACAAACTTGATTTATGGCTTCTCGGTCTTTTCTTCGAACTCGTGTCGATATTTGCCGGTTTTCGCGAACTTGGTACCTACACACATCAAAACAACAAAACAACATATACAAGGGAATAATGAAACATTTTATGCACTTTTAAGTTGTTCTATGATATAACTGATATTACTAAAATAGCTCATATCAAACTCCCCCTTGCTAAGCAATTGACGTGTCCTCACTCAATGATAAAATAAAACACTAACTACAACAATATTCAACTTTTGACATTTTATTTTGCAAAGACATAATGTATTGCTTTCATTATTAAAAAATAACTTTAAGGATCATAAAACTCAAATAGATTCATCGTCCCCGACTTTTCACTTTTCCATGCCAAGTGCAAAAATAAGATCATTGTCAATCATAAGCCCCAAAATTAAACCAACTCATACAAGTAATTTGTGTTAAAATCAATCTCCTATTATTCCTAATTGTATCTCTAGATTTTATTTGTCATTCACCCAAAGGCTCATTTGACTTTATTTGATATTTATTAGTCCAAAAATGAAGGCAAGAACGGTGTAAACTCAACACTCAAAACCTAACCTCGACTTCAAAAACCGTTGTCACTAAAGAAAGCCCACATCAAGGATAACTTAACACGATTTAGGGATAAATCCGGGACCCAAAATTTGGCTAATATGGCTACTTAAAAGCAACAATAAAACCTCCAAAGTCAATTATGACCTTATTAATGGAGTTAGCAACAACTACATCATAACACATTTTGGCTCTTTAAGATGCAATTGTGCTCCTTATTTAAAATCCACACCCTAAGGCTCCTTGGACAAAAATAAGGAAATTGACTTCACCATCCCACCTTACGGATCATAATGATGAAGCAATTTTTATTCAACACGCCCCTTGACATACACCCTAAGGCTCTAATGAGAAGGTTAGTGCTACATGAATCCCACCGAAGGCTCCTAGAGAACATGTTTTTATTTATTCTTCATTATTAATATGATATATATAGTAAGCCAAATTTCCGCAATCCCATGATCAAAAGTCCATGACGCTGACACCCTTAATGTGTTCTCACTTTAATTACAAGGGAAGAAAAAGAAGGAGTTACGAGTTAAGATATCAAATCTAAACCGCTAAAAACTTCATTTATTAAGCAATTATTATTCAAGCGAGGAAACTAAGTACGAGGAGATTAAATCAAACACAAAAATACTTGCACAAAGAAGAATTTAACCTTAGAAACTTATGATTGAACTCTATCATCTCTTGTTCTCCATATTGTAAAATTCCAAAAATGTGAAATCAATGGATACTTGCCTATTAAATCAAAGTTTTGGGTTTTCAAGTCATCTATAGGATCTTGCATCTTCTTATACTTTTTCAAGTTTTAGAATTTGCGTTTTAAAGTTCCCTTGATAAACGACTTTCTAGGATCAATTATAGGAACTTGCGAAAAATTCTTGTTCTTAACTCGTATGAATTAAGACTTACGCGTTTTAAAGCTCCCTATATAAAAGCCTAGCAAAACTTAATTCAAATACGTTAAGGAAAAGCTAAGGTTAAAAACCGAGTCGAGTCAAAAACTATTCTTATTTTCACCAACGGAAACTCGACATTCGTGTCAAAAGCACTTATTTTATTTATTAAAACTTAAAAATAACACTAAAAATTTAAAATTTTATGAAAAAATGAGAAAAACAATTACGTTTAGACACGACAAAAGCAATAACAAGCGATTATATCGATTGACTCGCCCATGCTAAAACCAAACATTGTCCTCAATGTTTCTTAGCTCAAGAGCAACACCCCCTTGCTAAGACACGAAGAGTCTAATGCAAATTCCTAGCATGGAAAGAGCACGCAAATCTATAAGCCGTTTATTAATTATGCCTCAAGATAAAACGTTAGTCGATAAAAATCAAGGGTAAAGAGTGTGCCCCTTTTTAGCATTCAAAGAATGGAAGATCAAGTGGACCGACAAAAACCAAACACGAGAGTCTTCAATGATAAGGGTCATACCTAAGATTCACAACACAACAAAACACGAGCATGAGCTTGAAAGATCAAGCCTTATTAGTTGTTAGAAAATAGAAAGAAGATAGAATGTATGGGATTCCCCCACAAGGCACCTCGTTTTTGTTAACCGAGTCATGAGCTCGACTCGATCCCCGCATTCATTGGTCCTTAGGGAAAGTTTGAAGATCCGGGACAACCTCCGTAGCTATGTCCCCTCCAAAGTAATGTTTCACACGATGACCATTCACCTTAAAGTTAGGCCCGTCTTTTTTAGCTAGCTCAACGGTGCCATAAGGGAAAACTCGTGCAGGTGAATGGTCCGGACCAACGGGATTTAAGCTTGCCCGAGAAAATCTTAAGTCTAGAGTTGAATAAGAGGACTTGATCACAAACATTGAAAATGCGGTTTTTGATCTTAGAGTCATGAATCCTCTTAGTCTTCTCTATAGATCAAAGAAATTTCATAAGCTTGATCCCTTAATTCACTTAGTTCATTCAATTGAACCTTGTGATGATCACCCGCGGTCCTCAAATCAAAGTTACAATGCTTAAGAGCCCAATACGCCTTATATTCGAGTTCAATTGGCAAGTGGCATGCTTTTCCGTAGACCAACCTAAATGGTGTACAACCAATTGGCGTCTTGTAAGTCGTACGGAAAGCCCACAATGCATCGTCCAATTTATCCGACCATGAAGTGTGATTTTCTCCAATAGAACGCTCAAAAATCCTTTTAAGAGCACGGTTTGAAACCTCCACTTGACCACTCGTTTGAGGGTGATAAGCCGTAGAAAGTCGATGAGTGACACCATATTTCTTTAGAACTTTTTCAAATTGTTCATTACAAAAATGGGTCCCACGATCACTTATAATAGCCCGCGGAGTTCCAAACCTAGCAAAGAGTTGTTTCAAAAAGTTCACCACAACTCGAGCATCATCCGTGGGCAAAGCCTTAGCTTCAACCCATTTAGACAAATATTCCACAGCTACGAGAATGTATTTATTTCCTTTCGAAGATGGAAACGGCCCCATAAAATCGATCCCCCACATGTCAAAGATTTCACAAACTTGGATAAATTTTTGAGGCATTTCATCCCTTTGTGAGTTCTTTCCTTGACGTTGACAAGCATCACAAGTCTTGATCAAGTCTTGGGCATCACGATATATGGAAGGCCAAAAGAAGCCGGCATCAAAGACTTTCTTCGCGGTGGCGTTAGCACCATGATGTCCCCTGGTGGGTCCCTCATGACAAGATTTAAGGATATCTTGAGCTTCTTTGCCAAACACCTACGAATCACTTGATCCACGCACACACGAAACAAATAGGGGTCGTCCCAAAAGTAATAGGAAATATCCTTGAAAAACTTTCGTTTTTGTTGAGACGACATACCCTTGATCACAAACTTCCCCGCATGGTAATTTGCGATGTCCACAAACCATGGGGTACTATCATCACCACGAAAAGCAATCATACCAAGCGTCTCGAGGGGAAATGTTTCATTGATTTCCTTGTTCTCTCGATCGCTTTGGTGAGGATTCTCAAGTCGAGATAAATGATCGGCCGCGAGATTCTTGGCTCCTTTTTGTCTAGAATTTTGACATTAAATTCTTGAAGGAGGAGAATCCACCGGAGCAACCTCGGCTTAGCATCTTGTTTATTAAGAATGTATTTGATAACTGAGTGGTCCGTATACACTATGGTTTTAGACAAGACGAGATATGGTCTAAACTTTTCAAAAGCATACACAACGGCAAGTAACTCCTTTTCCGTCGTAGTGTACTTTGTTTGAGCATCCGTCATAGTCTTACTTGCATAGTGTATAGGCAAGAAGTGTTTTAACTTACGTTGCCCCAAAACCGCACCTACCGCATAATCACTAGCATCACACATAATTTCAAAAGGTAGGTCCCAATCCGGGGCAACCAAGATTAGAGATTCGGTTAACTTCTTTTTAAGCATCTCAAAGGCTTGAATACACTCATCCGAAAAGATGAAAGGAGTCTCTTTTTCCAAAAGATGGGTCATAGGCCGAGCTATCTTAGAGAAGTCTTGTATAAAACGTCGATAGAAGCCGGCATGGCCGAGAAAACTCCTTACTCCCTTAACGGTGGTGGGTGGAGGCAATTTGGCAATCACGTCGATTTTAGCCCTATCAACCTCAATACCGGCCTTAGAGTTCTTATGTCCTAACACAATTCCCACTTTGCACATGAAGTGACATTTTTCATAATTAAGCACAAGATTCGTTTCCTCACAACGTTGCAACATTCTTTCTAGGTTAGAGAGACATGAAGTGAAAGATTCCTCAAAAACCGAAAAGTCATCCATGAAGACTTCCATGGTTTTCTTGATCATATCATGGAAAAATTGCCATCATGCACCTTTGGAACGTCCCTGGAGCATTGCATAGTCCAAAAGGTATGCGACGATAAGCAAATGTTCCATAAGGACAAGTGAATGTGGTCTTTTCTTGATCACGAGGGTCAATGGGGATTTGGAAATAGCCGTAAAATCCATCCAAAAAGCAATAGAATTCATTCCCCGCTAGTCTCTCTAACATTTGATCCATAAAAGGTAATGGAAAATGATCCTTCCTAGTGGCATCATTAAGTTTCCTATAGTCAATACAAACACGCCAACCGGTCACAAGTCTAGTAGGAATCAATTCATTATCCTCATTAGTAACAACCGTCATTCCTCCTTTCTTTGGAACACAATGCACGGGGCTAACCCATGGACTATCCGAGATAGGGTAGATCATTCCAGCGTCTAGAAGTTTAGTGACTTCCTTTTTGATCACCTCATGAATCTTTGGATTGACCCTTCTTTGATTTTGGATAGCGGGTTTATAATCATCCTCCATTAGAATTTTATGTGTACAAAATTTTGGATCTATACCCTTAATGTCGGAGATTTTCCATGCAATGGCCCGTTTATGCTTCTTAAGCACTTTGATAAGTTCATCCTTTTCATTTTCCTTTAATCCCTTAGCAATAATCACCGGTAACTTATCCGATCCCCCAAGAAAAGCATACTCCAAATGAGTGGGTAATTCCTTAAGTTCTAATTCGGGTGCTTCCTCAATAGATGTTTTCACTTTAGTCTCACTTTCACTCACAACTTTTAATTCCATAGGTGGTGATTCAAAAGGATCCATATTCAACAATTTTTCAATCAACGCAATATCTCCCTCGGGATCAAAATTCTCACTATCAAACTCACTAGGATCAAATGGTGTGCTAAGGTAATCATCAATTTCCTTTTCGATTTTTGAATAACCATTATTCTCAAGCTCTTCAAGAACGAAGTCACCTCCCTCAAATGGAGTGAGTGGAGGCTTAGACGAAGAGATAATAGGATTCGAAGAAGTGGGATTGCCACTTTTAGAAGAAGCCGAGAATCCAAGCACTTCTTGAGAATATTCTTCACAAGTAACGGCAATCACATCGATTTGATTAATTGATTCCTCGTAATACTTGGAAGAAAATTTAGAGATATGACCAATATCAAACGTGATATTTTCATCATCAACTCTCAAAGTCAATTTCCCCGCTTTCATGTCAACTAAAGCACTAGCCGTCATAAAAAACGGTCTTCCCAAAATTAGTGGTACACGAGAATCTTCGGGATAATCGCAAACCACAAAGTTCGTTGGAAAGACGAGTTTCCCTACTTTGACAAACACGTCCTCGGCTATACCTTTTGGTAAGGCGATCGATCGATCCGCTAGCTCGAGAGTCATCTTAGTAGGTGTAAGCTCGGGAAGTGATACCCTTTTCCATACAGAAAGAGGCATCAAATTAATGCTAGCTTCAAGATCGGCTAAAGCTAAGCATTCTTCCATATTAGGGATATCACATGGTATCACAAACTTGCCCGGGTCTCCAAGCTTTTTGGGAAGCTTTTGTGTAAGAACCGTGGAACAATTAGCATCTAAAGATGTAGACACTTCAACCAATTTCCCTTTATCATTCATCAATCTCTTAATAGTCGAAGCAAACTTAGGCATGTAAAGCAATGCATCCGCGAAACTAACATTAATATAAAGATTCTTAAACATCTCTAAAAAAATTAGTCATTTGAGCATTGGACTTTTCGCGGAGCTTCTCTTGGTTAAGTCTCGAAGGATAGGGTAGTGTGGGTATAGTCTTCGGAAGCTCCGGTTCCGGAATAGGCAATTGGTCTACCTTTGGCGGAATAGGAATTTCCTTTTCTTTAACCACCTCGGGTTTTTGCTCCACTTCCCTCACCGGAGAGGTACTCACATGTGGAAGCAAAGGTCCGTCTAAAGCCTTCCCACTACGTGTGGTTATAGCTTTCATCTCACCCTTCGGGTTTGGAATGGTATTGCTAGGTAAGCCACCCGAAGACGAGGAAGGTTGACTCATAAAAGATTCAAACATCGAAAGCAATTTGTTTTGACTTTGCTCCATACTTTGTTGCATACGATTTTGGTTTTGCTCTAGCCTTTGTTGATTAAGCTCAATTTTATTATTTTGCCCTTTAATCGTATTTTGAAAATCGAGTTTCAAAGTATTAATTTGCCCTTGAATGTTTTTTTGAAAAGCTTTCATATTTGCCTCATTTGACTTGATATATCTTGACAACTCATTTTGATTATTGTGAAAACCTTGATTGTTTTGATTAGCATTGAACCCATTTCCTTGATTATAATTCCCTTGGTTACCACGGTTAAAATTCCCATTGTTTCCATTGTTGTACCTATTTTGAACCGGTGGAAAACCCGGTGGAGCAACATGATTTTGACGAGGAACTTGACCGTTGGAGCCATAAGTTCCCGTCGCGGCAAAAGCACTAGCTTGATCAAACCCCGTGGTTGAACAAGCATAATTAGGATGTGCTCCACCACATGATAGACAAACATTCTCAACCATATTAATGGATCCATGAGGATTCTTCCTAATCTCACTCAACAAAGTCGCGAATCCACTATCAATCTTAGAGTCCAATCTAGCAATCTCGGGATTCCATGAATTCACATTGGAAACACTCGGTGTGTTTCGTGAATATTTTGCTCTAGACTTATCCTCAATTATTCTCCACGCGTCTCTCGGAGTTTTTCTTAAAAGATTACCACCCGCGGCGGCATTTAAAGAATCTTGTTCAATCATATTAAGCCCATTATAAAAAGTATTTATTTGATGCAATTCCGAGAAACCGTGGTGTGGACATTGTCTCAACAAATCTTTAAATCTTTCCCATGCAACCCCAAACGATTCATGCACTTTTTGTTCAAATTTAGTGATCTCGTTCTTAAAGTGTGTTGTCTTAGATGGTGGAAAGAAGTAATCCATAAACTTAGACACTAAATCATCCCATGTTAAGATCGAACCCGGTGGTTCTTTCTCATACCAAAGCTTAGCATTACCCTCGAGCGAGTACGAAAAAAGCATGAGCTTAATCACGTCATTCTGCACATCTCTAAACTTGAGAGTCGAGGTAATTCGATTAAAATTCCGAATGTGAGAATGCGGGCTATCGATCTCATTGCCATGAAATAGATCGGCACGAATGAGCGATAAAAGACCCGTCTTAATCTCAAAATGATCCGCCAAAATAGCCTGCACAACGATTGCTTCCCCATACCCTTCGGTGGGTGCACGGAGCAATTCCTCCATTGTTCGGTTATCGGCCATCTCTACAACAATAGGTGGAAGCTCGGGTTCCACTATTCGTTGTTGACGATTTCTATTTCTACGAGGAATATTTTCAAGCCTATTAAAATCAATCACAAGACGAGAAGAACGTAATTGCATACACTACAAAGACGAGAATTTAGAGGATTGAAGAAAAGAAATTAGACAAGAAGAAGATTATTTTTGGTATTTTATTTGGTATTGCTCAATCAATAATGATCGATAAAAACAAGGAATAAGGATAACTACTATGGAAGTAAATTACCCTCGGTCGACTTTGAAATGATAGGTGAAAACCTAAACGTCTCGAGGTTCAATAAGTAAACTACAAAAATAAGATTTATTACTACTTGAGTCGGCGAACCAATAATAGGTTGTCCCTCTCAATATACGCACAAGCAAGCGGGGAAACGAGGTGGCACAAAGCACTTAAAAACCTTTTTCCTTAGACGGCTTTTTATAGCACGTCGCCTTATACCCACCTTATAGTTTGTATAAATCGAGTTCAAACTTCTTATTAGTATTTATCTATTTTGCCTTTTATTTTTGTTTTGGATTCGACTACAATAGCTAGGTGATGAAATCCCAACTAAGGCCTTATTTGAAAAGTATGTAAATTTATTGTTCTACGTAATACAATATATTATTCACAAAAAACGAGAAAAACGATACATAGTATATAATAGAAAAATAACAAAACTTTCTGAGGACGGAAAGGGTCTTCAAATCAACGATCAACAAATCTCCACAAAGACGAACCGTACACAAGATCCCCGGCAGCGGCGCCAAAATTTTTGATGTGATCGTTATAGTATAGTGATAATTTGAGATACGTTATAGGGTAAATTAGAAAATTACCTTTAGGAAAAAGTAATAGACTAATTTTACCAATGACGAATTCAATTAAACACGTGATGAACCAAGTTCGTTGTACACGAAGATCGAGTGAATTTGAGACGTTTTGCTTTGATTTGGACAATTGATTTGAATAGGTTTTCGGTTTTTAAACTAAAAATAAATCTACCAATTTTAAATCCTATTTTAAAATTATCCTAAAGTGCATGAATCGTAAACTCCGCTCTATTATTTAAATCTAAAACAATTAATTACTTAAAAATTAAAACTATTTAAAAGTTAAACTAATTAAAAATCTATAAAAAATAATTCTATTTAATAAAAACTAAGTTTTAAACTATTTTATGAAATCTATTTAACTTTTTTAACTAATAAACTTTATTAAAATTTAGTTAAAACAAATCTATTTAAAAACTATTTTTATTTAATTATAAAAATCTAATAATTAAGATTAACTAAATAAACTTTTTAAAGTAATAAAAACATTTTTATTTATTTTTTATTTTTATTTTATTTTTATTTAATTAAAATATACTTTAATAAAACATTAATTAAATGTTTATTTACAAACAGAATTAAAGTAAATAAAAAAAATTACTAAATGAAATCTGCCAAGTTAAACTTTACTATATTAATTAAATGTGAGACAGTTAAATCAAAAGAGCAATGAGCTCAGATGGTTAACACTTTGCGCAATTACCCTTGAGGTCAAGGGTTCGAACCACAGGAGTGGTTTTTTTGGATGTTTTATTTTTGCAATGAACAAAAAGTGACAGACTAGTAAATCAGTAACCCAAACACTACGTTTGGATTGCTGAGATATATCAGCAGTGAAAGCAATTAAAAACAGTCATCAAAATTCTAATACATCAGTAACTGAATATCTAAATAATTCTATCAGTTAACCAAATTTTTCCATCAAAACATCAGTTTAAAACTCAATTCAAGCAATAGCAGATTAAAATCCAATACAACTAAACAGGTAACCAAAAGTAATAGAAATTAACAGACTTCAATCAGTAACCATTTTAATGCTCAAATGAATGTTCAGATACCTTCTTATATCTCTAGCTTAAGGTGCATAAAATATAAACCATTTCAGATTTTAAATACTAACAAGGCAGTAGAATCCAATTCAGCAAATGTTTCTAACAAATAAGGTAACCAAATTAAACTTACTAAATATTTCAACAGATCTTATCAGTAAAAGAACAACAGGCGTGCAACCAAGCTATCACATTACACTCATTAACCTAAGCAATCAGTGTAGTAGCTAATAAAAACTTATATAACTCACCAATTAGTTTCAACAAATCAAAATAACATCCTCCTATAAACAGTCTACTTCAAGTAGAAAGGCCTTGAAAATCTACAAGCTATCTGAACAATTAAACTGTTGTCCCAGTCTAAACAATCCTAAATCATAACTCAAATTAAACTAAATAACAGACTCAAGTCTTAACAGCTTATAAATTCTATGCATCAAACACTAACTATCTAAATAAGCAGATCCAAACACAACAGTAAATATAACAACCTAATCAGTCACATCAAACTAGCATATCACAACTAAAAATATAACAAAGAAAACTCATAAAGAAGAATAACTAAATCAGATTTAAGATGAACATTAAAATAACTAGTGATGAAACCTTATGAAGAAAGCCGTTGAGCAGCAGCACAGCGCTGAGCTGGCTGATTAGGGCGTATCATCACCACTCGAACACCATTATCATCAAACCATCATAACTCGAACCAGGAACATTAATTCAAACACCATATAAACTTTCGAACCATAGCAGTTAAATCGAACCAGTAACTTTATTTAAAGTTCAATCAGTGGATTAAACTTTTCCCCAATTCTTCTTTTACTTATTCAATTAAGCTATAAGGAAGCTTAAATAAATAAGATGTTTATTCATTATATCATCAGTTTTACGTTGAAACAGTAAGTATATTTATTTTCTTCACCGAAAATTAATTAAAGCAACTTAAGAGAAACAATTAACTGAACCAAAACTTTTATTAAAACATCAAATCATTACAATACTTTGAAAAATTGAAATTACAAATTCCTAAAACTAAAATGACATAATAACATTAAAAGAAAAGAAAGGGATGAAAATTACAAGTAAAATAGGGGTTTTTATAGCCATCCTAGGGCTTTGCTGAGGAAGAATATTCGGATATTCTTGAGCATATTCCATCTTCTTTTCAGCCCTTGGATCTTCATTTTCTCTCTCTTTGTTGATCATACGGTTGAGAGGACACATCTAGCACACGGATTGCCAACGTGGCATCCGTGTATGCTAGTTGTGTTTCTTTTAAGCCTTCTGATTGGTTGATTTAGGAGGATGAGGTGTTTCCTCCAATAATTCGTTGCCACGTTGCCCCTAGCCTCCATCTTCTACATCCGGGAAGAGGGGGGATTTATTTCCCCCTCGTGTGAATAACTCGTGTGCCAAAACCCCCATATTAATTTAGGGTAATTATTGATTAGGGTTTAGGATGAATAGTGTTAGGGTAAAAAAGGAGTTACTGGTTTTTAGTTTTGGAGATGAAGGAGAAGGAAGCACATAGATTATATCGATGGGAGTATTTTACTATATGAGAGAAAATGGAAAAGTAGGTGAGAGGATAAAAACGTGTGGTTGTGGGAAGGATTGTGTGAGTGGGTAAGGATACGTTTTATTTATTTATTGAATATGGTAAGTGGAAAAACGTGTGGATAAATGTGAGTGGATGTGTAACGTTTGACTGAAACATATAAGTGAATAACTTTTCACTTTAAAGTCTAAACCGTTTCAAACATCAAGAGAAAACCCTAATGGGATTTGATCCATTACTCACCCAATTCATTTAAACAATTGTTCCTTAATTTGTTTTGGGCTTGGGCTTTTAAACATCACTTCATCCGTCTAAATAATGTTCCATTTGGGCCGTTTGATTTGGGCTTCATTTGGCCTTGTTCCAAAAGTATCTCCATGTTTATCCAATATTGGGCTCTCAGGCCCAATAAGCATTTGTGGGTCCCACTTGGCCCATAACTCTTTGATAAAGTTAAATCCTCGAAAACAAACTTGATTTATGGCTTCTCAATCTTTTCTTCAAACTCGTGTCGATATTTGCCGGTTTTCGCGAACTTGGTACCTACACACATCAAAACAACAAAACAACATATACAAGGCAATAATGAAACATTTTATGCACTTTTAAGTTGTTTTATGATATAACTGATATGACTAAAATAGCTCATATCAATAAACATATTTTAGGTTTACATAAAAAAAAAGTTCCATTGTCTCTCTTGTCTCCTCTTGCCGCCGGCCACATCAAAGAACAAGGACAAACCGGACGATTTTGGTTATTGATTTATTTAGTGTACGTGATCGTGATCTTAATCCTTTTCTTCCACGAGTTTGGTATAATCAAACACCTTTTATTTTAATTCTTATTGAATTCATGTTTTTATTTAATTAATCTTAAAAACAGGTAAAATAAAACGTGTAGGATTAAGAGCCTATAATAAATATTTGGCTTCTGCAATCAACAAAATAAAAGCTTCTTTAGAGCTTTGCCACGAGAAGCTTTTCCACGAGCAGCTTCGGAACTCTGTAAATGAAGATCTTTTTGCGGCATGGCCCTTTCTATTTCTGTAATTTTGTTTGTCAAATCTTCCATTTGAGTTTCCTCTTCGTCAAGAGCCTATAATAAATATTTGGCTTCTGCAATCAACAAAATAAAAATAGTTAGAAAGAGACTTTTAAGTCATTAAATTTTACATCTACAGATAGTGTAAGAGCAATACCTTGTTCTTTTGCTGCCAATGCATTCATATGCGATTTGAATTTCCCATGCAATCTAGATAACATGGCTCCTTGATCTTCCAGCTCTTTGACTCGTCATTCCAGTGGTATGTTGGCTAAGCAAACTTGGAAAAATAAGAACAGATGGAAAACTTATTCACAAACAAAATTAAACTACCAAAGAAACGACACATCACTATATTTATTTCAAACACAATATCAATCAAAATACGAACATAGACAATCATTATAAGAAAAGGTACATTATTTGATACCCTTATATACCAACAAAAACGTATTAACTTTCAAAAGACGCATGAACTATACCCGTATAAGCCTCGTCACACGGCACACACTACGTTTTAATGCCACAATTTGGGGATTATCAGGATGCAAACTATGAAGCTCTTGTTTAACAGACTCTATACTCGCATTATGTTCCAAAGATAATTGGATCCCTAAATAAATCATACAATAAGGTTTATTGTTTTTTTTCATATAGTAAAGTCTAAAACATGTATTTTCCTCATGTGCTATTTTCTGATTCAAAATGTTTTATTTTACCAAAGATTTGTACACACCATGTAGTGCTTATTATAGTGTTTATAAAAGGCGCACAACATCTAAATAACATTTATAAATGGAATAAAGGTCGGAACAAAAGTGGCAGAGCTAATAGCTTTGAATTGTTGAATATAGTTTCCTAAGATAGTTAGTATCTTGATTAGGTTTATTTCCTTATTGTACGATAAGTGTGTCGAGTGGGCTTGGCCTGAGTTTGTAACCGACCCCCTCACCCTATAAAAGGAGGTGAGGGGGTGATGCTCAAATCACAACGTAGCTTTTATTCTTTCTATGTAATCGATCGATTGGTATTATAAAGTAAATCGTTTGGTTACCTCTTTGTGTGTCGTTCTTCTGGGTTTATGTCGTTGCAACTCTGCGATCTTCTTTAAGGGATCTAGGTTTCCGCATATCAATCTTTGGTTGTTGGGTTTACGATTCCAACAAGTGGTATCAAGAGCTCACGGTTGGGTGATCTTGAAGATCGGTGCTAGATCAAGAGGTATCGTCTGAAGAAAAGGGATTCGGATTTTCATCGGATCGTTATCTTCGAGTTGCAGGTGTTCGGTTGGAGAAGAAAGGCGGAGAAGACGAAGACGTAATTCTTGGTTGGCGCGTGTAGGAAGGATAGTCAATTGGTAAATTGTACTATATACACACGTGATATACTACAAGTAAAAAAAAGGTTTAGCATATATTGTTGAATTAATTTTACTTGTAGTATTAGAATTTAAAATAATCGCAAAGTCACAAAGGTTTTTTTTCGAGGTATCGATTTTTAGGTTTTTAAAAGTCGATTTAAATCGAAGGTTCTTGTTGCGGGTTCTTGTGGTTCAAGTTTGATCGTGGTTTGCTTGGGTTTTCAAGTTTACGATCGGGTGTGCTTGTACGTGATCGAGGTTTAGGGTTATTCTAATTAAATCGATTTGCAAGAAGAATTATTTACGAAACAAGGTTGAAAGAATATGTCATCGATAGCGAAGTTTGACGTCGAAAAATTCGACGGGTCTAATGACTTCGGGTTGTGACGTGTGAAGATGCGGTGTCTATTAATACAACATGGATGGGAGGCTTCGTTAGATCCATTCTCGGATACCATGACGGACGCTGAAAAGACTGCGGCGTTGAAGACGGATGTCTATAAAAAAGCACACAATGTCTTACTCTTATGCTTGGATAACAAGGTGTTGAGGGAAGTCAACAAAGAAAATTCTGTTGCGGGTGTTTGGTTAAAGTTGGAAACTTTGTATATGACAAAGTATTTAGCCAACAAGTTGTACTTGAAGAAGAAGCAATTCACTTTCTACATGCATTCAGGTAAGAAATTATCTGAACATATAGATGAGTTTAATAAGTTGATCGGTGACTTGGCGAACATAGACGTTGAAATTGATGACGAAGATCAGGCACTCATGCTACTTACATCATTATCGTCTTCGTATGATAACTTTGTGGAGACATTGCTTTATGGAAGGGAGTCGCTCTCTTTGGAAGATGTCTTGTCTACCCTCAATTCAGGGGAGTTGAAAAAGAGGACAGATGCAAAGGATGATGGTGATGGGTTATTTGTAAGGGGAAGGCCGGAGCATCGGAGTAATCAAGGACATGGTAGTTCGCGATCAAAGTAAAAAGGTAAAGGAACTTATAAACAAAAGTGTTACATATGCTATTCTGAGGATCACCTTAAGAAAGACTGTCCAAAATGGAACAAGAAGAAATCAACTGGCTTTGTCAACAAGAATGCAAAACAGGATGTTGGGACGTATTCTAAGGGTTATGACAATGGTGATTTGTTGATGGCGGTGAGTGAGGAAAGGTTCTTAGAGTGGATCATGGACTCTGGTGGTTCTTATCACATGACACCTAGGAGGGACTTCTTATTTGATTTTAAGTAGCTTGATGGTGGTATGGTTTTGCTCAATTATAATAGAGCATGTGCCATCAAGGGGATAGGGAAGGTGAGAGTACAAATGAAAGATGGTTCAAGTTTTGTGCTTGAGAATGTGCGTTACATTCCCGAGTTGAAAAGAAATTTGTTATCTTTGGGCACTCTGGATCGAGAGGGCTATACCGTGAAGTTTCAGAATGGAAGAGTAAAGGTGATCAAGGGTTCTTTGATGGTTTTGTCAGGAACTTTGAAGGAAAATTGTGTGTACTCCTTGGATGGTTGGGCTGAATCAAGTGAAGCTAGTGTTGGTATAGAAGAAAAGGAAAGTCTTGCGCAGGTGTGGCATAAACGCCTGGGTCACATTAGTGAAGCAGGCTTGAAAGAACTCAAAAGAAGAGAGGTGCTGGGGAAGGAAGGTCTAGGTAAGCACGAATTCTGTGAAAATTGTGTTCTTGGAAAATCGACCAGGGTGAGTTTTGGTCGAGGTCAGCACACAACAGAGGGAGTTATAGACTATGTCCATGCGGATCTCTAGGGTCCTTCTCGGGTGGAATCGATGAGTGGTTGTCGTTACTTATTATCGATTATTGATGATTATTCGAGGAGGGTTTGGGTTTATTTTCTTAGACACAAGAGTGAGGCGTTCAGCAAGTTCAAGGAGTGGAAGCAGTTGGTAGAAAACCAGACAGGTAGAAGACTGAAGAAACTTCGAACGGATAATGGTTTGGGGTTTTGTAATCAGGAGTTTAATAACTTGTGCAAGGAGAGCGGGGTAGCAAGACATTTGACGGTTGTTGGAACTCCGCAACAGAATGGTCTAGCTGAACGAATGAACAAGACGCTCTTGGACAAGGTTAGGTGTTTACTGATTCAGTCTGGTTTGCCAGAATCATTCTGGGCAGAAGCAACGGTGACGGCAGCATATCTGATCAATAGGTCTCCATCTAAAGCATTAGAGAAGAAGACACCTATGGATTTATGGTCAGGACATCCGAAGAATTACGAGATGTTGAGGATATTTGGTTGCGTTGCTTATTCACACGTGAATCAGGGGAAGCTCAAGCCTAGAGCTATAAAATGCATATTCCTGGGGTATCCTAAGGGTGTGAAGGGATACAGATTATGGAGGTTGGATGATGTTAAACCGAAGATAATCATAATCAGGGATGTGGTCTTTAATGAGAGACTTATGTATAAGGATACTCTCAAAGGTGCTGGTGTTGCAGATTCTGGGAAGGAAATTGAGTTCGAGGTGGAACTTCAAGGCAGTCGGGTTGAACCAATTGTGGATCCTCATACTGGGGTAAATCCAGGAAATGAATATGAGGATCAAGTTGAAGATGCAATAGATGCAATGCCTCAACAACAGAATCTGGACAACTATGTTCTGGTGCGTGATATAGCTTAGAGAACAACTACTATACCTGTAAGGTATAGGAATGAATGTAATGTATCATTGTCTAGATCACCAGGGTCTCGGGAAGAAGATGATATTACGGCTTATGCGTTTGCTATTGCTGAGGAAGAAGATACACATGAACCAATCACATTCCAGGAGGCGATTGATTCATCTGAAAGGGATGAGTGGGTTCGTGCTATGGAGGATGAGATAAGTTCTTTAAAGAAGAATCATACTTGGGAGTTGGTCGATCAACCACGTGGTCAAAAGCTGGTAAGCTGCAAGTGGTTGTATAAGATTAAGGAAGGGATTGAAGGCGTTCAGAAACCAAAGTATAAAGCAAGGCTGGTAGCTCAGGGTTTCACACAACAAGCAGGGATTGACTATAATGAGGTATTCTCGCCCGTGGTTCGACATACATCTATTAGGGTGATTCTCTCGTTACTGCTTGTGAAGATTACGAGTTGGAACAACTTGATGTGAATACGGCGTTTTTGCTTGGTAATCTTGAAGAAACCATTTATATGAGGCAGCCGCTTGGCTTTGAAGAAGGAACGGGCAACAAGGTATGCTTGTTGAAGAAATCCCTTTATGGTCTTAAGCAGTCTCCAAGGCAGTGGTACAAACGGTTTAATGTGTATATGGTCAGCAATGGGTTTAGCCGTAGCAACTATGATAGTTGTGTTTACTTCAAGGAGTTTGCACCAGGTATGTAGATATATCTACTGTTGTATGTAGATGATATGTTGATTGCTTATAAAAGCAAGTCTGAGATCGAATATACCAAGGGACTGCTGCGGAAAGAGTTTGATATGAAGGAACTTGGTCCATCTAGGAAGATACTTGGTATGGAGATTGTCAGGGATAGGGGTAACCGAACCCTGAAGGTGTCTCAGTCGGGATATGTGCGGAAAATTCTGAATAACTACAGAGTGGATAATGGCAAGTCGGTCTCTGTCCCATTGGGAGCACACTTTAAGGTATCTTTGAAGGATTGTCCGTCGAGTGACTGTGATGTGGAAAGAATGAGTAAGGTCCCATATGCATTCTGTTGTAGGTAGTTTAATGTACTTGATGGTTTGCACTAGACCAGATATTGAGTACGCGGTTAGAATTGTGAGCAGGTATTTGGCGAATCCAGGTAAAAATCACTGGGAAGCGATGAAGTGGATTTTGAAGTACTTGAAGGGCACTGCTGATGTAGGTCTAGTGTACGGTAGAGATCAAGGGAAACACATGGATGTTGACGGTTTCGTGGATAGCGATTATGCTAAAGACCCTAACAAGGGTAGATCGATAACCAGGTACGTGTTTATGGTACATGGCTGTGTTGTGAGTTGGAAAGCAACTCTGCAACATGTTGTTGCATTGTCTACTACAGAGGCGGAGTATATGGCGCTTACGGAAGCTGTTAAGGAAAGCATTTGGCTTAAAGGTCTACTAATCGAGTTGGGAATAAACCTAAGGTCAGTGGTTGTGAATTGTGATAATCAAGGGGCAATTCATCTCTCAAGAAATGCTATGTTTCATGAGAGGACGAAGCATATCAACGTGAGGTATCACTTCATCAGGGAGATCGTAGAATCTAAAGAGATTGAAGTGGTAAAGATAGGCACGGAGGATAATGCAGCTGACGCGTTTACAAAGGTGGTTTCAGGTCCGAAGTTCAAGTATTGCATGTAGATACTTGGTGTCGGGACTAACTAGTCTTGTCACTAAGGTGGAAATTGTTGAATATAGTTTCCTAAGATAGTTAGTATCTTGATTAGGTTTCTTTCCTTATTGTACGGTAAGTGTGTCAAGTGGGCTTGGCCCGAGTTTGTAAGCGACCCCCTCACCTTATAAAAGGAGGTGAGGGGGTGATGCTCAAATCACACCGTAGCTTTTATTCTTTCTATGTAATCGATCGATTGGTATAATAAAGTAAATCGTTTGGTTACCTCTTTGTGTGTCGTTCTTCTGGGTTTCTGTCGTTGCAACTCTGCGATCTTCTTTAAGGGATCTAGGTTTCCGCATATCGATCTTCGGTTGTTGGGTTTACGATTCCAACAAGTACCTCTAATAAAGACGCGCTGTTTTATGGTACTTAGTTGGTACATTCCCCTATTTTTACCGTTCACAGCATGATTTAAAGACCAGTTTTACATTTTGGTCAATGGCAGTCTCTACGATGATTCAAAGAATCTATTTATCCCATATGACTATCACGTACAACAATTTTATATAGTGATGATTTGTGTTACCGGTATCCCAACAGAATATATTAAGCATGATTATTACGTACTCTCTTTCATTTTCTACCAAGGTTTCATATAGGAATTAGGATGGCGCACGGTGGACCATGTATTTGCTCTTCCTCTTTTGTTTTATGGCAATCGTGGTGCTGCTACAATTGTTAACATGAAATGACCTCCACACACCTTCACAAAATTTGACTAACCGATAACTTATTGTGGTGGTACGATTTTTCAGCTGTAGGAATCTCTGTCTCCAACACAGCTAAACTTTCGTCTTGCAAGACCTGGTTAGATGAGTACTGTAGTGCATGTTATTTCTGTAAATGATATTATTCTAAACCTGATATTAATTGTCAAGGTAATCGTGATTCTTTGATAAATGATCACTATCAGTCAGACTCAATTAAATCTGATCAATCCTTTTTTGTCGTTAAGGTGGAGAACTGAGCCAAGAATTATCTTTTTTCATCATTAATTGAATCACTGTTTGCAACCTAAGATTCAATTTTAATATCAATCCAGTCACCCATTTTCACATGTATGGGTTAAAAAAGGGGCACATACGGATATGATGCTCTCAATTCATCAGATACGTCTAGATATAATGGGTCGATATAAAGTACTTGGCTCAAAACGCGCAAGATCAGAAAAATATTTTGGAAAAATAAGCAATCTTAAACACATCTTACATAATATGCGTAAAGTAACATATAAAATTGAAGAAATTCAATAGTAGACGCTTATATAAGCAATCCCAAACACTCCGTTATGGTAAACTAAGAGTTCCATTAACATAAAAAGAATTAAATTGTATTGTTTTGAGTCACTAAGCTCTGATCATATTGATATGTAATTATATAACAATAGTACTGTAATTCTAGGGATGAGCACGGTACCGAATTAGTGGTACAAATTTCTTCCCGAGCAGTACCGTACCAAGTAAGATGTGATGAGCTAAATCACTTGCAGAAAACTCACCAAGGTAAAGTCCAGGTAAGAAAGCTTACTTGAAACGAAGACACTCATTGCCTAGTGTAAACTGAAGCATGGTTCGACTCACATCAGGCGGACCTCAACTCAACCCAACGAACAGTCTCCTCACTTTTCCTCTTCAACGGCCAAAGGAATAGATTGATCCTGTAATATAAGTTGACAAATTGACTCACCGATTTGTTGTACTTGAGAGCATAAAACATTGCAAGAAGACGGTGAAGGTTTACTGATTAAAGTTTTCAAATGCAGACATGGTTTGTAAAAAGCTAAAAAATGAGCATTAAAAAATATATTTTGAGATTCAATGGAGTGTTTGGTTACGTGGATTATATGAATAGATGTCTAGCTTCAGCAGGTGAAACATTGCAAGAATTTCAAATGCAGACATGGTTTGTAAAAAGCTAAAGAATGAGCATTAAAAAAATATAGTTTGAGATTCAACGGAGTGTTTGGTTATGTGGATTACATGAACAGATGTTTAGCTTCAACAGATGAAGCCTTACTTCTTGATCCTCCTTTAACCATCTGGAATGAGTCGTATACGGGACGACTATTTTTCTTTGGTTGGGTGGTTGGACCATTGCTTGTTTTTTCAAGGAAATGTAATCTGCTGAAGCTTAGTTAATTGCGTTCACGGATGGAATTTTAAAGCATGAATGAAGCTTATACATTCACTTCAGTTTAGCTACACAATTGCAATTTTATTTGGAAAATATATGTCTTTATTTGAATTCTGCCTTCTTAGTACACCGCATAATGGTTAATTGGTGTGAATAGAAATCAAATATAGAGCGATGACTTGATTGCTAGAATGCTGGTTGGCCGACCGAATAATTTTGCACCGAGAAAAGACGTTTTGATGATATATGGCATTCATGTATGAGTCACCAGATTAAATAATGATATTCAATATTTTTTAAGTGGTAAGACTCACTTGAATATCCAAAGCTTCCTCAATAAGGTCGGATTATAGTCATACATGTCACCATTTGCTGGTAGAGCAACATGATCCCCCTGTACAACCGCACCATCAATCGTTTTGTCATTGTCGAATCCATACCGTCCAGCTAACCTCCCTACATGTGAATTGGAGGATCTAACCTCAGGAAAAAACAAAAAAAAGTATCTCATACTGAATCACCTCAAAAAATATGAATCACACCCTAAAAAATAACAATAAATAATCAACCACAAAAATATCTAAAAGGTGTTTAGTACTGCTCACGTAAGTGCTTATGTGCTCTAAACAGTTCCAAGTGATTATTAAAAACTTCATATCTACTACTTTTAGTGTCAATAAGAATATGTAATAAGTCCTCAGTCACACACAGTAGGTTTGAGTGTCCGTTGAATCCAAAGTTCTATGATTTACTACTTGGGCATATTAATGACATCGTAAACCATGTAATCAGCTAAAAGATATGGCAAGTACTTACCGGTCTATTTTTCCACATTGTAAAATATGTTAAGAAATAAAAGAAGAGAGTCGACCTCCTGTACCTACCTATGTTGCTTAGGGGTCTCGTAGGTCTTGATGGGTTCTACACTTGCCTTTGCAAACTACCATCAAGAAACCGAGTTTGGTTGTTCGTCATGTTATTGTTTTAGAAAAAGCAAATAGCAATTAAGTGTACGATCAAAAACTGACAGGCTCATGACCACCAATATGCAAACATCATCATCTTAAACCACCAATCCATATAAAAACAATTACTTTTAGTTCGATATCAAAGTAGATATCGATAAATAATTTCAATCCTAATTTAGTGTAAACATTAAAAAACCAAAAAGACGAAGAAAAACTAAAGATAAATCTTACCAAAGTCATAACTCCAATTACATTCGAGTTGTTGATTTGGTTTGTGGTTTTCTAGACGGATTTTATACCCAAAGAAAAACGAAAAATCTTTGTTTGATGTATTTTGTGGGCAGTTTAATTCTAGGAATCTGATAAGAATCATTGTGTAGGGATTCACGTGTGTAATTCCTTGAATATATTGCCAGTGTCTGTTGATTCATAGATTTGTGGTTTTTGGTTTAAGAGATGGGCACTTTTTTCAATATAATAGCATTAGCCAAAACTTATGGTGCATACATGACTTCAGGTAATGGACTGCATATTATGGTTAATTTGAATGGTGTCTACATATTTCTAGAAAATCAAACTTAGGCCCGACCTGAATAGGGTACACATGTTATATTTTGTTGTGTAATTTATACATGTTACATTTAGAACATCTTAATTATATATACTTGCAATAAAATAAAAAAGGGTTGCCTTTGTTTACTGGAACTTGTGTATCCTAAGTCGATCTAACTCATGTATCCATAAGCATGTCTTTGGGTAGCATTATAAGACAACTTAACTCATCAAGGAGATGAAAGCATTTTAGCTTTACTTATATCAAAACTAAATAATGGAAGTCTATAAGCGAAAAACAAAGCTTAAAATGTTCAAGAAAGATTAAAATGTTCAAGCTATTGAGAATATTATCGGATCGCTTGATTCAAAGAAACACAAATAATGAAAATGTTGAGGCGTGTGATGCTCACACTTTCCTTAAGACAAATTCGTCCTCTCCACGGTGCTTGAGAATCGTGAACGTCTATCTCCCAGATACAACAACAACAGATAACCTCGTTAGCACAAACGAGTTATCAAGGCGAACCAAAATACATGTCTTCCCTCTATTACGAACCGGATACACAAGAATATGAATGATAACAAAAAGGAGAAGAGTGTGTTATGTTTCTTGGTATTTTCGTTGTATGGAAATGGGAGGAGAGCTCCCAATTTATAGTGATTAGGGATGGAAGAAAAACGGTCATAATTAATTCACGTAATAAATATTACTAATAACACTATAAGAGTAATTTTATTCTTAATTCACATTAATATGTCTGATGACACCATCAACTGTCATTCAACCATTATTTGACGAAAATTTCCAACATTAATATCATATGAAAACACCAAAATACCATTACACACTTCATTTTCTCTTCTTCAAGCATATTACAAAACCATCAAAAGACACCTCTTGTTTTATTTGAGTTTTCATAACACAATATCTTGCTATAGCAACCTTCCTTTAACTGTCATCATCAAAATCAAAAGAACAACTAAATCGATTATTGGGTTTTTTAAAGTAGATGGCGGACATCGTTTGTTGTGTTTAGTGTTCCATCCTCAACTTGAGAGTGCTGAAAGATGTTGCCTTCTCCCTTATGATGGTGCGATCAGGTTAAAGTGCTACATTTATCATGAAGATTAGAGATCGATTCTTATTGCACCACTGCATGTATGCATGGCATCAAAAGCAATAGAACAACGTAATCGAATTTCTGTTATATTTTACTTTGTAATTTTTTAACTTGACTATAGAATCCAAAGAATACTTGCAAGTTGAAAGAGAATACTTGTTCAAACTTGGACTTTTCAAACTTTTAAAGAAACATGAGAATTAGATCAAACTTGAACAACTAATCAAATAAATAATAAAAACTCATTTTCCTGGCAACTATGTGTGACCATAATCCCCCATATATATACACATAACATATAATGATAGTAATACATTTCATCTTTTATAAGCAAAAATGGCTGCTACACCTGAACAATCCAATTTAGATTTCCTGAAATTCACCTTGAACTCCGATGGATCGCTCACCCGATCAAACAACTTTCCATCACCAGCCACTCCTCACGTCATCACTGATTCCCAACTCACTCTTTCTAAAGACATCCCATTAAACACAAACAATAAAACATTCCTACGTCTTTACCGCCCTGTATTAATGCCACCAACCAGCAAGCTTCCTATTATTATCTACTTTCATGGTGGCGGTTTCATCATACTCAGCCCTACCACTAGTTTCATACACCTAGCATGCTCCACTATATCTGCTCACTCTCCGGCCCTTGTTATATCCCTTGAATATCGCCTTGCACCCGAACACCGTCTCCCTGCAGCCTATGATGATGGGATGGAGGTGATTCAGTGGTTGTCTGATCAGGCGTCGAATGTCAACGGTTGTGATGAATGGTTGAGTGAGTTTGCTGACTTTTCTAAAGTCTACCTCATGGGTTCTAGTGCTGGAGGTAATTTAACCTACCATGCAGGGCTACGTGCAGTTGATCTTGATCTCGATCCCATTAAGATTGTAGGGCTTATTATGGACCAACCCTTTTTTGGTGGGGTCAAGCGTACTCAAGCTGAACTACGACTAGTAAATGACCCTATCCTTCCTTTGGCAGCAACGGATCTCATGTGGTCTTTGGCATTGCCATTAGGCTCTGACAGAGACCACGAATATTGTAATCCTTTAATGGATCAAAAGAAATACACTAACGAAATAATTAAACGTCTTCCAAGTTGTTTAATCAAAGTAAATGGTGAGGATCTGATGGTTGATAGACAAAAGGATTTCACTAAAATGTTGGAGGCACGTGGAGTGCTCGTAACAAGAAAGTTTTATGATGAAGGTAGTCATGGTGCAGATGTCTTTGATCCCAAATGGGCACATATATTGTACGATGATGTTAAGACTTTCATCTGGAATTGACTTAAAAGAAAATGTTATTATCAATGATTGTAACATAAGATGAAATTGATGTCATGAAGCTTTTGTTGTGTGATTTTTTTTAAAGAATCATGTTGATTTAGAAAAAAAAAATTTCTTTCTATTTAGTAGCAAAATTACCATGTAATTGGCTTTAAATTTGTATGTATGATAATGAACATAAATATTAAATAATGAATTGATGATACAGTTTGTTGATATGCAGTATATCTATCCCGAGTTACTTACGAATTGAGGATTTATAATTTATATCAAGCAATCTAGATAACTTGATCATCATAAGCATGGCTTTGAAAACTCGACTGGTTAATGCACTCGGCGATTAACTGCTTCACCCGTTTAACCATCGCTATGGTCAACAAATACGGATAACAACATAATTACGTACCAAGTAATTTCAGCATATATTCTGCACCAAATAAGTTTTACACCTTAAAAACAATAATTGCTATCTAAACAGCCTATGATTAATTGATTTATATATGTGACATCCCTATATAAAACTCATGTCTTTAGATAGCGATTGCATAGTTATTGTATGTAATGCTGTTGTAATATGCCCTCCTTGGTCCCTAATGATAGTAATAGCTGCCCTCCTTGGTCGGTTGGTCCCTAATGATAGTAGTGTTAGACTAATTGTTAGTGAACTACTAGTATTAAGTGTTAACATTGTTTGTATCGAACCAGACTCAATTTCTTTGACAGCGAGTTTCATTGAAGAACTCTAACCAGAAGCTAGAGCCATAAAACCAACAATTACAAAGAGTTAACGCCAACATAGGGCTTTGTAAAAAAACATATCTAATTACATCCAAAAGAAAGCAAGCCTGAGACGCGATGAAACCGAAGATCGAAGCCTTCTAAGGCTTGTCGATGTCAAACAGCATATCATTCCGGAACCTCCAAATGCTCCAAGTCGCGATTTAGCCGGTAATCACAACAATGTAAAAATCCTTCTTTAGAATTTTTGAAATTTTAAGATTGTCCACCCAAGCAAGTAATTCCTTCATCGACAACATGTGTGGAATGTCTAAGTCTCACCACCGAGCAATTTGTCGCTATATCTCCAAAGCAAACTCATATCTCAAGAAAACGTAGCTACTAGTCTCTGTTATATCATCACAAATACCACATAAAGTACACTACTACAATCCTTTTTTATCCGAACTCTCGTGAGTTGGGAGTTTATCCAAAAGTAATTTCCACATAAGGACATAAACCTTGATCGGGACATCCTTACTCCATCTCGTGGGAGTATTATCAATAACCAAACATCCCGTGTTTGCCGATGTAACAGTGAAACCCCCCGATCCATGACCACAAACCCACCTACCTTTTCGTGGAGATAGGGTACAAGAACTCACCAAGGATACAAATTGCTTCCACTCTTCTTATTCAGCCCCCTCATGCATGGACGTCTGTCTTCGTAGCCAAACCGAGTCAAAGATAAATCTATCCCTTCATTGGTCTTCGTGCCCAATATGACAATATGAGAAAATTGTTCTTTAAGTGTACATTCACTAACTTGTTTGATCATTTAACAAGTCTTCCCAATCTGAACCAGATTTGTTTGATCATTTACCATTAACTCATTGTTCAGGGGAATGACCTAGTTTACATGGTATCCAACCAAAGCTTATTTTTCTTTCTCTAGAGTTCAAAAATTTTTCCTCCAGCGTTTAGTGTGTGCTTCTAAATTATCACTGGTAGAGATAACACATAGTGTTTCCGTGTTAACATCATATGAAGACACCAAAATACCATTACACACTTCATTTTCTCTTGTTCAAGCGAGATTACAAAACCATCAAAAGACACCTCTTGTTTTATTTGAGTTTTCATAACACATCCTTTAACTGTCATCATCAAAATCAAAAGAACAACAAAATCAATTATTGGGTTTTTTAAAGTAGATGGTGGGCATCGTTTGTTGTGTTTTGTGTTCCATCCTCAACTTGAGAGTGCTGAAAGATGTTGCCTTCTACCTTATGATGGTACATTAGATCAGGTTAAAGTGCTACATTTATCACCTCTTTTGTTTCCTATTTACTGTGCTCTCTCCTGAGTTCTTCACATTATGGAATGCAATCTTGCTGTAAGTCATGAAGATTAGAGATTGATTCTTATTGCACCACTGTATGCATGGTTTTCAAGAGCTACAATCTTTTTCCTCCTCTTGTTTTATTTGAATTTTCATCACATCAAAAGCAATAGAACAACGTAATCGAATTTCTGTTATATTTTACTTTGTAATTTTTTAACTTGACTATAGAATCCAAAGAATACTTGCAAGTTGAAAGAGTATACTTGTTCAAACTTGGACTTTTCAAACTTTTAAAGAAACATGAGAATTAGATCAAACTTGAACAACTAATCAAATAAATAATAAAAACTCATTTTCCTGGCAACTATGTGTGACCATAATCCCCCATATATATACACATAACATATAATGATAGTAATACATCTTCATCATTTATAAGCAAAAATGGCTGCTACACCTGAACAATCCAATTTAGATTTCCTGAAATTCACCTTGAACTCCGATGGATCGCTCACCCGATCAAACAACTTTCCATCACCAGCCACTCCTCACGTCATCACTGATTCCCAACTCACTCTTTCAAAAGACATCCCATTAAACACAAACAATAAAACATTCCTACGTCTTTACCGCCCTGTATTAATGCCACCGACCAGCAAGCTTCCTATTATTATCTACTTTCATGGTGGCGGTTTCATCATACTCAGCCCTACCACTAGTTTCATACACCTAGCATGCTCCACTATATCTGCTCACTCTCCGGCCCTTGTTA
This sequence comes from Glebionis coronaria, assembly GCA_025667525.1. Classification (NCBI taxonomy): domain Eukaryota; kingdom Viridiplantae; phylum Streptophyta; class Magnoliopsida; order Asterales; family Asteraceae; genus Glebionis; species Glebionis coronaria. The sequence goes on from CM046876.1 coordinate 591,095,283, forward strand.
TATCCCTTGAATATCGCCTTGCACCCGAACACCGTCTCCCTGCAGCCTATGATGATGCGATGGAGGTGATTCAGTGGTTATCTGATTAGGCGTCGAATGTCAACGGTTGTGATGAACGGTTGAGTGAGTTTGCTGACTTTTCTAAAGTCTACCTCATGGGTTCTAGTGCTGGAGGGAATTTAACCTACCATGCAGGGCTACGTGCAGTTGATCTTGATCTCGATCCCATTAAGATTGTAGGGCTTATTATGGACCAACCCTTTTTTGGTGGGGTCAAGCGTACTCAAGCTGAACTACGACTAGTAAATGACCCTATCCTTCCTTTGGCAGCAACGGATCTCATGTGGTCTTTGGCATTGCCATTAGGCTCTGACAGAGACCACGAATATTGTAATCCGTTTATGGATCAAAAGAAATACACTAACGAAAGAATTAAATGTCTTCCAAGTTGTTTGATCAAAGTAAATGGTGAGGATCTGATGGTTGATAGACAAAAGGATTTCACTAAAATGTTGGAGGCACGTGGAGTGCTCGTAACAAGGAAGTTTTATGATGAAGGGAGTCATGGTGCAGACGTCTTTGATCCCAAATGGGCACAGATATTGTACGGTGATGTTAAGACTTTCATCTGGAATTGACTTAGAAGAAAATGTTTCTATCAATGATTGTAACATAAGATGAAATTGTTGTCATGAAGCTTTTGTTGTGGGAATTCTTTTAAAGAATCATGTTGATTTAGAAATATTTTGTTTTCTTCCTATTTAGTAGCAAAATTACCATGTAACTGGCTTTAAATTGGTGAGACAGTTTGTTGATATGTACTATCCCGAGTAATTTACGAATTGAGGATTTAGAAATTATATCAAGCATGGCATTGAAAACTCGACTAGTAAATGCACTGGGCGATTAACTGGTTTACCCGTTCAACCATCGCTATGGTAAAAAAAAAATACGGATATTACGTACCAAGTAATTTCAGCATATATTCTGCAGAAAATAAGTTTTACACCTTAAAAACAACAATTATTATCTAAAGAGCCTTTGATTAACTGATATATATATATATGTGACATCCCTATAGAAAATTCAGGTCTTTAGATAGCGATTGCATAGTTATTTTATGCAATGCTGTTGAAATAAATGTAAAATGTCAAGTATAGCAGCCGTCCTTGGTCCCTAATGATGATAGTAGTGTTAGACTGTTAGTGAACTACTAGTATTAAGTGTTAACATTGTTTGTACCGAACCAGACTCGATTTCTTTAACAGCGAGTTTCATTAAAGAACTCTAACCAGAAGCTAGAGCCAAAAAACCAACAATTACAAAGAGTTTAACGCCAACATAGGGCTTTATAAAAACCTATCCAGTTACATCCAAAAGAAAGCTTGAGACGCGATGAAATCGAAGATCAAAGCCTTCTTAGGCTTGTCGATGCCAAAAAGCATCTCATTCCGGAACCTCCAAATGCTCCAAGTCGCGGTAAGCCGATAATCACAGCAACATAAACATCCTTCTTCAGAATTTTAGAAATTTTACGATTGTCCACGCACACAAGTAATTCCTTCATCGACAACATGTGTGGAATGTCCAAGTCCTACCACCGAGCAATTTGGCTCCATATCTCCACCAAACTCACATCTCAAGAAAACGTAGCTACTAGTCTATGCTACATCATCACAAATACCGCATAAAGTAGAAGGTACATCCAAGCCTTTTTTATCCAAACTCTCACGAGTTGGAAGTTTATCCCAAAGTAATTTCCACATAAGGACATTAACCTTGATCGGGACATCCTTATTACTCCATCTCGTGGGAGTTTATCAATAACCAAACATCCCGTGTCAATAGTTCTCCTTGCCGATGTAACAGTGAAAACCCCCGATCCATGACCACGCAGACCCACCTATCTTTTCGTTGAGATAGGGTACAAGAACGCACCAAGGATAGAAAATGATTCCACTCTTCTGATTCAACCCCCTCATGGATGTCTGTCTTCGAAGCCAAACGGAGTCCAAAGATAAAACAATACCTTCATTCGTCTCCGTGTCCAATATGACAATCTGAGAAAACTGTTCTTTAAGTGTACATTTAACATTAACTCGTTGTTCAGGGGAATTACCAAGTTTACATGGTATCCAACCAAAGCTTATTTTATTTTTCTAGAGTTCAACAAAATTTCCTCCAGTGTTTATTGTGTGCTTCTAAATTTTCACTGGTAAAGACAACACATAGTGTTTCCGTGTTAACATCATATGAAGACACGGAAATACCATTACACAGTTCATAATTTCTCTTTCCGTGTGTTGTCCAAGTGAGATCACAAAACCATCACACAAATTAAACAGATTTGTTATTTGTTGTTCACGTCTTCAAAAGACACCTCTTGTTTAATTTGGGTTTTCATAACACATCACCTAGCTATAGCAACCTTCCTGTAACTGTCATCATCGAAAGCAAAGGAACAACGTAATTGATTTTCTAGGTATTCTTTTAACTTGACGTACTATAAAATCTAAACAAACTTTTGACTTCTAGTCGCATTAGACCAGCCAAAGAAGACTTGCAAGTTGCAAGAGAATACTTGTTCAAACTTTAGACAATTCAAGCTTCTAAAGGCACCTGAGAATTCGATCAAACTTCAACAACTATAACAAGTATCATATAAAATAATAAAAACTGATCTTCATGGCAACTATGTGTGAGCATAATCCCATATATATACACGTAACACATTTTGATAGTAATACATCTCCATCTTCTATAAGCAAAAATGGCTGCTACACCTGAACAATCCAATTTAGATTTCTTGAAATTCACCTTGAACTCGGATGGATCGTCGCTCACCCGATCCAATGCCATTCCACACCCGATCCAATGCCATTCCATCACCGGCCACTCCTCAGCTTATAAGTGATTCTCAACTCACTCTTTCTAAGGACATACAATTAAACACAAACAATAAAACATTCCTACGTCTCTACCGCCCTGTGTTGCCACCAACCGGCAAACTTCCTATCATTATCTACTTCCATGGTGGCGGTTTTATTATACTCAGCCCTACCACTAGTTTCATACACCTTACATGCTCCAATATATCTGCTTACTCTCCGGCCCTTGTTATATCCCTTGAATATCGCCTTGCACCCGAACACCGTTTACCTGCAGCCTATGATGATGGGATGGAGGTAATTAACTGGTTGTGTGACCAGGCGTCCAATGTCAACGGTTGTGATGAATGGTTGACTGAGTTTGCTGACTTTTCTAAAGTCTATCTGATGGGTTCTAATGCTGGAGGGAATTTAACCTACCATGCAGGTCTACGTGCAGTTGATCTTGATCATGATCCGATTAAGATTGTAGGGCTTATTATGGACCAACCCTTTTTTGGTGGGGTCAAGCGTACTCAATCTGAACTACGACTAGTAAATGACCCTATCCTTCCTTTGGCAGCAACGGATCTCATGTGGTCTTTGGCATTGCCATTAGGATGTGACAGAGACCATGAATATTGTAACCCGCTGCTGGATCAAAAGAAATACACTAACGAAAGAATTAAACGACTTGCAAGTTGTTTGATTAAAATAAATGGTGAGGATCCAATGGTTAATAGACAAAAGGATTTTGCTAAAATGTTGGAGGCACATGGGGTGCTCGCAACAAGAAAGTTTTATGATCAAGGGAGTCATGGTGTAGATGTCTTTGATCCCAAATGGGCACATATACTATATGATGATGTTAAGACTTTCATTTGGAGTTAACTTGAAAGAAAATGTTACTATCAATGATTGTAACGTAAGATGAATTTGTTGTAATGCAGGTTTTGTTGTTTGATTTTTTTTGACGATTCAAGTTGATTTTGAAAAAAGTTTTTTTCTTTCTGTACTTACTAGTTATAATACCCGTGCACGCACGGGTGTTTTTTAAAAATCTTTATTAAGTGTTACTATCGATTGAAAATTTTAACTTGCAGCAAGAGCTTGAAGATGTATAATATCAAGCTCTTATAGGTTATTAAGAGCATTTATATAGATAAATTTATTAAAAAAGAGAACCAAACCTTTTGTTGCTAATCCAAAATCGTATACTACACTTCAAACACTAATATTTTATTTCATAAAGATTGACATGATCAGTGAAAAGAACCAAAAAGTCGTTGTTTAGTAAACGGTAGGACTCACAATAATGTATAGCCAAAAAAATATAAGGCATGGCAAGTTTACAAATTATAATGCTTCTCCATCCTTCAAATCACATTCAATATCATTATCTACAGTTACGTTTTATATCTAGCATGATTCCCAAAAAGCACAATTATCCGTAAGTTGTTAATTCAACCACATAAGACGTTCTTCTGATTTAGATGAAGTAATACGCAACCAGAAGCCGATATATCTTAACAAAAACACAATCATGGTATATCATATTCACAAGTGTACCACCGAAATCTGCTATACCACATGCCAGCTCCTGCACTTAGCTTTAGCAATTCAATGTGCACCCTAACTCATAATTGAGTAAACGCTCCTGTATCCATGCAAATTAATTCACCTGCTCGATGAGTTGTATAAAGTTAAACAAACATGTAGAGCAGATCCAAGAATTTGAACAACCAAACAGATACTTATCAAACAATGATCATTTCATATATTTAAAAGATAGAAACAAACTGAAATATGTAAATAAACATACTTTTCATTTGCCTCTTTCAGTCATAATTATAACGTCTGTTTATTATAAAATGAGATAGAATAAGTACCAATAAAATGTTATTAATCAAACTTTCATAAACCAAGTTTAGAAAAGGTTTCCCATCTGGTCATTTGAGCATGTCAGGATACCCGAGCCCCAAGTCTAACCACCGTTCAAATGTTGTTGATTATCCAATACTACAGCCTCGCTCACCATATTCAGTACCTCACTCATCGTTGGCCTCAACTTTGGGTCCTTGATCAAATACTTGTCTCTATAGAAGAGACATTTTGCACTAATCCCTCATCATACTTGCCTTCAAAATCAGGGTCAACTATTGGCTTTAACTTCCCCACACCTGTACTGGGTTAACCCATTACCCAAAATAATAACTCGCATACAAAGAGGTTCAATCTTGACATGGTGTATCATAGCATAGTATTGCTATGAAGCTCCTTCCTTTTTTTCTCTAGTAGGTTATATTTAAGCGGGTAAAAGTTCATCACATTTACTGATAAACGGGTTAATTCGGTTAAATGGTCACGTGCATAGCGTTATAAAGTTAACCTACAATGAAATGGGTTGATAGTCACTCAATACTCGATCTATACAACCTACGAAATTGGAGATTTTAGACATTAGGTTGTGATATTATTATATATTGTTATAATTGTATTTCATACAGGTTATTTAAAAAAAAGTGTTAAAGTCATTAGAAAATTTGCTTCGTGTGAATATTTAAATTTTTATACCAATGTGACCACTTAGCTAACCCGCCCATTTGGCACCTCTTCTTATAATGTATTTGGTCACCATAGTTGTGTAGAGTGGGTTGAAGTTGTCTAACTGGGAATATGCAGATATCGATTTTCATGATAGTTGACGATTGACTTGTGAAATGATACAGATAACTCCTGATTTCTACCCGATTTACACCACTCAAATCGATATTACCCTTTTATATCTTGCCGAGGTAGTGACTTTAAGATATTTTTAGAAATTATACATATTTTGAATTTTTCATCCTATAATTAAGCTTAAATCTCGACAATGTCAAAATATAATCAAGGATACATCAACATACCCACGTCGTCGGCTCAAACACACCTGCTATTGATATATAAGGATCATCCACTCAGTTACTTTAGTTGTTCGTGTCGAGCTTGTCGCGCCCAAATGACATATGGAAGAAAGACTTACCAACATATGGAAGTGGTTTAAAAGAATCACCCTTTAGAGTAAAATGATACTCAAGATCTCCATTCGGTTGTTCTCAATGCTTAATTCCACCAGATAATTCTTTAACGTCTTCAGATAAGAATACAAATGGTGCTGCTTGTTCATAGTTCTTATTTGTCTGCAATAAAAATTCAATGGTTTAGTACACGAACGCGTTCATGACATAAATTATATTGAAGGATTAGAAGAACAAAGCTTTCACCTGCTACATCTTTGTAAAGTAAGTTGGCCCTTCCATCCTATAGCAGATGGAATAACACACACGGTGTTAATATCATAATGAGAAAAAATTTTGTAACTCTTATGGATCATATTTTATAATGAAAAGAAAAACATTACAACCGGTCACAAATAACCCATTTATATGTAAGAAGAACATACCAAAGTGATGATAGGAAAACTAAGAAAAATGACACATAGATTCACATATTGCTCAAGTTTCTGTCATTCACATCAAATCAACAGTTCCGAAAAGTAATCCCAACCGCTCAACTACTAAAATAATTATGCGCCTGAAATTTAATATTATGGCCAGTAATTTTAATAATGAAGTTGTGACCCTCTTCAGCGATTCATATGGCTTATGCATATTAGACTCTGTGTGAGTAGCTAAAAGTGTATTACCTACCTCATTACGATATTTCACAAACCAGAGATCGGGAATCAGCAAAGAGTTTTTTTATTTTCCAATATCCTTCCGACATTCATGAGTTTCACTTCATTTATTGTTTTAGGCCCATTCGCATTTTCTATCAAATGAAAGAAAGATTAATATCAGAAGAGAAATATATAGTAGAATATCACAAAATTTGCAGAACTTTTGATGCTCTTAAATCCAAAAAGAATCATCATCTCAGATAAAAACACTAATCAAGAAACTACTACAAAATTAACTATTCTTTAGAAATCAAACTGGCCTATCAAATAAAACCCCTCAATCATGTAATTCATTATTAACACTAATAAAAAATAACAATACCTTTGAAATCAAACTGGCCCATCCAACAAAACACCTCAATAAAAAAATTATTAATCTTAATTAATGTTTGTAATTGATACATTGTGTGTGAAAAAAATATGTTCTGCTGGTTTGGATCTTCGCCTTGAACTTGAACTGACCTCCTTTGTATTGGTAACGGTGGCAATCAGGTCACCAAATCGTCGCTTGTGACGGTGGTTTGTGACGAATTATGACTTTGAGTCTATCCTCTATCCTCTCTGGTTTGGATAATTTATAAATCGTCGATTGGCGACTTAAGATTTAAAAATGTTAGTTTTAACCCTTAAATTTTACAATTGATAGATTCAACCCTAAGGTTTTATAACTTTTCACCCGCTTTTTTTTATGAGTTTTATTCTTTTCATTTTTGACACGTATATTTTTTAACCAGATTTTTAGCTTTATTCAACAAAAAAACGAAAATTACACATTTGTTACTAAATTAAGGAATACTTTCACTTCTTAAAAGAATAAATAAAAAAATTATTTCCTACTAAGGAAAGAATGTCTTAAAAAAGTCCTTACTTTAGGTTTTGCTTTACAAAGAAAAAGATTTCAGTTGTAAAATTACCATGTACTTGGCTTTTATTTGTAATATGTATGATAATGAACACAGATAATGAATTCATTCTTTCTTTTCTTAACACAAAATTATGAATTGATGAGACACTTTGTTGATATGTAGTATATATGATGCAGAGCTTGTTTGAGACTCATCTCCTCGGGCTTAACCGCTGGTTCTTCGATCAAATACATGTGAAGTCATGTTTCAATTTGTTCGAGAAGATGGAAGGGGAAAGATATTATTTTATTTTTATATATAAAGATTTCTTTAAATTATTGAGTTATTTGTTTCCTTATTAGAAGAGATATTTTTTTTCTTTTCAAGACACTTTTCTTCTATAAATACATGTAATAGGTTTAGGTTTGAAAGGCAGATTATGATGAGTTTGTAGAAAAACAAGAGTGTTTCTCTTAAAGTCTCGGATGGGAACCCTTTTGAGGGTTTATCGAATTCTTTTTATCTTTGTTATTAGTGCAGTTTCTTACATTCACAACGGTCCCGCAATCATTAGGTATCAAGAGCCTACGTTTGGAGAAGAAATTACACAGCTTACTGAAGCCACATCACGAGAAACAAATGTTTTTGTTTCCGTTCGTCATTTTTGCGCAGCTGTGAGAAAACTGACGGCACACATTCATTAAGCGTTGGATCTGTATGATCTTTTGTCAGGATGTCCAAGACACATAGATTTACGATCTCCCCGTTCGAATTTGCAATTGTAGTTCTTGACAGGGAGGTATACATGTTCAAAGCTTCTTTTTTTCCGTTGAATTTTTTGATATAGTGACCTATTGATCGCATAATTTTGTGGACGTGAGCAACTATTTGGTTATGTGGCTCGTAGATTCGCCGGACGAGGCAACGATACAACTAACCAACAAGGAGCACATGTTGTAGATGATGGAGACCTTGTTAACCGAAGGAACTTCAAGACATATTCCAAAATCAAGCTAACCGTAGACTCCCCGATTAAGGCAACAGTCACGTGAGTGAGGATGATGTCAATGCACCTGAATGATCTTATCGATTGGTTGACATGATTGTGTTAAGGAAACCGAGGAGGTTAAAAAATTGTCAGATTTATAAAAAGTTAATTACTATTGTTTTCCAAGAATTTACCCTAATAATCGGTATTCTTTTGAATCAACGATTATGAGATGAATTATTTCTGGTATTCATTAGAATCAACAGATTGAGTTTGTTTTTAATAGTGTAAGTTGGAAAGACAAAACTCGAGGACGAGTCTTTTCCAATAGGAGGAGAATGATGCAGGGCGTGTTCGAGGCCCATCTCCTCTGGCTTAGCCGCCGGTTCTTCGGTCAACATGTGAAGTCGTATTTCCATTTGTTCGAGAAGATGCAAGGGTAAAGATGATAATTCTAATTGTTATCATCTATCTTATAATAATTATTTTATTTTTATAAATAAAGATTTCTTTAAATTTTTGAGTTATTTGTTTCCTTATTAGAAGATATATTTTTTTTCCAAGACATTTTCTTAAATATATGTAATAGGTTTAGGTTTGAAGGGATTATGATGAGTTTATAGAAAAACAAGAGTGTTTCTCTTGAAGTCACGGTTGGGCACCCTTTTTTTAGGGTTTATCGAATTTCCTTTATTTTTGTTATTAGTGTGGTTTCTTGCATTCACAACGGTCCGTCAACAATATCTATCCCAATTAGTTTACGAATTGATGATTAATAACTTATATAAAGCAATCTACATATATATAGCTTGATCATGGTTTTGAAAACGCGACTGGTCAATGTACCTATGGATACGAGTAACTGGATCAGCCGTTCAACCATCGCTTAAAACAGCAGATTTCATCATAATTGCCAAGTAATTTCAGAATATTCAACACCAAAAGATTTTTACACTTCCAAAACAACAATGAATTTCTAAATTTGATTGAAGGACTGATAATATGTTCATGCATGTTCCATGCGTGTAGATAAATCAGGTCTACTGATTGCATAATTATTGTATGATTATTGTATGCAAATGTTGTTGGCATAGAGATGAGGACAAAAGTTATTTCGCATCCTTTTGGACTATATATATCAATGTATCAATCCTACTGTTCAGACACCTGCGGTCGTAATCTCTGTTGAGTATCGTCTTGCACCTAAACACCGCCTGCCTGCGGCGTATCAGGACGCCATGCAGGCGGTGTTGTGGGTACGTGATTAAGCTTTAGGGGTTAATGGTTGTGATGCATCGTTGCATGAGTTTGGTGATTTTAGTAAAGTTTTTCTAATGTAACGGCCCTTTCAGAAACGTCTCCAGTCCATCTAAGTGTAACAGCCATTTCAAAGAGCCCATTTAAGATTTATGTAACAGTCATTTCAAAATGTCTTCACCCCTCTTTATAAATAGTGAACCGTTACTATTGTGTAATGTGTAGCTGTGTAAAATACGTGTTTCAAAACAATCTTAAACCGTGCCTTCTTTTATCTTTTTGATTTTATAAAACAACTCACTTTTTCTAAATCATTTATGTACCTTCTTCGTCTCTTTCTCTACCAGATTCGTGATTCTAAAAAAATATGGTTAGAATTGCTCTAAATCATGAGAGATTTTTTGTACTAGCATATATCAGTGAGTTTTCCATATAATTTCATATCTTGATTTTTATTTATGCCCTTTGTTTATGATTTGGGGTTTATTGTTTTAAGTGGAAGATGCGGCTTATTTGGGTAAATTTTCTTCAACGTCTACATGTATGTTTTTGTATGTGTATTTTTTCTTCAAATTTATTTTGATTTTTTCTAACAAATTTTATCATAATCTTTATCTAACTTGATGGAGTGGAATCAGTTAGTTGTTAAGGTAAGATTTTGCAATCCGTGTTTCTTGATATTAGTAGTTTTGTCATTAGTGTTTTTTATTTGTAAAAATAGCTTTTAAAACTTGATAAAAGTTATTTTTATAGATTTATAGTTTTCCCTCGTAGAATATTTCTTGATGTCTTTTGGTTACAGCTGCCAGTCGCCGCTGCTCTCCTCCATCGATGTCTTACCAGAGAAAGTTGCTCCCGCCGCTGAATTGATTCTCTATAAAAAATAGTTGATGTCACCGCCGCCACTTGCTGCCAACGCCCGCCGCTGGAAACTAATGCTAACTAATGCTACCGCCATCAACTCTGCTGTTGGTGCTGGAAAATGTGTTATGAAGGTTGTTAGTCTTCATGTAAAATTCTATACAAATTTGCATAAGTTTTGTTATAAAGTTTGTGTAAGTTTTCTATACAAATTCATGTAAAATCCTCACTCAACCATTGTTAATAGTTGAAACCCGATTAAATCATCGAATGGTCTTCGACCACACCTTTTTAGCAAGGTTACATGTAAAAAACACATGAGAAATGGTTTCCGTACGTGCTCCACAATATCAATTTATATATACATTATTATTCTCATTTGTGGTTTTTATAACTTTTTTTCGTAATCACTTAATGCAAAAACGCGGTTTTTAGTCTTTGTTTTCTTAGAAATATCAATATAGTTATTCTTTAATTCCCAAACTTGTACCATATAAAAACATAAAGCTAAATTCCAAAAAAAAAAGTAACAAAAATGAAATTAATTTCAAACATTTTGATTATAGGTTAAACTTTCAACCTTATGATAAATTGTTAGACTTAAACCATTATGCAACTTAAAACCGTGTCATCCAAAAATAGGTATTTAGAAAAGATTCTAGCCGGAAAATATTATCAAACGGGTACCCGCCGCCGCTATGTGCGGGTACTCGACTAGTATCAATGTATCAATCCTACTGTTCAGACACCTGCGGCGTGATCTCTGTTGAGTATCGTATCGCACCTGAACACCGCCTGCCTGCGGCGTATCAGGAACGCCATGCAGGCGGTGATGTGGGTACGTGATTAAGCTTTAGGGGTTAATGATTGTGATGCATCATACAACAAAAACAGCTTTTAGGGACGGTGATTTTTTAGAGACTACAAATGTAGTGTCTAATACTCCACAAAACGACAAAAATAATACTTTTCTCACCTTCATGTTTGACCAAAATCTTTAGGGACTACTTCGTGATATATAGAGACTACGAATAGTCTCTAAAGTTTTAGCAGAAAGCAAAACTTATAGGGACTACTTGTAGTGCCTATAACTTTGGAGACGAAATCTTTTTAGTCAAAGTTAAAAATATTAATTTCGTTAAAGCGGGAAAATTTCCCGCCCAATCTTTTGGGAATACATGTCGTGCCTAAAACGTTGGAGACGAAATCTTTTTAGTCAAAGTCAAAATTAGTAATTTTTTATAATGGAAATCTCTTTAGGGACTACATGTAGTGCCTATAAATGTGGAGACGAAAACTTTTTAGTTAAAGTCAAAAATAGTACTTTCGTGATAGCGGGAAAATTTCGCGCTCAATCTTTTGGCCACTATACGTAGTCCCAAAAAGTATTACGTAGTCCCTAAAGATTGCATAATTATTTTTGTGATTATTATATGCAAATGTTCTTGGGATAGAGATGAGGACAAAAGTTATTTCGCATCCTTTGGACTATATATATCAATGTATCAATCCTGTTGTTCAGACACCTGCGGTCGTGATCTCTGTTGAGTATCGTCTCGCATCTGAACACCGCCTGCCTGCGGCGTATTAGGACGCCATGCAGGCGGTGCTGTGGGTACGTGATTAAGCTTTAGGGGTTAATGGTTGTGATTAGGGGTGGGAATCGGGTCAGGTCAACCGGGTTCGGGTCAAGTCCGGTCGGATCAAGTCGGGTCAGAACTCAAAAAAATCAAACCCGAACCCGAGCCTAATTAGAACTCGGGTCAGTCGGGTTCGGGTCAATTCGGGTCGGGTTAATTCGGGTCGGGTCAACTCGGGTTCGGGTCAACCCGAGTATAAGTAAAAAAGTTAAAAATTGACTTATTTAAATATATTTACAAGGCAAAATATGGTGAAAAACTCGGGTCAAGTCGGGTTGGTCGGGTTCGGGTCAAGTCGGGTCAGCTAAAAAATATAAACCCGAACCCGAGGCTAATTAGAACTCGGGTTAGAACTCGGGTCAATTCGGGTCACCCCGAATTGACCCGAATATGTTTTTGAACCCGAGTAACCCGACCCGAATAGGCAATTTCGGGTTCGGGTTCGGGTCGGGTCAACTTTTTTGACACCCCTAGTTGTGATGCATGGTTGCATGAGTTTGGTGATTTTAGTAAATTTTTTCTAATGGGGAGTAGTTCCGGAGGAAATACAGTTTATAATGCTGGTTTGCGAGCCCTTGATCTTGATCTGACGGGGATCAAGATCGTGGGGCTCGTAATGAACCAGCCTTTTTTCGGTGGGGTCAAGGACACTGAGTCTGAGGTTAGATTAGTAAATGACCGTATTGTCCCTTTAATAGCGACTCGTCACATGTGGCCTCTTGCACTCCCTAACACTATGTTCTCAAGATTTAGTTTGGGTAGAAACGAAATGATTTGAAAAGAAACTAAAATTTATTAGCGTTCTTGAGATTATTTAACAAGAGAAAAGAAAAGAAGAGAAAAGAAGATTCACGCCATCTTGGCTGCAAAATCTTCTTCCCACTTTTGGGATGATTCTTCTTCTCTTCTTTTCTCTTCTCTTCTCTAGTTTTTACTTATTTTCTTTTATACTCAATAATAACTCGAGAACTTAGCGTAAAGGGTGTGATAGAGACCATGAGTTTTGTAACCCTTTACAAGATGACAGTAATGAGAAAATCCGACGATTGCCGAAATGTCTGGTCAGAGGTTATGCGGGGGACCCGCTAGTTGATGGACAAAAGGAGTTTGCTAAAATGTTGGAGGAATGTGGTGTGCAAGTGATAAAGAAATTTGATGATGAAGGGTATCATGGTGTGGAGATCTTTGATCCCCGAAAGGCGCAAGTTTTGTATGATGATATCAAGAGTTTCATATGTTCCTTTCAGGAAAAGAAAGCAACTCTGTGAACAACTGCAGAGACTGGTATGTTTAATGTCTGAATTTCTAATAAATTTATGTTTGTTTACATATTTATGTATTTCTAATTAATAAAAATTGTTCCTTATGATATGAAACTTGTTTTTATTCGATATGTACTGTATAAGGTTGTATGTCGCTTACATATGTTTTCTATCGTCTTTTCCCCCTCTGCAACACCAACACCAAAAAGAAAAGAAGATTGAACCATAGTTACAATGAAAAATGGAAGGAACATAGTGAAAATTCAACTGCAAATCAAATTAAAGCCGAACTGTGTAGCTAAAAGTCGTTTATAACAGGAGTAAGTAAGGGCCTATTCGTAAAAAAGGCTTCTATGTTACTTACAATAACTTGGGCAGCATTGTAAAAACACTCCTTTGTACATGCTGTACTGTGAGGCAAGATCACAACATTATCCAATCCAAACAATTCTTTAGGTACACTTGGTTCGTTTTCAAAAACATCCAATCCAACTCCACCAATCTCGCCATTAACTAAACACTTAACTAACTCCACCTCATCAATGACGGAACCACGTGCCACATTCACAATGAATCCATTTTTTCCTAATGCACGGATAAATCTTTTGTTGATAATGTGATGTGTGTCGTTTGTTGGAAATTTAGTGCAATTGTGGGAACGGGTAATACTTGTAAATGGGTTTGGAGGTACGGAGTGTACACCCATTAAGTCCTTTACCTCCCTGGACTCAATATAGTGGTTGTGATATCAGTAGGAAGCTGCTCCTGGTCAGGAAGTTGCTTCTGGTCAGGAAGTTGCTCCTGGTCAGGAAGCTGCTCCTGGTCAGGAAGCTGCTCCTGGTCAGGACGTTGCTCCTGGTGATGGACAAAGTCTTTGTAACCTCTTTGACCAGTTAATGAGGGTTGAATATTGACTTGATGACCAGATTTCTGGTCATGTAACCACTATGCTTTATGAAGGTTATTATGAGATTAATAGGCCGATTAATGCTCTTAATACCTTTGACTAGGAGTACATTCCTTAAAGGAATAGGATCACTATAAATAGTGATCATATTTTGCATGATGAGAGACAGAAACAAGAAACACAGAAACGCATAGAGTTCTTGATTTGTGCCTAAAACAAGAACTAACTGTTGGTTTTATCCCAAGGAGGTATTCGTGTTAACCCAGGCATAGGGTCGAATAATCTTCTTTGGAAATTGATTACACGACTCCAAGAGATATCCGGTAACCATTCATTGGTACGTAGTTAGGCTATTGATTATCTTCACCCTGTTGGAACGAAGTAAACCCCAACAATCAAAGAAGATTATTTTGTGATAATCAATGGCGGCGGCAATGAAGCATATGGTGGCTAACTTCTCCAAACTGGACAAGTTTGAAGGGGTTGATTTCAGGAGATGGCAGAAGAAGATGCACTTTCTTCTCTCTACCATGAACGTGGTGTACGTGCTGACCACTCCTATTCCCGATGGTGGTGATGATGCTACTTTGGAGGAGATGCGGAAAAGGAGCAAATGGGAAAATGATGATTATGTGTGTCGCGGCATAATTCTCAATGGTATGTCTGATTCTTTATTTGATATTTACCAAAATGTTGAATCTGCTAAAGAACTATGGGATTCCTTGGAAGCCAAATATATGGCTGAGGATGCATCAAGTAAGAAGTTCCTTGTGAGTGATTTCACAAATTACAAAATGACTGATTCAAGACCAGTCATGGAACAATACAATGAACTTCTTGGAATACTTGGCAGATTTACACAACATAAAATGAACATGGATGAGACCATTCAGGTCTCGTGTGTCATTGACAAACTACCTCCTTCTTGGAAAGATTTCATCGTTTTCGCACACCCGAAAGGTTATCGTAGTTCCAGCGAAGTGTGAATGGAAATCCCCGTTAATGTCTCAAGTTTGATGCTCGAATAAAAGATATTTTGATTTTGAAATTAAAAACTACTAATTTAACTGATTAAATATTAAAATATATAAAAAAGCGACAAGGATGAAAATTAAACTATAATTATAAAGCGAGATATCTAAATTAATAATAATGACAATAAAAATGCTAAACTAAACAAGCATAATTAAAACTATGTATTTGAGCTAATGAAATAAAGATAAAGAAAACGAACCCGTATGACGAACCGGATACGCCGAGCTAGCATAAAACATAAAACGTTAACGACAATAAAAATAAACGACATTTTAAAACTTATTTTGAATTTAATTCTAAATTTTTGAATTAAACTAATTTAATAAAACTATAAAATAAAATAGTGAGATATGAAGATAACTAGATCTTGGTGGCCCATATCTATCCTAAATAAAAGAAAACGCAGTCTATTTCTGAAGTCAAAGTTTGAATGAGTTTGCTTATGTCCTACGCCAAAAACAAAATCTCTCTATCTACTAATATTATATCTAAAATAAAGATGACAAAAAAAATTGAATGTTAAGAAAGGAAAAAAGAATGATGCCTGTTGCTACTAATAAAAAAAACGATGGATAAATAAAAGTGAGGATTTGTTTTAAAAATGGAATGTTGATCTTTCTATCTATTGCTAAAACTAAAAACAGGAAAAGAATAAAGTGGGTCTATCAACATATCTAAACGCATGGGACAGTCACCAAACCCGAACAACTTTATCGAAACTAAATCTAGAACTAGTTATCCTATCGAATCGAATCTCATCATAATTCGAATCGAGAACTACAACTATCATTCTCTTAAAACAAATACCGAATCCATCTTCAATATTCGAAAATCATTATCGCAACTACGTTAATCGAGAATAATAACCAAAACCAATCCTGCGCAAAACGAATCAACCAAATCCGAACTAAAAATAAATATATAACTGAATCTATAAATTTTTCATTAAAATAAAATGAGACAAAGTTTATATAAGTCTAAACAATCTTGAGAAAAAAGAAAAAAATGAAAAAATAAAGCTATGAATGGATTAAATAAAACTAATCATAAAATTGATTTAATCTAAGAACAAAAGAAATGTTGCCTACCTTTCTCACCAAAATACAAACGCATAAAAAAAATGGAATGTTATTCTGCGTATTTTTTTTTTTTTTGTAAGCTACTCCTAAGCTACATAAGAGAAAGACAGAAAAAAAAGTAATATAACAAAATGAAAGTTGCGTCCCCCTTCTGATCTATCAGTTTTCAATATATAAAGTAGTGAGGGCTTTCATGGGCTTGACACCAATCTCAGGCCTTCTTTTCCTTTTTATTACTTTTGGGCCAGCATTTGTAATTGGCTTGAATAGTTGGTTGTTGGGCTTCATTTTTGAAGTGTGTTGAATTTGGCCATTAATGGGTCGGTCCGACCCATTTAAATGGTGTCGGGCCGGCCCAATAAAACATGAATACACTGTCAAACTCAATTTCTCGTGCTCTTTCCATTTCTCGTGCTCGTTTTTGGTCTTTTTTTATGTTTTAGCTCCTTTTCTTTAATATCCGTACCTACAATAATAAATAACACATTTAAACAATAAATGCACTAAAAATACCCATTTTGCTATTTATTATGCCAAAAATGAAGGGATATTAGCACTAAAAACTTGAACAATTACGTGTCTAACACACCCCTACACTTAAGACGTTGCTTGCCCCCAAGCAACTATCATCACAAACGTTAAACCCAAAAATAATTTAAAAACTATTTTATTCGAATTTTTTTTTTTTTTAAATAAAAGAAAAATAAAAATTCATAGTGACCCGCCATGCTCGACTTTTTATTCAAGGTATAAGGATCATAGAACGGGAAACACGCAAACTGGGTGTCTCCAGGGAATAAATATCTTCATCCTCTTTTTATTACTCCCAACTAAGCTAAAATTCCTTGTACAAACGTTTTGGCAAAATGCTAACACTACTTATACTAATAACCTATGTAAATATAACTTTTCACTCCTATAATTATAAAAGACTAGGCAAGTGTGTTCATTTTCAAATTTTTTTAATCGTTCAAATCGACATTTGTTATGGTTGCTAATCATCTAAGTGGGGTATTAGACTTACCGAAAATGACGAGATTTAAGATTCAAAAATGGCCTTTCCCATGTAGCGGCTTTCTTCTCGGGACGTCCCAACCTCATCGGTTAAGTGCCCGGGCTTTTGACACCCCACGGAGAATAGTACCGGGATCGGCGGGATTTTGAAATCAAAGATCTTGAAATCACCGCTAAGCTAATAAAAGACACTTAGATGAAAAACAACGACGGTAATTAGAGAATGAAGATTCAAAGGAGAGATCACTCCATGTAGCGACTTTCTTCTCAGCTTGTCCTTTAGCAAAGCTTAGGAGGCTAGGTTTTTACACCCTCGAGAATAGTATCGGAGCTCACGGGACCTTTGACTTCTACATTCTCAATTACCGTCTAAACTCTTATACAAAATTGACGAATTCTAGTTCAACTTCGGATTTAAATTTAAGAAAAAGCAAGTTTCTCAAAATTATAATTGAAGCAACAAAAACATAAAACTCTTATTCATATATTTTTTTTAATTTTTTTTTTTTTATTCTTTTTTTTTTTCTTGTTATTTTTTTTTTCAAATATATATTTTTTTTCTTTTTTTTCTATTCTTCTTTTTTTTTTTTCAACATATTTTTTTAACGCAACATTATTTCAAATTTAAGAAAGTATGCTTTCACTCAAATTTAAATAAAAAGTTGAACTAGGACTCTATATCAAAATTGCATAAGAATTTATTTTTTTACATAACAACACAATTTTTAACGTTCAAAGGCTTGAAAAGAAAACACACTTATTTAGTCTAGTTATAATCTAGGAGGAAAAAGCCATAGGTTACTCATATAAGCTCTAAAGAGAACCAACTACTCCACGTTTAGCATTTTTATTTGCACAATTCCTAAAAGCTTAGTCTAAAAGTGAAGGGAGCAGCCAGATCAACACTCAGGCAGAGTCAGGATCCCCTTTGTTCTAGCCTACGGGACAAGTCAATCACGCACGGTCAAAAACGTTTTATTATTATTAATAAAATAAAATAAAAACAGACATTTGATCAAAATAGGATGCAAGAGGGCAAACAAGTAGGCAAGAATATGATCCATATGATATAAACCCCCCTACACTTAGAACCGAACATTGGCCTCAATGTTCAAAAGTGATAAGGTGCTACCCCTACACTTAAGAACACAAAAGGCTAATGCTAGAATTCCAAGTGTAAGAAGGAGAACACAATTAAATATGTATGGATAAAGATGAGAACTGAGTACTCCCCTGATATAGACATGAAGATCGATCGGAGACTGAATGAAGAAGATGATGGAAAACAGCAACATCAACCCTCTGAAAGTCTTCTCGATCCAAGGGAACCTGCACACAAAAACAAAGACCAACAAGCACACATGGAGAGAAGCACACGCCCCTACACTTATGTTAGAAAATAAATAAAAAGGATAGATCATCGGGTTGCCTCCCGAGAAGCGCTTGTTTTTGTTAACCGATTCACGATCCTGACTCGACCCCGAATTAAATGGTCCATGGGGGAGCAAGAGAATCACCACTGGCGCAAAACAGATATGCCAGGGTCAAAGATCTTATCCTCATTACCGGAGGAGAATAAAGAAGAAGAATCCACAATATAAGTGAAGAAAAGCAGAAGGATTCTTATAACATACGAGAAATAGGTATAAAGGCGATCCTTAAGAATACTCGTCTTCGCCAAGGGCGGGAGGGTGGGAGAAAAAGATATCAAAGCGTCACCCGAGGACACTTGATAGAAACTCAAAGCAAGAGTTGATGGGATAACCGATAAAACATCACAAGAAATAGCAACATCAACATCTCCTCCGGGATCAAAACACTCATCCTCATTTCCCGGTATGAAATGAGGAGAGTAAAAGCGATACATCACCCGCTTGGGTGTGCACGCGGTAGGACGGGGTGGCAACATAATATGAGAAATATCAGAGGACATATCTACCACCCGCGTCACCTCACCAGAACGAATCAAACGGAAAGTAGGGTCAAATCTCTCCACCTCCTCTACGATGGGAGGTGGCGTGGCTAACAACGAATGCTCATCAATAGCAAGAGAGTCGGAGCTATCAATGTCCTCAATCCCCTCTTCAAAGAGAGGATTCATCTCACTAGAGATGTAGGCGTCATCAAAATCAAATAAAGGGTTCGAATAAATCTTGAAATTTTCCTTCTGAACGTCTTCATCGGATAGTGACTCTTCATCACTAGAAGTAAAATCATCATTGAGATCAAAAAGAGGATTAGAGAAAGCCAAAGAATCGTCTCCCAAGATGTCGGTGGGAGGTAATGAGTCATCACTAGAAAGAGATTCACACTCATTGTCACTATCGGAAGCAACCGTAGGCTCACTTTGGATTGGAATAAGAGTCTCGTCATAAGGAATAGTGATAAGACCCTCATCCCCCATGATGAGAGAGGCATCGGGCTCTGTAGTGGAAGAATCGAGAATAGGAGTGGTAGAATCCTTAGGCTCGAGAGCCGGCAAGTCGAGAGAAGGAATTACAATTGCACTAGGACATTGAGCACAAAGATCATTCCAAGAAATAGTATTCTCGTCGTCATCATCATCATAATAGTAAGAACTCACAAGAGGAGGAGTATAATCACTAAGATTAGATACTTGCTCTTGTCTTTGTCGTTGTCGCTTTTCCTCCTCATTTGCTTCTTTTAGAAGAACAACGGCTTCTTGAAGTTGCAAAACAATGGCGTGTGTTTCATCTTTCAAAGCATTGAGTTGTTGAATTCTCTGAGAGGATTGATGATTGATGGTAGGATGTGGGGGCTCACAGTTATGAAAACCAGAATTATAGCACGGATGTGGCTCATAGGAAGTCATCGGCTGAGAAGAATTAGAACACGGATTTGGTTCATAATAATCCATCGGTGAAGAAAAATGAGGACACGGATTTGGCTCATAATAATTCATTGGCTGACAATACGAAGTATCGTGAGGGCCCCCACAATGATTGCAACACGGGTATGGAGAAAAACCCGGTGCATTTTGCGGATACGGATCGGCATATATGGTAGAGGGTGAGATAGTGTCATTAGAGGTGAAGTATGAATTGGTCCAATTGCAAAATGAACAATGTCCAAATTCGTGATTAGGGATAGCCATACCGCACCGCTCACATGAACACTAATAACATGATTGACTATCAGACGACCCACACCCTATACAATATGAATCCATGAAGAATTAAAAATAAAAGGGGTTGAGAAAAAAGAATTAAACACAATAAAGGATAAAGAAGAATATTTTTTAAAACTTTTTTTTTATTTTTTTTATTTATTTATTTATTTATTTATTTTTAATATGATATATATAGTAATAAAGAAAATAAAATAAAATAAGAAAATATTTTGGTTTTTATAAATTTTATATATTTTTATGGATTTTTAATTTTTTTTTTTTTTTATTATATATATATACAAATATGAAAATAAACTTTCAAAAAGAAAGGATCTTCAAGTCACCAACTAAAAACACAACGCAAACATCGATACACACAAAGCCGGCAGCGGCGCCATTTGATTTTATCGTTTTCGCACACCCGAAAGGTTATCGTAGTTCCAGCGAAGTGTGAATGGAAATCCCCGTTAATGTCTCAAGTTTGATGCTCGAATAAAAGATATTTTGATTTTGAAATTAAAAACTACTAATTTAACTGATTAAATATTAAAATATATAAAAAAGCGACAAGGATGAAAATTAAACTACAATTATAAAGCGAGATATCTAAATTAATAATAATGACAATAAAAATGCTAAACTAAACAAGCATAATTAAAACTATGTATTTGAGCTAATGAAATAAAGATAAAGAAAACGAACCCGTATGACGAACCGGATACGCCGAGCTAGCATAAAACATAAAACGTTAACGACAATAAAAGTAAACGACATTTTAAAACTTATTTTGAATTTAATTCTAAATTTTTGAATTAAACTAATTTAATAAAACTATAAAATAAAATAGTGAGATATGAAGATAACTAGATCTTGGTGGCCCATATCTATCCTAAATAAAAGAAAACGCAGTCTATTTCTGAAGTCAAAGTTTGAATGAGTTTGCTTATGTCCTACGCCAAAAACAAAATCTCTCTATCTACTAATATTATATCTAAAATAAAGATGACAAAAAAAATTGAATGTTAAGAAAGGAAAAAAGAATGATGCCTGTTGCTACTAATAAAAAAAACGATGGATAAATAAAAGTGAGGATTTGTTTTAAAAATGGAATGTTGATCTTTCTATCTATTGCTAAAACTAAAAACAGGAAAAGAATAAAGTGGGTCTATCAACATATCTAAACGCAGGGGACAGTCACCAAACCCGAACAACTTTATCGAAACTAAATCTAGAACTAGTTATCCTATCGAATCGAATCTCATCATAATTCGAATCGAGAACTACAACTATCATTCTCTTAAAACAAATACCGAATCCATCTTCAATATTCGAAAATCATTATCGCAACTACGTTAATCGAGAATAATAACCAAAACCAATCCTGCGCAAAACGAATCAACCAAATCCGAACTAAAAATAAATATATAACCGAATCTATAAATTTTTCATTAAAATAAAATGAGACAAAGTTTATATAAGTCTAAACAATCTTGAGAAAAAAGAAAAAAATGAAAAAATAAAGCTATGAATGGATTAAATAAAACTAATCATAAAATTGATTTAATCTAAGAACAAAATAAATGTTGCCTACCTTTCTCACCAAAATACAAACGCATAAAAAATGGAATGTTATTCTGCGTATTTTTTTTTTTTTTGTAAGCTACTCCTAAGCTACATAAGAGAAAGACAGAAAAAAAAGTAATATAACAAAATGAAAGTTGCGTCCCCCTTCTGATCTATCAGTTTTCAATATATAAAGTAGTGAGGGCTTTCATGGGCTTGACACCAATCTCAGGCCTTCTTTTCCTTTTTATTACTTTTGGGCCAGCATTTGTAATTGGCTTGAATAGTTGGTTGTTGGGCTTCATTTTTGAAGTGTGTTGAATTTGGCCATTAATGGGTCAGTCCGACCCATTTAAATGGTGTCGGGCCGGCCCAATAAAACATGAATACACTGTCAAACTCAATTTCTCGTGCTCTTTCTATTTCTCGTGCTCGTTTTTGGTCTTTTTCTACGTTTTAGCTCCTTTTCTTTAATATCCGTACCTACAATAATAAATAACACATTTAAACAATAAATGCACTAAAAATACCCATTTTGCAATTTATTATGCCAAAAATGAAGGGATATTAGCACTAAAAACTTGAACAATTACGTGTCTAACACATACCTTGAAACATAAGAAGGAGGAGTTAACTCTTGTTGAGTTGGGCAGTCATTTGCGCATTGAGGAATCCCTCAGGGTGCATGAAAGTGATAAGCCAAAGAGCAACAATGTTGCTGGTTCATCTGTTGTCAATATGGTGGAGCATAACAACTCCACTAGGTACAATGACAACAAGGGCAAACGTAAGCATCATGATAACACCAAGGCTAATCCTAACAAGAAGTCGTCAGTGGCTTGTTGGAAGTGTGGGAAACCTGGACACTTCAAAAGGGATTGCAAAGGTGTTAGCATTGGCAACCAAGCTAATGGATCAGGCACAAAAGGTCAGAATATGTTTAATGAATCTCTCCAGATTTATTATGTTACATATGTATCTGAAGCTTACTTTGTGCAGGATGATGATGTTGCGTGGTGGGTTGACTCTGGAGCAACAGTACATGTGTGTAAAGATAGATGCTGGTTCAAGACTTATGAGTCAATGAATGATGGATCTATTCTTCACATGGGAAATGAGTCAACAGCCCTAGTGCATGGACGTGGTTGTGTAGATCTTAAATTTAGTTCTGGAAAGATTGTTTCTTTGTTTAATGTTTTACATGTTCCTAATATTAGGAAGAACTTGGTTTCTAGTAGTGTGTTGAATAATTGTGGTTATAAACAAGTGATTGAATCTAATAAATTTTTTTTATCAAAACATGGTGTGTTTATTGGTTTTGGCTATTTGAGTAATCAAATGTTCAGGCTTAATATTGATTCTAGTATAAATGTTGATTCTGTCCTGATGACTACCACTAAACTGAATGATTCATCACTATGGCATGCTAGACTAGGCCATGTCCACTATAAGAGGATGCAAGATATGTCTAAGGATGGGTTAATTCCAGCTTTTGACATGGACACTGATAAGTGTCAGACTTGTATGCTGAATAAAATTACTAAGAAACCATTTCAGGATGTAAAACGTGTAACTACAGTTTTGGAGCTAATCCATAGTGACCTATGTGATTTGCATGCTACTCCCTCATTAGGGAATAAGAAATACTTGGTAACATTTATTGATGATGCTTCAAGGTTTTGTTATGTCTATTTGTTACATACTAAGGATGAAGCATTAGATAAATTTAAAGTATTTAAAACTGAAGTTGAATTACAACAAGGAGTCCAAATCAAAAGATTTAGGACTGATAGGGGAGGTGAGTACATGAATACTCAGTATTTTCAGTCTGTTGAAATAATCGATGAAACAACTGCCCCCTATACTCCACAACAAAATGGTATATCAGAAAGGAAAAATAGAGTACTAAAAGAGATGGTTAACTCCATGTTGTCCTACTCAGGACTGAGTCAAGGGTTTTGGGGAGAAGCTATGTTAACAGCTTGCTATTTATTAAATAGGGTTCCTAATAAAAGGAACAGGATTACCCCTTATGAACTCTGGACTAAAAGGAAACCAAACTTGAACTACCTCAAAGTTTGGGGTTGTAGGGCTGTTGTAAGACTCCCTGATCCAAAGGTGAAAACCTTGGGTGAAAGAGGCATTGAATGCATCTTTGTTGGATATGCTGAGCATTCCAAGGCTTATAGGTTCTATGTTATTGAACCTAATGATTCAGTTTCAATAAACTCAATCATTGAATCAAGGGATGCTAACTTTGATGAGACTAGGTTCTCATCAGTCCCTAGACCAAGCCTTAGGACTCCTATAGGAGCTGAGGATACTGGTGTTTCAGTGGAACCTGAAAGGGTCACTGATGAGGTTGTGGTTCAGCAACCTGAGCCTGAGCTTAGAAGAAGCACAAGGCATAGGACTCCAAAGAATTTTGGGGCTGAATTTCAACTATACCTAGTTGAAGGAACAAGGGATGAGGTCTCTGACCAGTACTACTATTGCTTTAATGTTGAAGATGATCCCAAAACGTTTGATGAAGCAATGAAGTCCCAGGAAGTTGCTTTCTGGAAAGAAGCAATCAATGATGAGATGGATTCCATCATGGGCAACAACACTTGGGTGTTGGTTGATCTACCTCCTGGTTTCCATCCACTTGGTAACAAATGGATTTTCAAAAGGAAAATGAAGGTAGATGGAACTGTTGAAAAGTTCAAGGCAAGGTTAGTCATTCAGGGCTTTAAACAAAAGTCAGGGATAGACTATTTTGATACTTATGCTCCAGTAGCACGTATCAGTACCATAAGAATGCTGATTGCTCTAGCAAGTATTCACAATCTGATTATTCATCAGATGGATGTGAAGATAGCATTCTTGAATGGTGACTTGGATGAGGAGGTTTATATGAACCAACCTCAGGGCTTCATCATGCCTGGTCATGAAGGTAAGGTGTGTAAACTGATTAAGTCCTTATATGGACTAAAGCAGGCACCTAAGCAATGGCACCAGAAATTTGATGAAGTGGTTTTGTCTAAAGGTTATTCACTTAACCAAGCTGACAAATGTGTATATAGCAAATTTGATGAATCTGGTAAATGAGTCATCATTTGCCTATATGTTGATGACATGTTAATCTTTGGTACTGACCAAGCTAAGGTTGATCAGACAAAGGATTTTTTGTCATCAAAGTTCTCCATGAAAGACATGGGGGAGGCTGATGTTATCCTTGGCATAAGGATTAAACATGAAAGTGATGGTATTGTAATTTCTCAGTCTCATTACATTGAGAAGGTGCTGAAGAATTTCAATCACTTTGATTGTACTCCAGTAAGTACACCTATGGATACAAGTGAGAAACTAATGCCTAACAATGGTCAGGCTGTCTCCCAGCTTGAGTATTCTAGGGTTATTGGTTGCTTGATGTATGCCATGACTAGTACTAGGCCTGACATTGCATTTGCTGTGGGTAAACTGAGTAGGTATACTAGTAATCCTGGTACTCAGCATTGGCAAGCAATTCAGAGGGTACTGAAGTATTTGAAAGGAACAATGGATTATTGTTTGTCTTATACTGGATATCCTTCAGTGTTGGAAGGTTACACTGATGCAAGTTGGATCAGCAATACTGAGGATAATTCATCCACAAGTGGCTGGGTATTCCTTCTTGGTGGTGGTGCAATTTCTTGGGCATCCAAGAAGCAAACTTGCATTACTGGTTCAACAATGGAATCTGAATTTGTGGCTCTAGCAGCTGCTGGTAAAGAGGCTGAATGGTTGAGAAACTTGCTTCTTGAGATTCCATTGTGGGTCAAACCTATGGCACCCATTTCTATCCGTTGTGATAGTGCGGCTACATTGGCTAAGGCATATAGCCAGATGTACAATGGCAAGTCTAGACACCTAGGTGTTAGACATAGCATGATTCGTGAGTTGATCACGAATGGGGTGATTTCAATAGAGTTTGTGAGGTCTCAACAAAACTTAGCTGATCACTTGACGAAGGGATTGGCTAGAGACTTGGTTATAAAGTCTGGTAAAGGGATGGGTTTAAAAGTCCACTCTAGTCACTGAATGCTAGGACACCCAACTCCCTCCTGAGGAAACTTGGGAGTTGAGTTCAATGTGGAAAGCTGAACATTCAGGGGACTGAAGCACATGTTTTACATATCATCCCAAGGATGTGCTTGTACCTGCTGAAAGGAGGATGAAGTTATAAACTTCTTAATGGTTAATTTCTTTAAAAAAGTGCTTAAGCAGGAGCATGAACTAAAGAGGAACCACCTATGTAAATGTTGAGGTTTCGCCGCCTCAAGGAGCATGGACTTTGGCTCTTACAACATTTATGAATTGGATATGGACACATGGCTTGTATGGTGTCAGGAGCGTTTTAAGTGTTTGAAAACTTGGGTGTATGTTATCTTCAGGTGTTCAAAGTAGTTGAAGGATTCAATTCTTAGAACACCCTGATTCTCGAATATTTGGAGTGATGTACTAAGATGGAAATTCAATCCTCAGGACATTTTCATTTATGCACTGGTTTTGTTAAAGTTGATTTTCATGCAAAAAGGAATTGTACTAATTTGGGGAGGATTGTTGGAAATTTAGTGCAATTGTGGGAACGGGTAATACTTGTAAATGGGTTTGGAGGTACGGAGTGTACACCCATTAAGTCCCTTACCTCCCTGGACTCAATATAGTGGTTGTGATATCAGTAGGAAGCTGCTCCTGGTCAGGAAGTTGCTTCTGGTCAGGAAGTTGCTCCTGGTCAGGAAGCTGCTCCTGGTCAGGAAGCTGCTCCTGGTCAGGACGTTGCTCCTGGTGATGGACAAAGTCTTTGTAACCTCTTTGACCAGTTAATGAGGGTTGAATATTGACTTGATGACCAGATTTCTGGTCATGTAACCACTATGCTTTATGAAGGTTATTATGAGATTAATAGGCCGATTAATGCTCTTAATACCTTTGACTAGGAGTTACATTCCTTAAAGGAATAGGATCACTATAAATAGTGATCATATTTTGCATGATGAGAGACAGAAACAAGAAACACAGAAACGCATAGCGTTCTTGATTTGTGCCTAAAACAAGAACTAACTCTTGGTTTTATCCCAATGAGGTATTCGTGTTAACCCAGGCATAGGGTCGAATAATCTTCTTTGGAAAGTGATTACACGACTCAAAGAGATATCCGGTAACCATTCATTGGTACGTAGTTAGGCTATTGATTATCTTCACCCTGTTGGAACGAAGTAAACCCCAACATCGTTGGTTAAGGCACAACAAAGAACGAGTGCATCAGAATTGGATGCGAGTTGGTGGACATTTGGGTAGAAAGTGAATGGGAAGTAGTGTTTTTGTTGCCTTGAGGTGTATGAGATTATGCAACCCATGGCCTCTAGTCTTTTGGCAACTCTTGACCCTATGTTTCCAAGCCCAACAATCCCAACTTTCTTGCCTCCCAACTGAAAACGAAAACATTAACGAAAGTGATTAAATGAGTAGAAAGTATTCATTTAGTCTCAAGTCTTTAAGTTCTCAAGTGAACCTCCTGCGTTTGTTATAAGTATATATATGACTAACATGTATATAAGCTCTTTAAGTCAAACTTCAATGTTGTGAGCACAGCTTGTATAAATAAATTAACACTATTCCTTTCCTAATCGAGAATTAGCGAGATTGAGCCAATGAATAATACCATCTGGCTCTTTCAGTATCCCATATCTTATTGTTTTACAGTAGTAAACAAGATACTCTCATAAACAGAATGATCCAAACACTGAACAGATTTTTTTTTCTTGCGTAAAACATTGATCAGATTATTAACAGGTCAAGTATCCCAACATATTTAACGTGAAGGAGATACACTGACCTTAGAACCAAGAGTATACACCGCTGTCATCGGCCAACGTCCACCACGAACAAACCTATCACCAGCACTAATCCTCCTCATAACATCAATCAACAGTCCTACGGCTCCATCGGCTACATCATCAGAAAACAAATCTCCCGTATTAGTAACTCTAATTCCACGCCTGCGACACTCAGCCATATCAATATGGTTTACTCCAGCAGTGGACGTGGCAACAAGTTCAAGAGATGGAAGGTCAGCTAGAACTTCAGCTGTGATTGGACTCCCACCAGAGCATATAACAACTTTAACTAACTGCGCGTAAGTGTGCAGGAAGTCGTGTGTTGGTAATGAAGATTTGTATGCTTTGAGTATATGAAACTTTTTCGAAATATATTGTTCATGGACTTGAAACGTAAGTGGCAGACAGATGACTAGTACTTGCTGGAGATCTGACGGCTGTGATAGCCTCGACTGATGGTGTTTTTGATCCATTAAGTTGATAAACTAAATTTTGGACCAGTCTTCTTAACGTAATAATACATTTTGTTTTATACTTATGCCACACCGTGAAAAGTGGATCAAATATTCTGCAAAATATAATAAACATGCTTAGCACTAATCAGCCATTAAAGAAATCCAATAATCAAGTGGTATAGGTTCACTGTCCAAACATAATGATAAAACATAGTCCAACCACCCTCAGTTTGTTCCTATTTGTCTGTCTGTTTCTTACTGATTTAACCATTAAGAAATATGGCCATTAGGGGACAAATCGTGCAACATGGGTTTGAAGTTGGTGCATACAACTATGACCAACCCAAAATCCAGATCTGATACTAACAAGTTTTTCAGACTTGCACAAATCCAGATGGGTCAGTGACCCATATCAGCAAGATATTCCATCCTTACCTGCGACTTCTGAACGGACTAACTCACTTTTTCTA
Organism: Glebionis coronaria; assembly: GCA_025667525.1. Lineage (NCBI taxonomy): Eukaryota > Viridiplantae > Streptophyta > Magnoliopsida > Asterales > Asteraceae > Glebionis > Glebionis coronaria. The sequence goes on from CM046876.1 coordinate 591,124,235, forward strand.
AAGACATGCCACTCAATACCACAAACAAAACCTTCCTACGTCTCTCCCATCCTGTCTTAGAGCCTAGAACAATTGTATTGATCGCGAGTACGTCCAAGAATTAATTAGCGTGTTACATGTGACGCCATATAAGTATAAACTATTCTCTAATAGTTGTCATGATCTGTAGAAAAGTATAATCAAATCCTTAACATCATGAGTAATCACACAACCAACCTCCCCTTTGTGATCTTATTAATGAAAAACAGAAGTACAAAAACAGATTAGTCTCCAACTGGATGCTAATCAAACATACATAAGAAATAAGGATGGTCCCAACTAGGTTGGTCACATCACCTCACTACAAAAGTCACTCAACACTCATACAAAACTGAATGATTCACAAAAGGAATCATACAAAACTCAAAAGCTAAATCAATCTCAGGAAACCTTCATGTGAAACATTTTAGATCAAACGAATCAAACTAAGACTCTGAGATTTTATGTCTCACAGTCAAAGTATGAAGTTTATAACGACCCTTTGAGAGAGAGTATAAACTGTGTGTATATCCACACAGATGAATGAATAATCGTTAATAACCAAGTGACGCTCCCCTTTTGACTATATGAAAGAAGAATGGGCTGAAATAGCCGTTGTAATGGGCTTGTCCACCAGATTTGGGCGAGTCCAGACACAAGAAAGCAGTCATCCAACATAAGCCCCTCACTTCATAATACCATTTCACCAACAGTCCAAACATGTAACTGAAACAATAAAAAACAACACAATAAGTCCTTGATGTTAGATTGGGTAGGCAGATTAGGTCCTCATTTTAACATCCCCCCTTAATCTGATTACCCATGCAGGTTTATCATTCCAAGTTTGTTAACAAACTTTTGATGCAGTTCAATGTCCAACCCTTTGGTTAGGACATCTACAAAATGTGTAAAGAACCATGCACACAAAACAAGAATAAGAGTATATGAGATAAATAGTGTTGGGAATGAACCCAAACACCAGATAAGAGAACCCTCCTTCCATGGGAACAGAAGTAAGTAACACGAAAATATGGGACAAAGACATAAGATGAAGAAGAGCACATGCAATTTTATATATAGATATATATTATAAGAGATGAAGAAAATAAAGTAATAGAGACAAGAAGAAACTTCCCTGAATACCCGTAGATTTCGTCATGATGAAGCAATGAGACCATCAAGTCTCATATACACGAACCAAGAACAACAAGTCATAATGAACCAAAGAAACACAACCAAGCGACAGAATTCATAGTTCCTTATTTTGGATAAGGAAACCAGAATAATGAAGTAATTAAGGAACATCATACTGAATAGCCAATAGAATCATGAGATTCACCAAAGAGAGGTACAACAACCCCATTAAGAACCATATCAGGATAATAAAGGGATTAAGCCACTTAAATAGGGAACAAGTCCCAATAATCGAGAATTACTTCATTCTCATAACAAGGATAATGCCAATCAACAGGGGACCTCAAGTCTCATAATTAACATCTCATTTGAATTAGAAACATGCCATCTCAATGGATAGACCAAAACAGGTCCTAAAAGGACAACAGGGAACATTTAAGTCCCAAACGAATATTCGTGGCTTGTATTTTTGAGCCACAAAGGGTTCAAGGAACAAAACCAACAAAACAAACCAAACCTGATCATCAAACACACCAACCTCAGGAACCCAACTGAATTTTTAATTCAACTGAACAAGAACCACAAGGTTGATACAAAGGAATCGAACCATTAATCAGTCATATACCTGAACATCAACAGGTAAGCATGAACTAATCATATCACAGTCTGTTATCGATCAAGCCAACATAAATCAATCACAGCCACCATAATCTCAATTATGTGACCAAAAAACCCAACCAACCACAACTGTCACATAATAGTCGGAAACAAGAAGATGCCAAGTGGATGCCAAGACCACTGAACTTTTATTCAGTTGTCGGCACCCAAGAGGACCCCCCAAACCAAGAAAGGAGACAGAGAACTTCCCTGAGCACCATCAGATCACAAGACCACACAGTGCAGCATAATTCCTAGTCCCTTATTTTAGATAAGGAGCCCAGAATAAAGAAGAAAAATGCACCAAGCAATCACAATAAAATCAGTTAAGGTTACCAACCATAAAAGAGAGAGAACCACAAGGAACTCCAAAAAGAACAACACTGGAAAACAAATTCACAGTTAATAGAGAAGCACAAGATTACCTAATCGAGAGGTACCCACCAGAGAATACCCTCAGCCAAAGACGAGAGCCACAAGGTTCTCTAACAGAGGCGCATGCCAACAAACAATCCTCAAAGGGAACAGTCAGCGAGGAACACACTGACAGAAACAAACCACGGGGAATGCAATAATCAGAAACCATAACCCAAAAGGATCAGGAAGACACAAGGTCTTCTAATAAGAAAGACCCATAATAATGAACCACACTCACTCAAAAGGACATGACAAAGGATAGAACCAAAAAGAAGAAACACAAGAGCACAGGAGGATCACAAATTAGATGCTCGATAATAGGACACATTTAGAAAAACAAGAACAAGATCAAGAAATTTAAACCTATATTATAAACCTCCCATGACAAGATAAGAAACAAAAAAAAAACGCTAAGGAGCACACAAAAGGAAAAAAACAAACACAAACAACAGACCAAGAAAAAAAACCAAACCACCCAGAGAACAGGAAGAAATAAAAAAAAATGAACAAAAACCAAACATTGATAAAGAGTTTGAGGTATTTTTATAGAAAAAATGCCCTCAGATAGACGGTTTCACCAATCTGGGTTGCAGATACCCCTTCCTGGTTCATTTTGAGCATTACAATGATTTAAGCCAAGGAAGGGGGCTACTACCATCCACAGATGATGAGGTTCTTCCTTCCTCATTGGGACTTTGAGACCCATGCATATATATATAAAACTTGAAAGGTAATAAAGATTCATTTTGGAGTAAAACTCAGTAAAAATAGACCCATCAGGTTTAAAGACAAATTCATTAGATTTAGAAGACATATCAATTTTTCTCAAGTCTTTGGTAGAAAAACATTGAAAACCATATGGTCTCAAGGGGACAGAACCGGGTTTTCTGTTATAAGTCAACTCATGAGGACACCTACCATCCAAAAAAGATGATCGGCACCAGCTTATAAGGTACATAGAGACTTGGACACAATCAGACCAAGGCTTAAGGTGAATCCCTCTTTGAAACATAAGATACCTTGCAAAATGCATGAGGTGTCTATGTTTCCAGAAAGTAATACCAATGTAAAAATCATCCACACATTGAATGAAATTAGTAGAAATAATGAGAACACAAAGGATAAGCAAGGTAGGAATCATGCACTTCCAAGTACATAAAGTGTGCCAGTTATCACTAGACAGGCCAGGACAGACAACAAAGAACAACCAACCTACCAAGAGACAGTCTAACCAGAGAAAGTAGACATAATAAACAATAACCATTTTATATGTAAACAACACATAAATACAGCATAGCAGACAAGCAATGATCGAAATCAGCCAACGATGAGACATATCGGTAATGAAAGTACCACTATCAGCAACAATGGAAGCAAACCAATCAATCAAATATGTGTAGTAGACATCAATCAAATGCAGACAAGGATAACTATCAAAACACAGAACAAGACAAGTGTAGATAGAGAGAATAAATATGATGCGAAGAAGACTACTATCACAAGAAAGAGACATCGACATGCAAGAGGATAACACAAAATCAGTAGACACCAGATAAGCAAGACAGGCATCCGTCAAAGAACTAGATAAACTAAAACAGCCATCATTATGGCGACCTAGAGACCAAGGACCAATACAAGCAGACTTAATGTAGAGTATCCACTTACAAGAGGCAAGCTTAGAACCACAAATCAACACAAAAACAGACGCATATCTCAGCCAAAAGTTAGACATATCAAGAAAGAAACAGCCACATGAGATACTAACATCTAATGAAGGAGTGAGATGATCAATCAAGTATATTTGAAGCCAACAATCATAACAGAATAGACTAACATCACAAATACTAGAGACATGTATGGGCGAACAAGTAGACATACCAGAAAAGGAACAATCATAACACAACCCTAGACTACAACAACAACTATAAAAGGTCAAAGAACAAACAGAGAACACGACAGCAGACATAAGACACATGCAATTAAACAACAAAAAACATAACCAAAAAGACGAGAACCATCAAAAACAATAAACTAAAGTACACAAGACACATCAACTATGGTGAATGGCTAAAAAATGCACTCGTTTGTGGGAAGGGCAGGTTTCCACACTTCTCAAGGAAGAGGGTCAAGATGTTACCCACAAAGTTTATAGTGCAAAAAACTGAAATGACCACCAACATGTAAACACAAGGAAGAAAGGCTTACAGAGCACAAATAGCAGCGGAGCAACAAAGATAATAAGAGCCAGAGAATACCCAAGTACCCCAAGATAACCAGAACTCACCACCAGCAGTACAAGAATACCCAAGAACCAGGAAAGCCCCAAAACAAAATAAATTAAGGTTCCAAGAAACCCTAAAGAAATTATTTTGCCAGGAACAATCAATCACGAATCCACCTAGTCAAACCAAACAAATCGATGGGATCAAGAAACCCTAATATTTTTTTTGAATAAAAAAATTAGGGTTTCCCAATTCAAACCACCCAGTTGGTCACCAATTAACTCTTACAGAGCCTTTCAAACAGCAAATAAGACCAAGAATCAAGGAACCCCCAAATGATAGAATGAACAAACCCTAATTTCTCAAAATTAGGTCAACCACCAAAAACTTTTCTTTGATCAGACTATCTTAATAGTCGATTTGCTCAAGAATAACTCCAATTTAAAAAACCCCCAAAAATTTTAACAAACCCTAATTTCTCAAAATTAGGTCAATCACAAAAAAAACTTTTCAAACTGACTATCTCAATAGTCGAATTGCCCAAAATCAAAACCAATTTAAAAAAATCCCTAAAATTTTTCAAACCCTAAAAATTTTAATAAAAAACTTTTGATGATCTCATAGAACCTGGCTCTGATACCATGTAGAAAAGTATAATCAAATCCTTAACATCATGAGTAATCACACAACAACCTCCCCTTTGTGATCTTATTAATGAAAAACAGAAGTACAAAAACAGATTAGTCTCCAACTGGATGCTAATCAAACATACATAAGAAATAAGGATGGTCCCAACTAGGTTGGTCACATCACCTCACTACAAAAGTCACTCAACACTCATACAAAACAGAATGATTCACAAAATGAATCATACAAAACTCAAAAGCTAAATCAATCTCAGGAAACCTTCATGTGAAACATTTTAGATCAAACGAATCAAACTAAGACTCTGAGATTTTATGTCTCACAGTCAAAGTATGAAGTTTATAACGACCCTTTGAGAGAGAGTATAAACTGTGTGTATATCCACACAGATGAATGAATAATCGTTAATAACCAAGTGACGCTCCCCTTTTGACTATATGAAAGAAGAATGGGCTGAAATAGCCGTTGTAATGGGCTTGTCCACCAGATTTGGGCGAGTCCAGACACAAGAAAGCAGTCATCCAACATAAGCCCCTCACTTCATAATACCATTTCACCAACAGTCCAAACATGTAACTGAAACAATAAAAAACAACACAATAAGTCCTTGATGTTAGATTGGGTAGGCAGATTAGGTCCTCATTTTAACATGATCAGATTATATATAAATTTTCACTAAATGTCATTATCAGTGATAAACTAATTCATTTTTTCTCTAACTTTTAACGCTATGCATATAAATATGCAATAGTGTCTCTATGTTTTTGTCCAAAACCATGGGTAACCCAAACTTCAGTTCAGATCCTATGAGGTTCTTCAGAATCACAAAAAACTCAGATGGATCAGTGACCCGACTCACCTCGTTACCATCTTTACCAGCGGCACCCTCACTCACAACCAATTCCCAACTCACTCTTTCTAAAGACATACCACTCAATGCTACTAACAAAACCTTTATGCGCCTCTTTCGACCCGTTTCAATGCCACAAACTGCCACCAGGAAACTTCCTATCATTATTTACTTCCATGGTGGTGGCTTTGTCTTCTTCAGCGCTACATCATTCCCCTTCCATAAATTTTGCTCCATTGTGTCTGCTGAGTCTCAGGTGGTGGTGATCTCTGTCGAGTATCGTCTTGCACCTGAGCACCGGCTCCCTGCGGCGTATGAGGACGCTATGGAGGCGGTGTTGTGGGTGCGTGATCAGGCTTTAGGGATCAATGGTTGTGATGAATGGTTGACTCAGATGGCTGACTTTTCTAAAGTCTGTTTGATGGGAAATAGCGCGGGAGGAAATATAGCCTACAATGCATGTTTGCGTACACTTGATCTTGACTCGTAGGTTTGGTCCTGGACCAACCCTTTTTTGGTGGGGTCGAACGCACTGGATCAGAGCTTCGATTGGTAAATGACCATATTATCCCTTTGAGTGGAACTCATCTTGTGTGGTCTCTTTCACTCCCTGAAGGGTTCACACCCTCAGCCAGCCAATTTCAACAAATATTCACAAACTTGACTTGTTTTGCACAAGAGACCAGATGAAACTCTTGATATCATCGTACAACACTTGTGCCTTTCGGCGATCAAACATCTCTACACCATGGTACCCTTCATCAGCAAACTTCGTTATCAAGTGAATACCAAGTGTCTCCAACATAGTAGCAAACTCCCTTTGTCTATCAACTAGTGGGTCCCCACCATACCCTCTAATTAGACATCTTGGCAACAATTTGATTTTTTCACTATGAGATTTGTCTAGAACTTGCAATGGGTTACAATACTCGTGGTCTCGGTTGATCCTTTCAATGCAGTAATTTTGGATGGATCTTCAATAACAGATTTTATGTAATGTAAGTGTTTGCTATTAAAAGATACGGAGTACATCTTTTTCTTAACGTAGGTCTGTTTTTATTTCTTACACACCATGGCAGTGTAAGTTGATACAAAAATCACAAGTTTAGAGCAAAGATGCAATTTCTGCGTAAGTTAATACAAAAATGCTAAAATAGTACTGTAATGCATAAGTGTGGGACTAGAAATATATGAGAAGGCTTAGGCGAACCAATGGCAATATATCAACTACTTTCCTTGGTTACATAAGTAATTAGATTCCTTTAATTATAAATAGGTAATGAAAGATCACTATAGCAGAAACTGGTTACTCGAATTCACTGCTGACTGGCGTCAGCAAGGGCTTATTTGTGAAAAAAGCTTCCAAGTTACTCATTAACACCTGAGCGGCATCATGAAAGGACTCCGTTGTGAAGGCAGTTCTATGAGGCAAAAGTACAACATTATCCAATCCAAACAACTCTTTAGGTACATTTGGTTCATTTTCGAAAACATCCAAACCAGCACCACCAATCTTGCCTTCGACCAAACATTTCACTAACTCCACCTCGTCAACTATAGCCCCACGAGCCACATTCACAATAGCACCATGTTTCCCTAGTGCCTTCATGACTTTGTTGTTGATCATGTGACGTGTGTCCTTGGTCAACGCACAACAAACAATGAGTGTATCGCAATTTGAAGCAAGATGCAGAACATTTTGGTAGAACGTGAATTTGGTGGAATGTTTTTGTTGCCTTGAGGTATATGAGACAATGCAACCCATGGCATCTAGCCTTATGGCAACTCTTAATCCAATGTTTCCTAGCCCAACAATTCCAACTTTCTTGCCTCCTAACTAAAAACCATAAAATCATATAGTTATTGATACGCACGCCATATAGTTCTGCTGTGCCGCTTGCTATAATTGCATACGTTGAAGAAGTTAATAAGTTTGCAAATACCTGTACTTTTATTTCATGTATATTAGATTAGCTTATATAAAGTAAACAGCATTTGAGCTAAATTAACATTGTTGTCTTTCCTCTGTTGGCAAACCTTGCTCTTTATATCAATTTAATTAACTAAAGCTGAAGGAATGTAATGATACACTTTCCATATATACCAATGAAAAGAATGTAGAAACCGAAATTGAAATGACATGTTTGCTCATTTATGATCAATAAGAAAAACCTTAAATATACCATAAATGTCAAATTAAGAAACATTGACATGTGTTGTATCATATCATCATATCGTCACTAATTTATGCTATGAGAACCCAGTGTGTGGTTTCGTGTTATGGAGTGGTGTTATAGAAAAAGTGGGTGTCACGTCACCATCTCACTCCATAACACCTGAAAAGTAGACGTATGGTTAACACAAAAATTGTGGTGTTACAGTCAGGGGCGGATGTATATGTTGGGTATGGGGTGGCGGCGCCCCCCATAGCTCGACAAAAAAGACGAGATTACAGTGAAATTTTTCTTTAATTTTGACAATTTTTTTTGAATGCCCCCCACTAGAAACGCAAATTGCCCCCACTCACACATTGAATTTCGATATTTAACACTCTAACACTTAGAAATCTTCCATTTTCAAGTTAAATTACTCGATTTTTTATTCGGATTCTAGTTTTTTTTACCTTGCTATTGTTAAAAAAAAAATTGCCCCCCACTGTCTGATATCCTGCGTCCGCCACTGGTTACAGTGGTTCCACTTTTAATTAAAAAATAATAAAAAAATTAAAAAATAAACATCCATAAAGCGAGCCCACAACGCTAGCCACTGTACAGTGCTCGCGCCGTTGGCTTGCGTTATGCCCACCATTTTGGGCTGTCAACTACGGCTTGAGGGGTATAACGCGAGACACGATGTGGTATGTGGCGTTTTGGAGTTGGCGTTTTGGGCATGGCTCAAGCCATGAAATATCACACCCTGAGCTCTGAAAATGTTATTTTAAGATTCACTTAAATTTAGCAATGAGTGTTTAGTAGGAATACTATACTGCAACATAAAATTACCTTGAAACCAAGAGAATACTCCCCTGAAACAGGCCAACTCCCACGACGAACAAATCTATCACCTGCAGTAATCCTCCTCATCAAATCAAGATACAGCCCAACAGCCGCGTCAGCTACGTCATCCGAAAACACATCACCTACGTTAGTAACACTAATCCTCCTCCTCCTACATTCATCCATATCAATATGGTTCACTCCAGTAGCTGATGACACAACTAGCTCCAGCGCAGGAAGTTCACGAATGATGTCTTCTGTAATGGGACCTGCACCTGAGCATAAAATGACTTTGACAGATTGAGCATTGGCACGTAAGAAGTCATGAGTTGGTAATGGTGACTCGTATGCTTTGAGGATGTGGAACTTGCTTGAGAAGTAGTGTTCGTGGACTGCGAAGACGGGTGGCGGACGGAGGATTAGGATTCGATGGAGGTCATCTGGTGGAGATTGGCTGTTTTGTTGATCCATAAGGATTAGAAAATGAAGTTTTTATTCGTTAGTGATGAGGCACTAGCAAGAGTAGTGGAGTGCTTTGTAACTATCGAATCTTATGCGTTTTATGCCATGCTCGTTTCTTTTTACTACTCCTAATGGATTCTCTCCCTGGGGTTTTGACCCGTAACGGGTTTGGTCCCTTGATCACTAATTTCGTCAAAGACTAAACTTGATACTGAACTACATTCAAGGGATCAAAACTAATTCTATGTAAAAGGTAAGCGAGAAACAAGTTGCGCCGCAAGCCTTTTTAATAGCGAAACTAATTCTATGAACTTAGTGGGAAAGGGACCAAACCTAATACGGGTCAAAAACCATAGAGATAAGATTCGTTAAATTTTCTTCCGAAGACAAAAATCCGTTAAACTCGACAAACTACAAAGACAACTTATGCAATTAACTCTATATTCAATTGTTTTGGTAACATAACATGTTATAAGATGGTACTAGTAGTATTTAACTCTATATTCTACTATTGTTTTGGAAACATAACATGTTACGTATAAGATAGTATTTTTCTTTTGTTTGTATAAAGTCGAGTCTGCAGTTATAAATTTCGAAGTAATCAAAATAAATTCTTTATGAAAAGAACTAATCAAAATAAAGAGTTTTGGATCTAATCAAAATAAAGAGAAATTTTGATTGGTTAACATTTAAATGTATGAGATCTATCTTGTGTTATAGCAAAATGTGTTGTCATCTCCTTATTTTTTTACAAATAACTTGTTATAAAACACCCGTCATAAGCAAAAACATCTTACATACATCACTCAAGTTATAAGACACCCGTGGCCATAAATAACCCAACAACGCAACATAATGCATTAAAAATATAAAAAGATAACATCTTACATCGGCTGGTTATTTCTACACAAAACTCCATGACGCGAATAGGGGTGTTGGGCTCGAGTTATCGTTAGCAATATAGCATGGCACGAGGCAAAAATACCCTACCCCACACCGGTTGCTTTTATAATTCCTAAAAGTGTATGTTTTAAGGTTGGACGGAGTGGGGATAAAGTGGGTTCTCACGGTGAGTGGCAAACTCACGCGTGAGTTGTCACCCAGTAGAAAAAAACCCACGCGCTAGTATTAACCATTTCGGTAGAATCCTCACTTCGGTGAGTTAGCATTTCTTACTTATTTTTTCTAAACTATCCATTGGTTTATGTTTAAAAGTTAAAAAAAATCTCACTTTTTCTATAAATGCTTCACGTCATACTAATCTATCTACAAAACACATTCTTCACAAAAAAAACCTCAAATACTTACCGAGATAGACGAGTATAAGTTTATATTTCTCCCGAAGACAACACCAAAGAAATCCTTAAAAAAAATGTGACTTTTCTGACAAAATCCATGTTGTTTCTTAGGCGTTGGCGACAAAGTAATCCAGTGCCGAGAACAATGGTGTACCGAGATCGTTATGGCGCTCATGACCGTTTGTGGCCGACCTTTTTTCCGAGCAATTCACATTACGATGATAACAAATTCCGGAAGACGTTTAGAATGGTTATGATCCCTACTTTATAACTAGATAGTTAATGAGCTAACTGCTTATGATCCCTACTTTAATAAAAATGTTGATTGTATTGGGAAAGTAGGCAATCAGCGTTGGTCCGGTTTTCTAGATGAATATTTGAAAATAAGTGAGAGAACTTTACGGGAAACTCTTGATCATTTTTTCACTTCTGTCATGAACGTGTTTGGTCCCGAATATTTGCGGAAACCACATTTACTGATGTTGAGAAACTTTAGCAACATCACGAGAAAAAACATGGGTTTCCAGGGATGTTAGGAAGCCTTGATTGTACAGATTGGGAGTGGTTTAGTTTTCCGAACCCTTACAAAGGAAAATATTATAGATGTGATCACGGTTCGAATCTGTTTATTTTATTGGAAGCTGTTGCGTCGTAAGACTTATGGATAAGGCATGCTTTCTTTGGTGTCGCTAGATCCAACAACGACATCAACGTTTTATACCAATCTCCTTTGTTTAACGATCTCAAGACTGGACGAGCACCAGAGGTTCTGTTTGTGGCTTCTGTTTGTGGCTGACAGTGTTTCTTACCCTTGGGGATATTATCTCGTTGGCGAGATTTATCTGGAGTTGGTGCCACTTGTTAAGACAATACCATAACCAGTTGACGATGACCACAAAAAGTTTTTATACAAGAAAAAACAAGAATTGGCAAGGAATGATATGAAACGAGTTTTTGGTGTTATAAAAAAGAAATGGGTCATAATAGCCACTCCTACTCGAACAATGAAAAAAGAACGAATCATATTACATAATATGATTCAAAAATACAAAAAAACATGTAATTTTACCCATATGGTTCCCAGAGGAAGAACACCAACCCGAGGACATTGTCCGAAACGATGAGCAAAGGCGCGCAGTTATGAGGTACATCCGAGCAGCATAAACACATCATAACCTTCAAGCTCATTTAGTCGAACACTTGTATGTTAATGCTAATTTGTATTTTTAATATTCGTGTTTATGTAATGTTTTTAATTATCGAATAAAAGTGTTTACGTTTACGTTTTTATTAACGTTTTTAGTTTACGATTAAAATAATTAAGAGGAAAATATAGGGTATGTCGTGGCGGTGAGGATCTCACCATCAGTAAGGTTGAAAGGTATGTTAGGTGAGTGGAGAGAGAAATCTGAGACGACGATGACGTGACGGTGGTGAGTTGCCTTTCCACTCCATCTAGCCTAATTACTCGAAAATATATTTTATTTGTTATTAATTGTTATCTTGTGAATCGAATTATTATTTTTATTATGTGTGTTGAAATTTTAAATTTTGACTTTTATATATTTTTTTGTCATTATTCAGACATGTAAAATAACAATTTTATCCTCCAAAAATTAAAAATGTAAAATGACAATTTTATCCTCCAAAAATTTTAAAAAAAAAGGTAAAGGTAAATAATTATACATACGCACAAAGATAAAAATTTAAAGGTTTAACACATAATAAAAAAAATTAATGCTTAAAATAATAAAAATTATAATACATTTCGAAGTAATTAACCTTATTATCAAAACAAACACTGAAGTAGTATGTTATTATCTTATCCTATCTTATTTTATTATATTATAAAGCATTTAAGATAATTTTAAAATTAAAATTTTTTGAAAATTAAATTTTTTAAAATTGTCTTTTATAAAAATATCCATTTGTAAGAATATTTGCAATCTCGATCTATCTCTTTATGTAATAACCTTTTGTAACAATCTATTGAAAATTATTCTTTATTTTTAAATTAAAATATCTTTTTATTTATTTTTTTTAACAATTTAATTTTATTATAATTTCTAAAATTATATGCTCTTTAACTCAACATACATTTTGTTATACATTTTTAAATTATTTTAGCTTATTTTATTTTTATTAAATTGTTTATAATTTTAACTTTAATTTGAATACAAAATTAATGAGTAAAAGTAACATTTATTCATTTAAAAAATCGACATCGAGTACTTGTCGTCGCATTACGCAGTACCGTACTAGTATTAGTTGAAGAAATATGTACATGAAATTATATATGTCCGGAAGTTGTCTCAAGCCTAAGGAGACGCACACATAATTCGTTAAGTAATAAATATAATTAATATAATGTTATATTAATTATTGTTAAACTAATAAAGAAATAAATGGAAAGATGAGAAAATAAAACAAGGCCCATGCCGACATCTTTAAGGAGGTTGAAATAATACCTTAAGAGGCAGTTTGGTATGGATGTAAGTAGGTTTAGGATGAAAGACGTCCAAAATCATTTGTTTGGTATGTTTCACTGTGGACTCACGCGCCTAACAATTAACAAATTTAAATTCCTAGTGGATAGGTAGGTTTTTGAATATACAACATCAGGAAACGAATATTTTAATTTTAAAAAATTCTTATCCACAAATTAGACTGCACTGTGCCTTCTTATTTTATTAAGGGTTTTGCTAAACTCAGCCGCGGAGCTTAGTGTGTATTTAATATACACAAACTTTCTTAACTTATCACAAATCGCATTAAATACACATTAAATGAACCAGTAATAATATTTAAATATGGTATTTTACAAGTTCAATTAATGTGTATTTAATGTATTTTTTTGTTAATTAGGTAAATTTCTGTGTAATAAATACACGTTAAATTTTGCCCAGTGGGCATTGTTTAGCAAAACCCATTTATTAAAACCAAAATATTTTTTTATTTGTTAATATACTTATTTATAAAATAATAATTATTTTTTCTCACTCCTTACCTACTTTCAAACTTTTTCTAAATCCATACTTAAATCCAAACCCATTTACAAACCAAATGCACCATAAATAGTGTAAAGTTAGGCTATATTAGGAGGTTTTGGATACTTTATTATTCATAAATTTTATCCCTAAGTCTTTCCTCCTCTCTTCATTTAATTGATCGGCCGAACACCCAAATAGGATTTTGGTTTGTTCGAGTGGTTCGACCAAAAAGAAAGAAACAAGGGTTTCTTTAGTCGATTGATTCAAGTGGTTTGGTTTATTGTGGTATAATACAAACGTACTAGCATACTTATTGCTTCTTAAACGTATTGTGTGCGTATACTTAGAGAGATAATTGTTTGATCTTTATTGGGTTTTTGGTTATTTGATTGTTCGATAAAGATGATTTATCCATTGCTAAAAGGCATACAATTCTTTATAGTTTGTGTTAATTAATTGTTTATACATGATCTTATTATTCTGCTGCGTATTCGTTATTATTAACGTGTTAATATGGTTAAGGTTTTTATAAATTTCAACATTAGTATGATATGATATGTTAACATCGAAATTAGTATATTGTCTTATAAAGTTATCTTTATATATTTTTATTAAGTTGGTACTTATAAGGATAGCTTTCATTTAGTTGTGTGTTTGATTCTCGCTACAATGTGTGGGACTTATGATCATTTTGCGATTTGATAAAATAATCTCAAAGAAGTACTGTATTTTTTGTTCTCGTAGGTTGGTTTCATTTTCACTCCTAGTTTGAAAATTCAAATAGTTTCGATTTAAATCGAAAAGGTAAATTATTTTTTACTTTTGGTTCAAATGCAGGTTGACTGGTAGTTTGACTTGTTAACTGTTAATTATATATCTTCTCTAATTCTTTTTCTTTTTTTCTTCTATTAATCTTACGAGGCAGGCGTACTCGTGCATTGCAACGGGACTTTTTCCCGTTGTTCAAAATGCATGATGTTTGATTCTAATAAATGACGGGAGTTTTCATTAACGTTCACTTTGTGTACATTTCTTGTGAATTTACATTTATCGAGTTAGGTTCAAAATTGTTGTAGTTCGTTTAATTTAGTTGGTAATTTATTTGTATTTTGCGTTTTTATTAACACGAGATAAATCTCATATAACTAAGTTAATGAATGCACGTTTGTTAGTTTTTATTGGGTTGCTACTTATGTATTTAGAAATGGCGTCGAAAATTTATTGTCATCATTTTAATTTAGTTCGTGATTTTTTTCGTATTTGATTTTTATAAACACGGTGAAAATCTCAAATAACTGCATGAATTTTTTAATACCGAACCGGAACTTTACGTTTTTCTTGCAATATTTGATTTTAGGTCACCATTTTTTGGTCCTTCGTGCATTTAACCACCAAAATAACAAACCATCATTTCATTCATTATGCATTTCATTCATAACGTTCCCGCAAAAAGAAAACATATATAGATTTTTTATGAGGATGCATTACGTTGAATTATGTTAGACAACGACGTTTCGCGAAAATTGTTACTCCCATAAGAAACATTCTGTTTTTAAAGAATCAATACACATAATATTATATTAATTGTTCAAATACGGACAACAATACAATATGAAGCAAAATACGTAGAACAAAGAACTTCAAATACTGACAAGCAGTGTTCTCACCGCAGATAGCTAAACTGCTGAATGTTATAAGGTGCATAAAAAATTCAAAAGTATTTTAAGTTATACATAAAATAATTATTGCTTACTTTCATAATCAGTAAGAAATAATTATTGCTTACTTTCATAATCAGTAAGAAAAGATATCTGTACATATGCTCAAACTATCTGTTTTGGATTGTGAACCAAGAACTTTAATTGAAGATATGTTACCTGAAGCTTTGAAAGATACTTCAAGAGTGACCTAGATAATGTGCGTTGGGACAGCTGCAAGTGAATAGTAAACAACTTGATAAGATGAAAAAAATAACATAATATAATATAAATCAGAAAACATATTGCAAATATAGGTTGTTAAGATCAAGTAACTAGCTAAGGATGCAAACTGAGAGATGAAGATACTTTTGGAGCGAGGACAATCATATATTTCAATGTTAACTCACGCAGAAAGGCAAATGTGTCCGAAAATCCAGTAGCAATATGTAGGTAAACCTAATCACAAGCACTATCAGATATTAATAAAAAAAGATAATCATGGTGAGACCAATCAGTTTGTTTGCTCAATCCTTACTTGCCCATCAACGATTTGTGCCGAAAATGATTCCCCATATTGATCAATATGACCAAGTCCGCAGTATATTTCAATATGCTGCAGTAGACCAACTATCAAAAAAAAATGTAGCAGCATAATCAATTCAAACATGAAAGCATGTGCGACACACTTATCACAACTGATAATGATTGGAAACAACATCTATATGGAGATATTGCATCAAATTCGAAACATCTCATACAGCAATAGCTATACTATTTTGTAACAATAAATAACACTAAGTAACAAGCTATGAATGCCTAGTCACAAAAAGCTAGTCATTCGTAGGACACAATGCAAGACTTCTTAACTTTTCTTTTATGCTGGCTTGGGATGCGGTTGGATGAATGACAAGAAAACATATAGCTAAGTTTTGTGTGAAAAATATAGCAACCTTTTTTCCGAAACGAGGTGGTATTAGCATGTGAATCATATTACAATGATTAACAGTTAAAAACTAGAACCAGAAGCTACAAATTAATGGATTTGATCAGTTTCACAAGAAAACATATAGCTAGAAGATTTGATGTATAATAAATACACATAGGGCACTTTCAACCCATTTGACCAAATCGACCAATTTCAAATTAAGCAATTCTTTATTTGGCCCGCTATAATTTCCCCTCTAAAAACTATGATCAAATAACTTGAAAATCGAAAGAATCTAGAAAAGAAAAAGATACAGAAGAGAAGTAAAACTCTTACCTTTCTACGCCTTGTTTTCACCATAAACTCACGTGCAAGGTACTGAATTGGTGCAGGCTCAAGTGGCCTTAATACAATTTCTTTACCTAATGGATCACCAGGCACAATGGCCCAGTGATCAAAAGCCGAAACTGCAAAAGCCTGATTCAATCACTGGGAGGAAGGCCTGAAAATTCACACACAACCATCAAACAAACTACAATATAGATGATTCATCACATCAATACCAAACTCGCACAGCTAGAATACTGACCTTGACTATACATGTTGGGGTTCCCGGTTGAGGAACATAGCCAGTAATGTGTCCACGCCTTCGAGATAACACTTGGAATATAGCAGAAAGACAATCTGCAGGTGTTTGTATCTGAAATTGAAAACAAGGATTTAACTATTGACACAACGAAAACAGAGTATATTAAATCAGAAACTTATGCCTGAAACTGCTGATCTTTATTACAGACTAGACAGAGCCTGGAATTCTATACTGCAACATTGACTATAAACATGTATAATTATGTTACAGGGAACTTGTTCTTACCTCCACATAATATACAGTCCATAAGCCGTGGTGTAGCCATAAGAAAGGCCTCTCTCCAATGGCTCGGCAATCTATCAATAAAACAAAGATAAAATATGTTTCTTGATATAGATATATTTCACAATAAGATAAAAGTAAAGAACATCACAGAAAGCACTAAAAGAAAACTAGTGACATTACATACCATGGTGATTTTATTTTTCTTGTTAGGCGTTTCGGCAAAGCATTTCATAGATGAAGACTCCACCACCGTTTCACAGAACGTAACTGGATCTGCCACCTGTTCAATACACAACAGATTAAACTTAAAAAAGGTAGATTCAGAAGGAAGTATAAAATTCATGAGTTCGATACTCGAACATAAAATTCATGAACCGTAAAAATTGATATGAAGCAACAGCCCTATAGTTCATCATGTCCTAATTTTAGCTCTTGATTTATCTAAATTATGGTTAGTGGTGATACTCAAGAATAACAAGCTAATGTCACCAAGGCTACCCTCGTAAGAATTACAACAATTCATTCAGATTACTAGTAAGAATTGCGGCAATTCATTCATCACAACACAACAATTTAATGAAACAGACCACATCTCAACGAAACCTCTATGGTAACTAACTTTCTAAACTTAAACAAACTATGAAACAACTATAACTCGACGAAACCTCAGTTAAAAGGGAAGATTTAAGATGTACATGAATCATGTCTTACCTAAATCAGACAAATGAAAAACAACTTTTGGATTAGTCAAGTATATGCACCTGGTCATAAACTCAGACAAATGAATAACAACTTTTGGATTAGTTAAGTATAGAGTTACAATAATTTGTTCGCAGCTCGTTACATCATACCTCATTACTCGTTCGCTTACTCGCTAAAGATCATATTCAAATCAATAACTGACTAATTCCACAGCAATTACAACAAGCTAAAAATAACACGAAAATCAACTAGTTATCCTTACTCGCTTAATCACTAAAGATCACATTCAAATCAATAACTGACTAAACATAATAGATTCATAATAGTGGTAAACACCCTAATTTGAGCAAAATAATAGATTCATAAAAATTAGGTCAAAATAAGCAACCTTGATGACGGTGATGGCGGGGGGAGACGGTGGAATACGGCGGGCGGCGACGGTGGAAGATGGCGGGAGGCGACGGTGGAAGACGGGGGGTGGCGATTGGGACATTAATCGGTGTGTGAAAATTTTAGAGGGACCGATTTGCGAAAAGTGAAGAAATGGGATGTAAAAATGAGATTAATACGGTGGAAGAAGGGAAAAAGACCAATTTGGTCATTTTGATCACTTTATAACCTTATCATGGTCAAGTTTTCCACTAAAGACAAATATGGTCATGTTGAGCACTTCACCAACTGCACAAATGCACAAATACACTACTTTATTGCCATGTGTCTGACTGACACAATATTTATTATATTATTAAAATTTTGAAATTACAAATATACCCCTTTTCTTATCTCTTTCTCTTGTTTCCACTTCCTCCCATGCCACAAATTACTAAAAGCGCAACATCAGATTGCCTTAACCAGATTTTGATCTCTTCTTCTCGAGTCTCTATCCCGATTAGATTTAGTGGGAGTTGGACTTCTTTACGATCTTGTTTGTTATAGTTCTTTGTAACAATTTCCTTTTATAAACTCTGATTCATACCTTCAACAACAAAATGAACAAGTTTATAAGATGCAAAGTCAAAAGTATTGTTAAAACGAGCAGATAATAATGTTAATGCGTGATTTAGAGACGGCAGAATGGGTGAAGCAAAATCAATCCACTCTTTGGATGACTGTAACCATGGCCACCTTCATCCGCTCTCATTTCCTATCCTACACCTCCGTACGCACATGTGTCACTCCCCGCGTTTCTATTTCTTGCAACTCGTAAGTTCTTTCGATGTCAATTAGATCAGTTTTAGTTTCTGTTTTTTTAGATACTTTTGATGCTGATTTTAGTCAAGTCTATAACGAGTCTGGAATAAGTCATTTGACTTTAAAGTCAAAGTTAATGTTGCTTAAGATATCACACGCGTGTTGGGATTATGGCAATATCCCAAACAAAGTTCATTTGACTTTCAAATATCTCATAATAATATTTACAGATAAATATGTATTTTCCTAGTTGTGTTATTTACGGATAAATTTTCTTGCTGTGTAGTGCTAGCATTTTGGGTGTCCTCGCTGAGCCAATGCAGTGCCCTTATGCCTTAAGAGGTAAAAGTATCCCCAAAATTCCTTTTGCTCATAGGAACGGTTATATGCTTAAGGAGTCCTAAAGGTATGGTGATAGTATAGCATTATGAATCTTATCATTGAATAATGTATGTTGAAATTTTATCTGGTGACGCGCTTACAACCCCATATATGATTTATCATCGTGCATCCCCGAAAATAAACATATTTGTCTACTTCACTTTACATATTCTGATATTAAATTGACCCACCATCAGTAGATGGGTCGAACTGCCAAAACAGTTTTGGGTAGAAACAAGTCATATTTTAATGATCTTAACATTGTTGCTTGTCTACCATTTGATGGTAAAGACCAAATTGTTGATTATAATTCATATTAGGCAGGAGTAAATTGCAAAAAGCGTCATTACAGGTCGCAGCCCTTACCTTATCATAAGTGAAGGCACCGTCTGAGTGGAACCTTTGGCGCGGATATGGTCCTGGCTCCAACGTGAAAGTACTAAAATGCCCCAAAGGTGAAATGACAAAGTCTCCCTGAATAAAAAGGCATTTAATCACTTCACTTTAGAACAGGACGGTAACTACACTAAAGGTTTCGCATAGGGACCGACCGTCCCTGCACTTTCAAAAAGGCAGGGACTGCGCCTGCATTTCAGTCATACCACATTGACGAATTTTCAGTTTACTCTTGCAGAAGAGATATTTATTATAAGACCTGCTAAAATATGCATTAAAAACAAATCATTCAACACAATGATTTATGTGTTGATTATTGTAGCCTTTGAAATTATGTGTACTTAAACATACTCCGTAGTAAACTGTAAATGCATTATTATTGAAAAATAAAAAACTTAGATGGTCTCAAATAGTTCACATAAAATAAGTGTACAAGCAAAAAAGCATGTTACTGTAGTTAACTGTAAATACAGTGTGTGACGTCCAGAATTTACCTCTGGCTCAAACATGGGTTGTTTCCCCATCCAGTAGTTTTGTTTCACGTGATAAAGTTATAGAGAAGAGTTGTGATAGTTTCGACATCAAATGCATCTGGAAAGTCAGCATGTATCTTAAGACAGACCCGGACTGAAAAACCGAACAAACAAATTGCATTATCCAATACACTGCTCCAATCACTTCAATCCCGCACTGCTTCATTCATCAATTAGTTCCTCTTGCTTTATTACTTTTGTCCGACTTACTATCTTTAGCCTTTATAACTCCAACAACTTTGAGTAGTTTATTAGCTTAAACTCCTAATCGAGTTTATAAAAGTTGAGATTAAACTTCTAGCCAAGCTAATCCATGATTTGATTTTTGATTTATGAATTTAGAGTATGATATCAAGTTTTGGTTTTCAGGGGTATCGTGATCTCAGGCATGTCTTGGCACCTTACAATATGAAAGAACTCGAGGAATCCATGCCAGAATTTTTTAGAAGTCTTCCAACTGTTACCATAGTTTGCATAAGCATGCGTAGTAACAATTCATACCGCTTTCACGAACCCTGTTTCTGTTCTTTCATTTACCGCTGACATAAAAAAGGGGAAGAATGTTGCGAATCGTATAGAAGATGCTCACCATCTACGGTTACTTTATAACAGACAGGTGCAGTGGCGGTTTATTAACGCTAGTTCTGAAGCTGTGCTAAATTCTCAGAAAGTGACTGATGAGGTTTGTTCTTACCACATTATTTTGTACAAGTGATTGCATTTTGAATAGCCTCGAGATTTACGTTATCTTATTTCGTTATGCAGAAATCTTTAATTAATGCCCAGGAAACTATGTTGCAACTCCATTCAGTAGCTCCTAAGAGGATGCAGATATGTCATATGAAGCTTTACATGGCTTTAAACAAACAAGTAATGCATTTTGTTTATTTTTATTCTGTCATTACATTTAGCCAGAATTATATTACTTAATCGGGATGTAGAGGCATAAGAGGAATATTAAAGAACCGTTAATAACTTAATACTGAGGAAATATATTACTGTACTAGTCAAGGATACCATTTGATGTTGATCATTAAATAGTAAACAAACAATGAATGCAATTAGTACATTTGTTTAATTACATAATATTGTGACATAAGTTTTTGATGATCTTTATGTTGGTGTCTCTGTCTCAGATTGATTACCTCAACCAGTGGTCTGCGATAGAAAGAGAGCACAAATTTGCGGTACATGGTGCTATTCAAGATCTTCAAGCTAGCACTCTACGACATTATTGAAAAGGATACTAGGATGGACGACCTAATAACAAAGTATATGCAAAGTGAAGACTTGCCTCCAACTCCTCTCTTAAAGGTATTGCAGTCACTAATTTACGATACCATATACGATTTAATAAACCCTGAATTCCGAGTGCTGCAACCATAGGACCGGGAAGATACAGACTGGAAAAGGGCTGATGATCTTCTCAAGACTTCAAGAAGAGTAGAAGTGGAAATGATAAGTTGAGCATGGCGGTGGAGTAGTTGAGCAGTGGCGGTGGAGCAGTTGAGCAGTGGCGGTGGAGCAGTTGAGCAGTAGCGGTGGAGCAGTTGAGCAGTAGCGGTGGAGCAGTTGAGCAGTGGTGGTGGAGCAGTTGCGACGTGGTGGTGGAGCAGTTACGACATGGTGGTGGAGCAGTTGCGACGTGGTGGTGGAGCAGTTGAGCATGGCGGTGGAGCAGTTGAGCATGATGGTCAAGATGCGACAGCTTCTTCTTTGCGAGCAGCAAGTTGAGTAGTGGCGGTGGAGTAGTGGAGCAGTTGAGCAGTAGCGGTGAAGCAGTTGAGCAGTGGCTTATTGACCACAATTATTGGTTTGTCACCAGAACCCGGGATAACCACATTCATTGGAAGGTACTATAATCATCCTTGAGGAGATACAAGGTTTCTTGTTAGTCTGTTCCTATAAGTTACAAGTGTAACATTGTTTGTCACTATCATAATGACCCCAAAATAAGATCAAAGTTTCTCCAACCAAAGTATTGGTTCAGTTTATGAATATTTACCAGATTTTGTCACGACTCGTCTTGAAGCTTCATAGATCCATCTTTTGGACATGATGTTTCAGTACTCGACTTGACCGTCAGACTTGAGAAGAAGGCTACATATGAGCAGATCAAGGCTGCCATCAAGTAAGCTTTAATTTTATAAATGCTTCTCCTTGGCTGTACATAATCTTTTCGACTAGCATGTTCCAAATTGCTAATGTTGTTTTTTTGTGAAAATAGGGAGGAATCTGAAGGCAAGCTCAAGGGTATCTTGGGATACGTTGATGAGGATCTTGTATCCACTGACTTCGTTGGTGATAGCAGGTCAAGCATCTTCGATGCCAAGGCTGGAATTGCTTTGAACGACAACTTTGTGAAGCTTGTCTCGTGGTACGACAACGAATGGGGTTATAGCTCATGTGTTATGGACTTGATCTGCCACATTGCCTCCGTTGAAGCCTAGATGTTGGACAGATGGAGCTAGTATACAATCTTCTTTTGTTCGAGTTTTTAAATAACATGAAACTTTAAGAAGTTTTTAGTATTTTGAATTTTGAATTGCAATTCGGTATTTGTGTAATATCGCACGATGATGCTTTTTGTGGAGAGCATTAGAGCTCGAACATATCTTGGAAATGAAATTGGTTATTTTCTTTATTTACTTGTGCTCTACTGAATGGTGAATTGTTTTGCGTTGTGTGACACCAAATCTTGCACACATGTCTATCGACCTTTTCATTAATACATTTGTGAAAGAAGCTAGTAATATTCAACATTACACGTGTATTAGAAATCAGCAATCGGGATTCTTAACGGCGGTTTCAACGGTAGTAGGTGAAGCTAGCACCAACAGAGGTTCAACAACACCACCTTCCCTAAGCTCCTTTCTTGCCTTTCTGCGTTCACGCTATATCCTGAATGATTCTATCTTTCTACTTCTGTAATTGTTTGGGTTTTCTGGCTGCACTTAGCGCGGGTAAACACTCACCTGTCATATGTACACATATAAAGATCATGTCAAGTGCGTGGCCGAAATAATAAACAGTCAAACAGTCCAGGTTAGTTGGGGAGGCTCACAAACACTTTATTGTATATTTGTAGATAATCGGTGCACTCATCTTTGATCAAAAACAATTTTAGGAGGCTGTATGCACCTTAAAAAATAGACTTTGAAGCCATTTTACCGGTTCCCTGTTTACCTATTGTTTACATTAATCCAAATAGCCAATAACAAGTAAATTGGTAAAAATAATTGGCGTCACTAGACTTTCAAAAATAAGATTTTACTTTCTTCCTATCAGGTCCAAACTTCTCAAACTTGACCAATCCATCAATTAGAGAGAAGATAATGTGATCTTTGCCAATTCCAACATTCTTTCCTGGATGGACCTGATTATATACAAAAAAGAAAGGGAAAGCTGTTAAGAAAAGTAGCATTTCCTGAAGAGGGTAAACTTGTAACTGATGTCCGGTTCTGATGTCATATAGTCTGCAAGTTCCGTCGTCTGAACCAGTTCCAAATCTATTTCAATCTGGAAAGAACTTTACAGAATTAATATCACCCTCGTGACTAAGAAAGGTCCTTACTGCTCTACTTGCAACACGGGTATCGCAAAGACGTGCAGTTGCATCACAAGAACCAGATACAAACATTCTCGAGTTTGTGCCATTAATTGAAACACTGCAATAATAAAACATAAGAAGTTGCATTTAAATATCAGTGTCAAATTTAGACAAACTCAATTTAAGCCAAGTAGTTTTAAGTTCTAACGCACGCGGTATTTTAACCCTTCTACCATTATATAGGCTGAATCACATCACGTTAAGCAAAATACCTCAATACATCTGCAGTGTGTCCTGATTGAAATTCTCCTCCAAAGACAGAGGTTCTGAGTCCAGTAGTAACGTCCCACAAGACACATGTTTGATCACCAGAGCTCGTTATTAAATGGCTATCTTCATCTGGAACATACTGACAAGAGGACACGTAGCCCTTGTGTCCACTAAGCAATCTTGATACCGGTATATTACAACCATCATTATCAGTTGGCGAGCTAAGATTGAAGATAGAGCATACACTATCAAGGCCTCCACATGCAACTGATTGTCCACTTGGAGAAAACGCACATGTCATGACCCATGCACATGGCAGTTTGATGGCGTGTGTTTTTTGACTGGTAAGGGCGTTCCAAACTATTAATCTTCCGTCTTGGGATTGTTACCTCCATTGTTTACCTCCATCTTTCTTGTTTATACTGTCGCTTCTTCCAAGAAATCTAGATTCACCATAAGAAAAACAGAAGTTTGGATTGTTATAGCCACAACCTGCAATGAATCTTCTATCTTTCTTTCGCTAACACAATCAAATCAATAAAGTTTATTGCTTTATGCAGTAAAATCCACCATGAACTTGAGTGTTTTTAGTCATATTCTACCACCTTTTTAGTTCTATTCTTACCTTATTGCACGTTGAAGTACATAGATAGCTAGATGTGTCTTGAAAACACTGATATTCTGATATTCTGATAATCACACAATCAAAACTGGTTTTTATCAGCTACTAGAAAACATATCATCTTAGTCTTACTCCTTACAATCACACAATTAGAGTTCAGAACCGCGTCATTATACCCAAACACTGGAAACTGATATAAAACACCCTAACTATGTGAAGTGCAGCGGATAGAAAAGCTAATCTAACATCATGAATAAGCAACTATAACTAGACGAATATGAATCTTTAAGGGATGCTTGGGATTGTGAATCCCCCCTGAAGCACTTATCTTTTCCCATGTTAAGTTACAAGTATCAAGCTTAGCTTGTACTGTCGATTTACACGTTACCCTTCCAAAAACTTTTATATAACAAATATCTAACATGTTAATATCCTAATGTTTGTAGCTACTAGCTAACCATGCTGGTTTTGCTAAACATAACCTAAAAGGCCACGCCATTAACCAGCTTAAATTCTAGGCCGGCGTGACCTGTACAACAACTAGCTATAGCCTTAAAAATGTTTACAATTATTATATCATTGATTTTACAATCCTCTTTACATCTAGATATGGCATCTTATCTATTATAGAAAAATTGTTGACTAACAATGTTATTCCAACTGCCAAAACATATTACAGTTTCTTCAATAAGCATTCTTTCCCCTAACACTGATCCAGTTTAGTGATATTGTTTATTAAACACCACACTCGGCATATCACTAGAAAAATGACAATAAGTCACTTATAAGTAAGTCTTTGCACATATATACGAATACGCAAATGATGTTGTATTTTCCACAAAGGAACGATGAAAACATGATACATGTGTTTTGTAATTTCTTTGATAAGTTAGAAAATGCAGAAATTTTCAGTTTTGTAAAAAAAACTAGTTGCAGAACACATAGGTATTTTACTTCAACTAAACGCCCCCTAAAGCCTAATCAGATAAGCTGTTTGATAGTGTATTCATTCGAATACAAAAAAACACATCCTACTGATACAAATTGTGTTCCAGTTTAGTCTCCGCCTAAACCTCGGTAATCTAATCAAATAATAAATCAGCTGATGAAACAAACAAAGAGTCATCTAAATAAGCAAACATGAGTATGAAAAGAAACCCCTAAATAAATAGTCAACAATTAAAGGAACTTACAGAAAAATAAACAGAGAGATAGATCTTTGGAAAATTGACTTCAAAATGAAGTGAAATTGAGACTACTCATATGTAATCAAACGATACTTACGAGCTCTTGAATCAATTCACTAAAAAAAGTAAGATTTTGAAAAGAAATGTTAGTGGGTCAGGGCAAACCGCCTCGTCTGACCAGTTACCCATCCTTTTATTTAACCCATTTGACATGTTACTTCTTTAGAGATTTAAACACAATCCAAATCAAGACATTTATATGTGAATGAATCGAGACTGGTGCAAATACGTATGATAATAACCTTAGAATCATGACCGCCATATCTGAGTTTTTCGTTTCGTTGGTTTAAGATCTGGACTTGGATCGAAAGCAAAACAAAGAAGAAAGAGAAGAGAAGAGAAGAGGAAGATCGTGAAGCAGGTTATGAAGAAAAAGAACCAGTTGGAGAAGGAAGAGGAAGAGAAAGAGAAATAGATAAGAAA
The DNA here is from genome assembly GCA_025667525.1 of Glebionis coronaria. Lineage (NCBI taxonomy): Eukaryota > Viridiplantae > Streptophyta > Magnoliopsida > Asterales > Asteraceae > Glebionis > Glebionis coronaria. The sequence goes on from CM046876.1 coordinate 591,150,738, forward strand.
AAGAATAAGGGAAAAGGGTGTTATTGTAATTTCATTATTTGATAATATTGTGTCAGTGGACACATGGCGTTCATTCGGTGGATTTGTGCAGTTGTGCAATTGTGTATGACCAAATTTGTCACAATGAAAAAACTTGACCATGGTTTAACTTTGGAGAGGTGATTTTGACCAAATTGGTCTTTTTCCCTTGTAAGAAATGGAAATATCTGTAAAAGTTAGATATATTTTGGTAGTAGTTTTTGGCAATAATGTATTTTACTTAATACTCTTTTTGTCCCAAATTTATAATCTCTTTATATAATTTTCGACCGTCTTAAAATTATAGTCTCTTTCTAAAAATAAATGTAAGTAATGTAACAAGTTTATCATATTTCACTTATTGGTATTAGAAATTACAAACTATATATAAAATTTTAATTAATTATATAAGGGTAAGAGTGTCATTTAAAAAATAAAAGAAAGAATACAGTGATAATAATGTTTTCTAAAAAAATATTATTTTATCAGAGGACAATTAATTTGAGACAGAAGGAATAAGATTTTATACAAACTTTAATTCATCATAAATTAGAAAGAATTGACATAAACTCTATGTTCATCATTCAAGTTATTTTTGTCGAAAAATTATAAATGTCGATAAACTTTATGTTCCATTTATAAGATGTGCTTCAAAATCATGAAAAATGAACCCATGAATAATAACCCAGTCTAACATGATGTTTCAAATTGCAAACAATTATCCACGAATATGATGTTCGTAATTCTAGTTCATCAGGATAGAAATTAAAATTGAGTTATAAATTAAAATTGACATAACAATATTTAAATTCTTAAACCTGACAAAATACTAATTTTTTTTGTTTACAAAACTAATATTTATGTATATTTATAAATTTATAATATCCCATTTTCAAATGAGCTAATAGGCCAACAACAATATTCAACCCTTGTACATTTTTGGACCATTGGTGTTTTGGATCTACATGATTGGGCCATTCCTATAACAACTATAAAATGTTAACTTGTCCATCTCGATAACATTGACAATAGTCAAATTAGGTTTGTTTAAGTCTAGTTGCTCATATAATCAGTGGCGGACCCAGAAATATTGATTACGGGGGGCATCGACCAACATTAAAAAAATTTATGTAATTTGAAATAAATGAGGTTCGGGTCAGTTCGGGTCAAATGTGATTAAAAGCAAAAGAATTACTTAACTTTCTAACTAAGCTACACAACACACTGAAATACAATGTAATACGGAGTAATATTTATTACGGTACATGTTGTTGAACAAGTTTATACTTGTACAGTATAATGAACATTTTACATTTGAAATAAACTTTTTCAAATGAAATAAACATGTACTTTTATTGATATTATAAAAGAAGAATACAATACCATGTAATATTAAGGATGAAATAAACATGTACTTTTATTGACTTTTTCAACCACTGACATACCAAATACCTACAAATTACTTTCACATCTCCCAACTTATTCTTCTTCTTCATTTTTTTCTCTATTCGACCAAAACCACCATGTTTGAACAATTTTAACATCAAAAAACACTTTGATTTTTTATAATCTCAGAGAGTGTGGAGGGCACTCTTCGAATTTGTGTGGGGGCATCGAACGTTTTCTCTACCAAATAAACATTTTTCCTATATACTTTGTGTGGTCACGAGAAATCCATGGAGGGCACCGCCCCCCATACCATCCACATAGGTCCGCCCCTGCATATAATATTGTCTTCACCACCACCAACACATACGTCTCCTTTACCATTTCAAAGAGATAACTTCAAGATCTGATGACGTATAGTCCCCAGCCGGGTCATGAACCCGGCCCACGGGTACTACCCGTATCCGGCCCATCACGGATGGGTGGGATTAATGTTATTTAAGCCTATGGGCTTAGATGAACAGTAATCTCACACACGTGTGCGGCCCACGGCCTGGCATGGCCGGTACAGGGTTAGACAGAATCATACTCCTACTATGGTTAGGATTTATTCCAAAGGATAGGATATTCACTCACCATAATTAGAAGATAACAATCAATCTAATTCTGGTATTTATCCTTTCCTTGGGGCCGAAGCATCAGTGACAGCCCATTAGGGTTTTACTGCTTATATAAGGAACCCCCAAGGGTTCCACAAAGGTATTACATTCTACACACTCACATCTCATCCGATTCTCATAACCCTAACCGATTACTTACTCTCACTCCGGAGTCTAATCGTAGGATACATTCCCATGGTAAGCCTAACGCGTGTTGTTTTAGTGTGCAGGATCCCAACCAGATAATTCACTTGGTGCAGGAGCCGGAGTCCAGCCAACCCGAATTAAGCCTAATTCGGGTCTAGCAAGGATCACCTAACTTTTGTATCAACAAGTTGGCGCCATCCGTGGGACCATTACACTAAGCTAGAGAAATCTCATCTCAATCTCTCAATGACAAAAGGACATCCGCAAGGAAACCACAGGAACACAAATCCTAGGAACCGGAAGTCCCCAGGGGACGGGATACTCATTGCAAACCGATCCCCTAGTAACCAAACAGGCGGACCGAATAACCGAAGTGGTCTTCAGTCCATGGGTATGACAAGCACGTTCGATGTCACCCCACCACCCACTTCGACCTTGGATAACCCTAATCTAGGGAGTGCGCCCAACCCCCCTAACAAGGAGCCGCGCAGATCATCGAATGAGGAAGAAGTGGAGGTCGAACCACTTAGTGAGGAAGATCTCACTCGAGTTCTCACACAGAACTTCGAGAGGATCGTCCCAGGAATTGCGTCCAGGTTGAACCTAGGGAGGGACCTCCAATCTAGGCTCAACTTTGGCAGTGCCGGACCAAGAACCTCTCCTCAAATTCAGAGGAAGCGAAGGGCACGACCCCAGGAGCAAAACCTCTTTGAGGAGACTCCCCAACCTAGGAATGTGTTCGAACGCATAGGGGATCGTCTTAAGTAGGAACTACTACAATCCCGTGAGGAGGGAGAGAAGTACGACGGTTCACCCGAACGACCAGATCTGGAGCTAACCAGAACTAATCGCCGCACAAGCGTGTGGGACAAGATGAATACCGGGAAGAAGGCTCCTAGCTCTTCTCACAAGAGCGGTCCTCACCCAAAGGATGGGGCACCGCCCCCTTCTCCTGGTCCATTAGGAGAGGATTCAGATGACCATCCACCCAAGCGTCGTCGACCTAGGCGTACTCCTCCACCGCCACCAGACAATGAAGAGTACTATGGCGGCTCCTATTATCAAGAGGCAGAAGCAGAAGATCTTTCCCGCCCATGGTGTGACCCTAATCTCACCCGTCCATGGGCTGATCCCAGGGAAGATCCTTTTACTCTCCACATACGAAATTACTCCGAGGATACAAAGCGTCGCATGCCGGCATGTGTCAAGACTTATGATGGTACTGGTGATCCGGATGATCACCTAAAGATATTTGACACGCAGGCGAAAATTGAACGATGTCCCATGCCTATATGGTGCCAAATGTTCAATTCAACCTTGATCGGCAATTCTCATGATTGGTTTGAGGGACTTCCTCCACGAAGCATTGATAGCTTCACTGAACTACGTACTGCGTTCAAGAACAATTATACTCAGAGAAAGAAGTATAATAGGGACCCAGTCTCATTGGCAACCGTCAAGCAACGGCCGAAGGAATCTACGGAGGCCTTCACCGAACGCTTCAATGACGAGTGCACGCGCACAAAGACAATGCCAGAACTTCTGAAAATTTCTGATTATATGCACGCCATAACAGACAAGGAATTAATCAGATGTCTCAATGACAAGCGACCGGAGAGGTATGATGACCTTATGGAAAGGGTCAGAAACTTCATAAAGGGAGAAACCGCGGTAGCCGCGGCTTACCCTTCAAAATGAAACAACTACCGAACGAACGACCAGTCCAGGAGACAGTCGGGCGGTCAAAACAACCAGAGTAGTGGGAGGAGCTCAGACTACAAGAGTCAAAACAAAGGAGGGCGGTCGGAGGACAAATTTACCCCTCTAAAGATGTCCTACCGGGAGATCTTGCTGACAGAAGGGGCCAACTTCCCGAGACCTCCCCCAATGACGACTCCGCTGGACCGTCGTCAAGGAAATCGCTTTTGCAAATTCCACAAAGACAAGGGCCACGACACGGAGGAATGTATCTAGCTCAAGAAGCACATTGAGTCACTGATCAAGTCAGGCAAACTCAAACATTTGGTCATGGATTGGAAGGTTGGAAAGGACAACAAGAAGTATGACAAGAAGGATCCCCAAAAGGACAAACCTTCGACTATATACATGATCCAATTCAGGAAGCACCGTACCAGGCATAAAATTAGCCAAATATTTTCACGCGGTAGAGAAATCTCATTCCCTCCCATCACGGCAAGTGATGTAGCCGATGCACCTTTCACGATTGAGATAAGCATTGGACTACACAATGTCCGCCGTATGTATGTGGATGGAGGGTCATCATCAGAAGTACTATACGAACACTGTTTCGTACAGTTACGACCAGAAATAAGAAGCCAATTAGTACCGGCCACGTTGCCGCTCATCGGCTTTAGTGGAGACACCATCTGGCCAATAGGACAGCTGTGTCTACTGGTAACCATTGGGAATGAAGAGCATTCCAACACGGCGTGGATGAACTTTATGGTGATACGCTCACACTCTCCATACAATGGGATCATAGGCAGGCCATGTATCCTGGCCATACGGGCAGTACCCTCCACAGCTCACGGAATGATTAAATTCCCTGTGGAAGGAGGAATTGTCACTATCTATAATGCAATCATACCACCATCCGAGTGTCATGCCGTGACAACACCAGTTCCACCTGTTCCCCCCAAGGATGAATCACCACCTCCCAATTGGAAGGTGGCAATCCATCAAGATTATCCGGAGCAAAAGGTATCCATAGGGGGAACACTCTCGGATAACGGCAAGAGGGCCATGTGCTCTCTCCTAAAAGCAAACTTAGATGTGTTCGCATGGGAGCCCAAGCACATGACAGGCGTTCCTCGGGCGATAGCAGAACATAAGCTCCAAATCCGCCAGGGATATCCTCCCGTTAAGCAAAAGAAGCACGGTCAGGCACCAGAACGCAGCCAAGTAATATTGGATGAAGTACGAAAATTGGTGGATGCAGGTATCATGCACGAGGTATACTACCACGAGTGGTTATCCAACCCGGTCATGGTCAAAAAGCATGATGGGAGCTGGCGCATATGCGTGGACTTCACGGATCTGAATAAAGCCTGTCCGCAGGACTGCTATCCGTTACCGGAGATTGATTGGAAGTTGGAATCCCTATGTGGATATCCCTTTAAGTGCTTCTTAGATGCATACAAAGGATACCACCAGATCTAGATGGCGGAAGAGGACGCAGAGAAGACGGCGTTCCATACTAGTCAAGGTGTATACTGTTATACAAAAATGCCATTTGGACGAAAGAACACCGGGGCAACATATCAGCGGCTTGTTGACAAAGCCTTCGATTCACAGATAGGCCGCAATCTTGAGGTCTACGTTGATGATTTAGTCATCAAAAGTCATACGGAGGATGCACTTCTCCGAGACGTCCAAGAGACGTTTGACACATTGAGGAGGATTAATATGAAACTAAATCCAAAGAAATGTACGTTTGGGGAAACTGAAGGGATGTTACTTGGATATATGATTGATCCAAATGGCATCAAGCCTCGCCCGGAAAAGACGGACGCGGTAATATAGTTACCATCTCCTCAGACACGAAAAGAGGTGCAATCCTTAAATGTTAAGTTGGCCGGGCTAAACAGGTTCTTATCGAAGTCTGCGGAGAAGTCACCCCCCCTATTCAAAACACTCAAGAAGTGCATCAAGAATGGAGATTTCTGGTGGACAAAGGAAGCGGAGTAAGCTTTTGGTCAGCTCAAGCAGCACCTCACATCTCTCCCCATGCTAGTGGCCCCCTGACCCAAGGAGGAGCTCATCATGTACCTGTCCGCCACACATGGAGCAATAAGTGCGGTACTCATGACGGATAGGGACACAGTCCGAACTCTGGTCTACTTTATAAGTAGAACACTACAAGGGCCAGAGTTGAATTATTCATCCATGGAGAAATTGGTTTTGGCATTAGTGTTTGCTACGAAACGGTTACGTCGGTGCTTTCAAGCGCACCCAATTGTGGTTATTACTGATCAACCAATAAAACAAGTCATCTCCAGACCAGATGTGGCCGGTAGGCTACAGAAGTTGGAGCATTCTACTGGGAGAGCATAACATATCTTATAGACCAAGGACGGTTGTAAAAGGCCAAATCTTGGCAGATTTCTTGATAGAAAAGCCGGATGAGGAGGGACCTGTCGTACAATGAGAGGAAACTCCAGCAGAACCATGGGTATTATTTACGAACGGATCTTCGTGCACGGATGGATCAGGAGCTGGTCTTATCCTTACGAATCGAGAAGGAATGGAGTTTACATACGCCATGCGCTTTGAGTTCACAGCCACCAATAATGAGGCATAATATGAAGCGTTGATTGCGGGTTTAAAAATCGCCGCTAGAATGGGAGTCCGAAACCTTGAGGCCTACGTGGACTCACGGATTGTCGCGAACCACATTCTAGGGGGTTACGTAGCCAAGGAGGATAACATGGTTCGATACTTGGAGAAAGTCAAGTCACTCATCGCGGCTTTCAGCAAGTTTTCTATCAAGCAGGTACCAAGAGGTGAAAACAAGAAGGCGGACGCTCTTAGCAAGATCGCGTCTACAAGTTTCGCTCACTTATCCAAGCAAGTCTTGGTGGAAATACGAAAGGAAAAGTCTATAACAGAAGGGGAAGTCGCAGCTATAGTTGAGGAAGATGGACCTACATGGATGAACCCGATCATCAACTATTTGACTAATGAAACCCTTCCAGACGAGGAAAAGGCGGCACGGCGTATCAGAAGGAAGTCGCAGCACTTCGAGCTTCGAGAAGGTATTCTTTACAAGCGCTCTTTCTTACAGCCGTGGTTGCGATGTGTTGGGCCATGCCAGGCTACTCATGTGATCAGTGAGATACATGAAAGGTTATGCGGCATGCACGCGGGTCCCCGATCCGTAGTAGCTCGAGCTCTACGCACAGAATATTATTGGCCTACTATGCATAGGGATGCACGCGACATGATTCGCAAGTGCAGTGATTGCCAAGTGCACAGACCAGTACCACGACATTCGCAGCAGGAACTTACACCCATTACATCCCCATGGTCATTCTATAAGTGGGGGATTGATATTGTAGGACCTTTCCCCGTAGCTGCGGGGGGGAGTTAAGTTCTTGATTGTCGCAATAGACTACTTTACACGTTGGATAGAGGCCAAGGCAGTCAAATCCATCACAGGCAAACAAGTTAAAATGTTTGTTTGGGAGAACATTGTGTGCCGTTTTGGCTTACCAGGAGAAATCATCTCGGACAACGGGAAGCAGTTCGCGGATAATCCATTCAAGGACTGGTGCGCAGCATTGAATATTAAACGGCGCTTCGCATCTGTTAAACATCCGCAGACAAATGGTCTTGTGGAACGAGCAAATAGAAGCTTGGGTGAAGGCATCAAGGCACGCCTGGATGAACGAAGTGCCAAATGGGTGGATGAACTGCCACATGTTCTATGGGCGCATAGGACTATGATCAAAACAGCCAACGGGGACACTCCATTCGCATTGGCCTACGGCACTGAAGCTGTTATACCAGCAGAAATCAGAATGCCGACCATCCGCACAGCGGAGGTTAATGTCGTCACAAACGACGAGCAGCTCCGGATCAATCTGGACTTGTTGGAGAAAAAAAGAGAAATAGCGGCTCTCAATGAGGCCAAGTCCAAGGCACGGATGAAGGCTTATTATGACGCCAAGGTTAAAGGTGTTTCTTTTCGACCGGGAGATTATGTTTATCGTGCCGGGTCATAAACCCGGCCCACGGGTACTTTTGTATCAACAAGATCTCAACAATATTAGACCGTTTTTTTACCCGTCGGATATTCGTTGGAAAAGGATTTGAATTTCCGATGAATGACCGACTGCAAGTTCAAAAATAACTACTAGTATTTAACTCTTTCCGACTGAATAGCGAGGGGTAAACAAAGATGTTGGTATGCCGTCGGAAAGTGGACGCAATATAAGTTAAATATCGATGGATTTCAGTCGATATCAGTATCCCTCGGAACTTTGTCGGATTTCCGTCTGAAAACGTTCGCAAAAAGTTAATCCTAATTCTAGTCGCTAATTTGACGAAACTTCGTCGGTGATTTGCGACGGGAATAAGTCGGTCGGAAATTCTGTCGCTGTTGCTCCATTTTCTAGTAGTGAATGACATATACGTGCTCATGTGTGTTTAAAATTTGTTTGTTCGAGTAGTCGGAATAGTTCTATACAAAAGGTTCAAAGAGCAGACTATCACTATGTATACATTTCACTAAACGAATACATGATTTGTACAGCTGAATGTAAAATATTGAAAGACATTTAGTTCACTTAGTTACTTCAAAAATATAAATTTCGATATAGTTCCTTTGTTTATGTTGGAGAGGGACGCATCTCCTAACGCACAAATCGCCTTTTTCATCCTGAACCTCTAACAGACTAAGTGGCAAATGCAGCACCCAATCCAAATATGTTGAAAGGATTTGTGGACTTGTGTTTTTAACAAAAGTTGGCCTGAAATAAATATTGCGATTATATATAAATGACAAAACAAAAACGGATACGTAAAAAGAAAAAATCAGGTATAGTACAAATAGTGGGCGCACCCTACTATGACTGTCACAAAAAGCGGCTAACAGAAGTCGAGGGTTGTAGCATCACATCGAATAAAAAACAACTCATAAGTTGAATCTAAACAACCGCACCATATAGGTATAGTGCATAAATCCGAAAGACACCCTAAAAATATGCTAGAATTTTCGTAATCATACACGACATACTAATGTGCCATTACTACGTCTAGTTTCAAAGTGAAAAAATCCTAATTGACTTCGGTCATCAAATCTTCACATATGGGTGGGGTTTTACATCTACTGATGCTTACATATAAGTATGTCCTTCTACATAGAAAATATATAGGGTATGTTTGGCATTTTAATAGCTGGAGCAGATCGCTGAAGCGGGTTACTGGAGCTGGATGCTGGAGCATGTAGCTTGAGCTTATTTTTACATGGTACTTTAACTAGCATCTCATTTACAAGCTTATTTTTTTAACAAGCTCCTTCAAACTCTGTTAGCCAAACGAGACTTATTTTTATAGTAGCTTATTTTTTGCAAACCAATAAGCTCATGCTACGATAAGATCTGATAAACTTACACGCCAAACATAGCCATAGTCTATCATTATTTTTGTTTAAAGCAGTAGATGTATATTTAAAGATAGTCATTTTCACATGCCAAAGTATTGATAAAGCCACATCAAGCAAGGAATATCATACCTTATAATCACATGTAAAGCCATAATAAACCAATCTAAGTATATATCATCTAATAAAAATGGCTTGGGTCAGGCTGGATCATCTCATCCCTCTGCTCTGTTTTTTTATCTTGATAGTATCAATAACTAATCATTTATTCACTCAAAGTCAAAAACTACTTAAGTATTACAAACAATAATTTCATTTTGCTATAAAAAAATGTCCGAAGCCTCTACTATTTCAACCAAGTCTTTTGTCATTCTACAAAAACTTCTTAAATAACGTTTGATCTAGGGCACGTTTGATCTAGGGCTCGAGCTCAGAGCTGGAGAAGACAAACTTGTAAGTCTTCCTCATATGTTTGTTTTGTGTTTTTTTCCACAAGTGAAAGGCGCGTGCCTTGTAACGATACTTATGTTAATTACAATGTTTTCGCAGGGATAACCAAGCTGGTGCCGTGCCAGTCACAGAGACGAGGAAAGGGAAAGAACCTGTCCTTCAAGACTCTGCACCCGGATTTGGCGCGGCCTTCGAGGAAGGTTCCCCATCTGCTTCCGCCACGGCTTCGCGGGAAGCTCCAGTGTCCGGCCCTTCCCCACGTTTTAACCCCGAGTGGAACATATCCACTATGGATAGGATGAGGGACGCGGGAGAGTGCCGAGACTACCTCGACCATTGTATTCATTCCCGGCCTTGTGAGGGATATTAATGAACTAAGTCATCATGATATAGTGGACGAATACAATGGGGCCCTTGTGCATCAGATGGCCATGGGCACATCAATGCGGGTGAGGTTCGAGGCCGCCCTTGAGCATGTCGAGTCTTTAAAGAGAAAGAATAGCCGTAGCGAGAAGATGATCGAGAAGCATGAATCCTTGATTGCGACCCTTCAATCCCAGCTTGCTGCAGCTAAGGCGACCATGAAAGAACAGGCCGCACACGCCACTGCTCATGACAATTGTGTTGCCGATCTCGAAGCTTAACTCGAGGCTTCAAAAACTAAGGTATTTATCCATAAAATATATTATTTTATGCCTGCGTCCGGATTATGCATGCTTTGTTCTAATCTTAGCATAACATTCACAGGTGGCCGTAGCCGAAGCGTTGGCGAAGACCTCGGCTGACCAAGCATCCGTCCTCTTGAAGGAGTTAGAGGAAGTACATATATCACGGTAATTTTTGTTTGTTTATATTGGAAACTTGTTTTTATTCCATAGATATCATGTATCTGTGTGCATGACGTGTCATGGCTGATTAAGAATAAAACTAAGTCTATAATTTACTAGACATGCACTATGTGTCTTTACCATGCCCGACACTATGTAAGTACGACATGTAGGAACTTATTACAACGTCTCGTAAATAAGGTGTCTAGTAAGGATACATGATCCGCGTCGCAGGGGTTTCGTCCCTCTTATGCAACAAGTTGAATTATTAGGTTCACTTAATCCTCTTACTCCGCCTGGGAGCGAATAGTACATGTACGGCCGAATGAATGCATATGAATAAGTAATAACACATAAGAGAAATAAAATAGAACTTTAAGAACACAAAAACAAGAAGTTGCACAAGAACAAGCCGTGAAGCTAGCTAGGCGCCACGGCGTTTTATAACGTGTACGATTTTTTGACAGAATAGTAAAATCCTAAGACAAATAGAACCTAGAAAACATGAAAAAATACATGGATCTTTATTGAAGCTGACTATAGCGTAGTGTTCATGCGGAGCCCGTAGCCTTTCAGAGGTAGCATCTTTTAAGGTTGCAAATATTCCATGTAAGATCCAAGTCACGGCCATCCATATCACGCAACTTGTACGCGCCTAGCCCCAAAGCTTCCGTGACCTCACACGACCCTTCCCACTTTGGACCAAGTTTCCCCGTACTTTCCGCGCGACTTGCCTTGTTAGCACGATAGACAAAATCCCCCGATCGAAAGGAAACACCCTTGACTTTGGAGGCGTAATAAGCTTTCATACGTGTCTTAGATTTAGCCTCATTGATGGCTGCTATCTCTCGCTTCTGCTCTAACAAGTCTAGATTGACCCGGAGTTGCTCATCGTTTGTGACGACGTTAACTTCCGCCGTGCGGATTGTTGGCATCCCAATTTCTGCCGGGATAACAACCTCGGTTCCATAGGCTAGCGCAAATGGAGTGTCCCCATTGGCTGTTTTGATCATTGTCCTATGTGCCCATAGGACATGTGGCAGTTCGTCCACCCATTTGGCGCTTCTTTCATCTAAGCGCGCCTTGATTCTTTCACCCAGGATTCTATTCGCCCGCTCCACCAGACCATTAGTCTGTGGGTGTTTAACTGATGTGAAGCGTCGTCTGATGTTCAACGCCGTACACCAATCTTTGAACGGATTGTCCGCAAATTGTTTTCCGTTATCCGAAATGATCTCTCTTGGCAAACCAAAACGGCATACAATATTTTCCCAAACAAACTTTTTTACCTCTTTGCCCGTGATCGTTTTGACCGCCTTCGCTTCTATCCAGCGAGTGAAGTAGTCCATAGCTACTATCAAGAACTTAACACCCCCTACAGCAACAGTAAAAGGGCATGTGATGTCAATTCCCCACTTGTAGAATGGCCATAGGGATGTGATGGGTGCTAGTTCTTGTTGTGGATGTCGCGGTACCGGCCTGTGTACTTGGCAATCACTGCATTTAAGAATCATGTCTTGTTCGTCCTGATGCATAGTTGGCCAATAGTATCATGTGCGTATAGCTCGTGATACGACTGATCTAGGGCCTACGTGCATGCCACATGACCCTTCATGTATTTCACTAATCACATAGCTAGCTTGGCGTGGCCCGACGCATCGCAACCACTGCTGTAGGAAGGAACGCTTATATAGGACGCCATCTCGGAGTTTGAAATGTTGTGACTTCCTTTTGACACGCCACGCCTCCGTTTCGTCCTTAGGAAGGGTCTCATCAGTTAGATAGTTTATGATCGGGGTCATCCATGTAGGCCCCTCTTCATCAACTATGGTCTCTATCTCCCCTCCTGTAATGGACTTCTCCTTAAGTATTTCAACCAACACCTGTTTGGATAGATGGGCAAAACTTGTAGACGTGATCTTGCTAAGAGCGTCTGCCTTCTTGTTCTCACCTCGTAGCACCTGCTTGATAGAGAACTTACCAAAACTGGCGATGAATGACTTGACTTTCTCCAGATATTGGATCATGTTTTACTCCTTAGCTTCGTACCCACCTAGGATGTGATTCACAACAAGCCGTGAGTCCACGTAGGCTTCAAGGTTGCGGACTCCCATCCTAGCGGAGATTTTTAAACCCGCAATCAATGCTTCATATTCTGCCTGGTTATTCGTGGCTGTGAACTCAAAGCGCAAGGCGTAGTTAAATTCCATTCCTTCTAGATTTGTGAGTATGAGGCCAGCCCCCGATCCGTCAGTGCAAGAAGATCTATCTGTGAACAGAACCCATGGTTCTGGTGAGATATCTTCCTTTTGCACCATTGGCTCATCCTCCTCGGGCTTCTCAATTATGAAATCTGCCAAAATTTGGCCTTTGATGGTTGTCCTCGGTCTATAGGAGATGTTGTGTTCCCCCAGCAGGATGCTCCACTTCTATAGTCTTCCTGCTACGTCTGGTTTGGAGATCACATGTTTTATTGGTTGGTTTGTGACTACCACTATTGGGTGCGCCTGGAAGTACCGGCGTAACCTCTTTGCGACATATACCAGCAATAAGACCAATTTCTCCATTGGTGAGTAATTCAACTTCGGACCTTGTAGCGCTCTACTTATGAAATAGACCAGAGTCTGGACCGAATCGTGATCAGTCATGAGAACTGCGCTTATTGCTCCATATGTAGCAGATAAGTACATGATTAGTTCATCCTTGGGTCGCGGGGCGACCAACATAGGGAGAGCCGCGAGGTGTTTCTTGAGCTGCCCGAATGCTTCCTCCGCCTCTCGTGTCCAGCGAAATTCTCCTTTCTTTAAGCACTTATTGAGTGTTTTAAACAAAGGAAGTGATTTTTCTACTGACTTTGATAGGAACCTATTGAGACCAGCCATGTTTCCATTAAGTGATTGCACCTCTTTGAGTGTCCGAGGGGATGGAAGCTGTATTACGGCGTCCGTCTTCTCCGGACAAGGCTTGATGTCGTTCGGATTAATCATGTACCTAAGGAACATTCCTTCGGTTGCTCCAAACGTTCATTTTTGGGATTTAGCTTCATGTTGATTTTTCTCAACGTGTCGAATGTCTCTTGGATATCGCGGAGGAGTTCGTCCTCCGTATGGCTTTTGATAACCAAGTCTTCAATGTAGACTCCAAGGTTACGGCCTATTTGCGAGTCAAAAGCTTTATCAACAAGTCGTTGATATGTGGTGCCCACGTTCTTGAGTCCAAACAGAATTTTAGTGTAACAATACACGCCCTGACTGGTATGGAACGTCGTTTTCTCCTCATCTTCCTCCGCCATCTGGATTAGATGGTTTCTTTTATATGCGTCCAAGAAAAATTTAAAAGAGTACCCACATAAGGATTCCACCTTCCAATCAATCTCTGGTAACGGATAGCAATCTTGTGGACACGCTTTGTTTAAGTCCGTGAAATCCACACACATGTGCCAGCTTCCGTCATACTTCTTGACCATGACCGGATTAGAGTGCCACTCATGGTATTAGACCTCGCGCATAATTCATGTGTCTACCAGCTTTCGTACCTCGTCCAGTATTACTTGGCTGTGTTTTGGTGCTTGGCCGCACTTCTTTTGTTTAATAGGTGGATATCCAGGGCGGATTTGAAGCTTATGTTCTGCTATCGAATGCGGTATGCCCGTCATGTGCTTTGGCTCCCATGCGAATATATCAAGGTTTTCCTTTAGGAGAGAGCACATGGCCTTATTCCCTTTTTAAGAGAGCGTTCCCCCGATAGCTACCTCTTGTTCCGGGTAGTCGGGGTGGATTACCACCTTCCAATTGGGGGGTGGTGATCCTTCTTTTGTAGGGGCTGGCTGGATTGGTTTTGCCACAACGTGGCAATCGGATGCCGGCACGATTGAATTGTAAATAGTAACGATCCCCCTTCAACTGGAAACTTAATCATGCCGTGTGCCGTGGACGGGACTACCCGTATGGCTAGGATACATGGCCTTCCAATAATAACATTGTACGGAGAATGTGAACGTATCACCATAAATTTCATCCACGCCGTGGCGGAATGCTCATTATCTCCAATGGTCACCAGTAGACGTAGTTGTTCTATTGGCCAGATAGTGTCTCCACTAAAGCCAATGAGCGGTGACGTGGCTGACACCAGTTGGCTTTTGATATCTGGTCGTAGCTGTATGAAGCAATGCTCGTAGAGTACTGCCGCCGATGATCCTCCATCCACATACATACGACAAACGCTATGGGTTCCAATGCTTACCTCAATCTGAGAGGCGCATCAGCCACTTTGCTCACCGTGATAGGCGGGAACGAGATTTCCTTGCCACGTGAAATTTTTGACTAACTTTCTGCTTTGTGCGGTGCTGCCATGATTGAATCATATATATGGTTGTAGGCTTGTCCTTTTGGGAATCCTTTTTGTCATACTTTTTCTTATCCTTCCCATCCTTCCAATTCTTGACCAAGTGTTTGAGTTTGCCTGATTTAATCAGCGACTCTATATGCTTCTTGAGCTGGATGCACTCCTCCGTGTCGTGACCCTTGTCATTATGGAACTCGCAGAAGTGATTTCCTTGAAGGCGATCAACTGGAGTTGTCATCGGATGAGGTCTTGGAAAATTTGCTCCTTCTGTCAGCAAGATATCCCGATAAGTCATCTTTAGAGGGGTGAATTTGTCATCCGACCGTCCTCCTTTTGCCTGGTTCTTGTAATCCAGACTCCTCGCATTGTCGGAGTTATTTTGGCCACCTGATTTCCTTATAGGTTGATGTTGGAAATACGTTTTGTGTATTAAGAAAGCCTCAGTCACTCCAACAATATAGTTATAAGCTCGTAGTATATGTTTTATTAATGTTTATGTTTAGCCCTACCCATGAGCATGTTCATGGGCCGGAGGCCCAAGGCCACTTAGGGACTTGGGTATATAAACCCCTTTCCACCATGGAAAAGGGTGCTGGTTGTTTACTTATTTTCTCACATTAATACAAGTTTCTTTCTTTTATCTCTCTAGAAAAACAACAACCCTCTTGATTAGTTATAAGATTATCATTGTTCTACAATTGGTATCAAGAGCATGGGATGATTTAAGATATGTTGATTCGTGTTGTTTAGTGTTTGTTTGGATTAGTGAGTGTTTAAGGATAATCCATCTCAAATCTTGAAATTTTTTGTGATTTTATGGTTTAAAGTTGTAAACAAAACATTCGGTTTGATTATTTTGGTTGAAATCACAAAAAATTTTCGTGTTTTTAGGTAATTTTTGACTATTATTTGGTTATTGTATATCAAGAACTGTACCAGAAATTCCAGAAAAGGGTTTATTATTCCAAATTTATTTTTCGGAAAAGGGTTTATAAGTCCGAAATTAGTTTTTCGGAAAAGGGTTAATTATTCCTAAGATTTCTCTGAAAAAATCCATTATTCCGAATATTTCTCTGAACCATTATTCCGCAGACTGGCTACTTCTCTGAAAACCCACTTATTCCGAAGATTGGCTATTTCTCTGAAAACCCATTTATTCCGCAGATTGGATATTTCTCTGAAAAGATCCATTATTCCGAAGATTTCTCTGAAAATATCCATTATTTCGAAGATTGGCTATTTCTCTTAAAAGATCCATTATTCCGAAATTTTCTCTGAAAAGATCCATTATTCCGAAGATTTGTTAATTCTCTGAAAACCCAATTATTCTGAAAATCCTAGTATTCCGAAAATCCATCATTTATCTGAAGATCCAAGTTATTCTGAAGATAAGGTTATTCCGAAGATAGGGGATTATTCTAAAGATTAGTGATTGGTTTTATTTAGAGCATTTTTCTAGGATTCTTAGTGGATTTCAGTACTGATACATCAACACACGATCTAAATTGACAACAACATTTTTCACATCCTTACTTAATTTAACGATCAAAAGATAATCTTTTTCAATCAAGTGTTCAAAAAATGAATCCTCATTCATTCATGCCTACAATGACATCACTTACTGATATTTCAATCATTTCAGGTACCGATACTCGCCCACTGTTGCTCATCAAAGATTTATTTGAAGCATGGCAAGGTCGCATGAAAACTTATACCATGGGTAAAACCAATGGTAGACTTATGCTTCAATCCATTGAAAAAGGTCCACTCGATTGGGGAGAAGTTACTGTCAACAATGTGACGCGGCCAAGGTTGTATCATGAGTTACCGGATGCTAACAAACTCATTGCCGATGCAGATGAAAGGGCCGTTGAGACAATACTTCAAGCTCTTTCACCCGATATCTATAGAATGGTAAGTGAACACACAGTGGCAAAGGATCTTTGGGATCGATTAACTATTTTGTTACAAGGGACTTCTCTAACTAAGCAAGAACGAGAGTGTCAATTGTATGACTTGTTTGATAGGTTTACATACATTCCAGGGGAAACTCTTCACGATTACTGTAACACTCTCATTTTTCGTATCGGTACAGCGGAAGGGTCTTTCAGAGTGTTACGGGATAGCACAATAACTCCAATCATAGACAACACATAAAAATGGTTGTACAAGGTTTAACAAACATTCATTCGATAAAAAGGTTTAAAAGTGTACAACAGGTCCCAAATTATACAGGTCATTAAGTTTACAAAACACAGATCGAATGAACATTTTTAATATTAAGTGTGGGCCATCAGAGTCGATCTCCATCCGGATTACCTTCAAGCACCTGAGATAGAAAACATGCAAAAATCATATCAGCGAATGCCGAGTGAATTCATAGAGTTTAATGAAAACCGTTATATAAAACAATCATTTACATTCATTTAAAATCAGAACACAAGTATAATATCGGAAGTAAGTCCACATATTGCTAGTCAGGCAATATATAAATCAAGCATACATCTGAAACCGTCCATGAGACCGTAGTCTATATATTACCATAATAGGTAATATATTCATCGTAATAGCGTCGTTATCGTTTATTATATATGTCTTATATTGTATTAGGATTATTATTAGCCGCATGACATTGTTACCTTACTGTGAAAACAGCGGGCCGCGAACCCGACAAACAATTTTCCCATCTAAGTTAGCGTGTCGTCACAAAAATCACGCTATGGAATCTTCTCATACATAAATTCGCTTACCAATCAATGTGGTACGACGGGGATCAACCGTCAAGGCGCGAACTGGGGTGATCGTCCCCAAATAGTACTATCAAATGCATAAGCGTCTACCAAAACCCGGTAGTTCACAATTCATGCTAATGGGACTTTAAGTGACATAACCTAACTACTAATAATCCTTTTAGTCTCGAATATAGGGTCATAGCATCATTCGGGTCCATCTCATTAAGCATACAATCGGGACTACTTGTGTTCTATTTTTATAAAAATCTAGCATGTTATCTCCCTCACGGGTTTACAAATCATTTTATAAAACATTTAAAAGAGTGCGAGGCTATGAACTCACGTTGTTAATGAAAGGCGGATTATCGGCTACGGGCGTGCTTCGGTCACGGAAACCTATATAAATAATAATCGGTCTTAGACTCGGTCCAATGACTTTTATCAAAATAACAATATACATATATATAATTTTGTACATATGATGATGATCAAGTGGGTTTATAAATCCTCATTTACTCATTTTAGTGTTTACGTTTTAGTATCGTCTTACTAGTTTCACTAGTTTTACCGATTTTACCTATTTTAAGTTCATTAAGTCTTTTATAAATTCTTTAACTTGTTTTTACCCATTTTATACCTATATGATCAGTATATATACTTTTCATGTTGGGCCCTAATGGGTTAAGCCCAAATAATTCTTTTTACAAGTATTTATCTTATTAAGTCCAATTATTAGTCTAATAGGTTTAGTTAGCTCGTAAATGTCCGTAATTCTTATAGTTCGGGTTTTATCGGTTTTTACTTGTCTTAGTTACTTATACATCAGTATATAACTTTTATAAACTTTACATTAGACGGGTTTGGTCGTCTAAGTTTTATTTGATGAAAAACGTTAATTTCACGGCAATAGCCGAAAAAGTCGTAAAAATCAAGTTTATAGTTTTTATTACTTACAAATGTTATTTTTACCACCATTTATATAATTTACCCATTTAATTAACCTTTTATACATTTATATAAATAAGTTTTATAAGTTAGTGGGTTTGTATTTTACATTTTATACATTATAAAGTGAGTGCTTATATAATAATAATAAACATTATTTCCAAAATCTGATTTTTAACTTCATGTTTACCATTTTTACCATATCTAGAGTTCTACAATGACTTAGAAGCTCATTTTTGGATGACTACTTCTTCATAATATGTGCTACATATAACTTAGTTATAGCTACTGCCCAATTTGAGTCTAAGTTGTCTTAACAGTCCCTACAAAACTGCTTATTCAGATTGTACCACCTAACTTGTTTTGATCATATCTCACTCATTATTTTGATTCCATTGCATGGCCAACTCTCACATGTGTATAACATCATCTACTTTACTGTAAATAGATCAAACCATGCAACTTTATCAGTTCATCATTTAGTTATCTACTGTTTTTATACAGCCAACTAATTAGTCATGATTTTAGCTTCATTTCTTATGGTTATCATCATTTTTAAGCATGTTTATCAACACTTGATCCCCACACAACATTTTTATCATCATATATACATCATATACATATACAAAATAAAATAAAATACATTTGTTCTTTACAAAATAATAAGAGAAAAATGTAGAGGATGATCTTCTTTACCAATCCAAGTGGATTTCTTGTTTTAGGAAGGCAAGAACTTGATGAACACAACAAGTATCTCCAAGACCATCAAATATCAAGATCATATGTTGGAAAATCAGCCCTAGGACACAAGCAAATCACCTCCAAAGTTGGTTATATGGCCACCAAATGATCAAGGCTTCAAGGAAACACCTTAATAGGACTAGTAAACATGTGGTTTGTTGCTAGAAAAGATCAAAGATGGTGTTTGTTGCTTGATGTGGGACGACACAAGGGTGGAAGTAGAGAGAGTTTGAGAGTGAATTGCATGGATGAAATGGTAGAAGTGAAAACCATTTGTTAGTTTTGTTAAGTGGTGGAAGTAGTTAGCTTAAAGTGTAAGCATAAGCTTACACTTGTGCAAGCTTAGCTAAAACTTGTGCCACCTAAGTGTGGTGGTGTCTTCTTGCCGTCCCATATAAGCTAGTGGGATGGGGCAAAGTGTTTTGTCCCATCTCACTAGTTTACGAGTATTTCTCAATTCTAGTTTTCTCGATTTGCGTACCCTCGGGTCGTTTTACGAAAAACGTTTTTATAAATTATGAAACACCGTCACAAAACGAATCCAATAAAAATTGTCTCATCAAAAACGGAGTTCGAAAACGTAAATACGTAATCCTAAGGTTTCCGGTTTAGTCGTAAAAGACGCCAAATTATGCACGTAAGCCCAAATTTAAATCCGTAAATTGTGAGTTCGTCAACCAACACAAAAATAAGTTTCAAAACATTATACGAGAAAATATTTTACTACCTGAAAATGTTAGATTTGTCACAGCTTTTCCTCCTAAAAGGGATCAACGTCCTCGTGATCCATTTCATTTGGATGTCCGTTTCTTATTGAAATCGAAGAGGTGCGGATATGTCTTCCACATTTCATCCTCTCGTTCCCAAGTATACTCCGATCCATGCTTTGAATTCCATCGGATCTTGACAATAGGTATCCGACTTTGTTTCAGTTGCTTTACCTCATGGTCCATAACTTCTACGGGCTCTTCGATAAAATGCAACTTCCCATCTATTCGAACCTTACCTAACGGAATTTTCTCATCACTCACTGCTAGACATTTCTTCAGATTAGATACATGGAATGTGTTGTGAACACCATGAAGTTCTGGGGGGTAACTCTAGTTTGTAAGCCACCGGACCTACTCTAGATAAAATCTTAAAGGGTCCAATATAACGGGGATTCAATTTTACTCGTTTTCCAAATCTTATAACGCCTTTCCATGGCGATACTTTCAACATTACTCGGTCACCCACTTCAAACTCCATTGGCTTCCGCTGCACATCCGCGTAACTTTTTTGTCTACTACGGGCAGTCAACAACCTCTTCTTAATCTGAACTATCATCTCCGTAGTCTCCCGGATCAATTCCGGTCCCGTGAGCTGGGTATCCCCAACTTCACTCCAACATACAGGAGATCTACACTTCCTACCATACAAAGCTTCAAACGGTGCAGCCTTAATACTAGAATGGTAACTATTGTTATATGAAAACTCTGCTAACGACAAATGTTTATCCCAATTCTTACCAAAGTCTAACACACAAGCTCTCAACATATCTTCCAGTGTTTGTATCGTCCTTTCACTCTGCCCATCAGTCTGGGGGTGATAAGCAGTGCTCATGTCGAGATTCGTTCCCAAAGATCTTTGGAGAGATTTCCAAAAATTCGATGCGAATCTAGGATCTTGATCTGAAATGATCGATACAGGCACTCCATGTTTGCATACAACATTATCAAGGTATATTCGAGTCAGCTTCTCCAGTGAGAACTGCTCCTTAACCGGAATGAAGTGTGCTGATTTGGTTAGTCTATCGACAATAACCCAAATCGAATTGTTTCCAGATGATGTTCTAGGAAGCTTGGTGATAAAGTCCATTGTAATTCGCTCCCACTTCCATTCAGGAATCTTTGGTTGTTGAAGTAGTCCTGATGGCTTTTGATGTTCCGCTTTAACTCTAGCACAAGTCAAGCATTGAAGAACATACATAGCTATGTCAGCTTTCATATTCGGCCACCAGTACAACTTCTTCAAATCATGGTACATCTTATCAGATCCCGGATGAATGGAATACTTAGATTTATGGGATTCTAACATAATCAAATCTCTTAAGCCTCCAAACTTAGGTATCCACATACGACCTCTTAAGCATTTCACTCCATCAGCTCTAACCTCTAAAGGATCTCCTTCTCCTCGGAACCCTTCATTAACAAAATTCTCCTTCTTACAAGCTTCTATTTGCGCATTTCTAATTTGCTCAGGCAAATTATTGTGCATGGTCAAGACTAGAGAACGCACCCTGATAGGCTCTCTATCTTTCCTACTCAACGCATCAGCAACAACATTGGCTTTTCCTGGGTGATATTTTATATCACAATCATAATCACTTAACAACTCTATCCATCTTCGTTGCCTCATGTTCAATTCCTTCTGGTCGAGAATATACTATAGGCTTTTGTGATCGGTGAATACCGTACACTTGGTGCCATACAAATAATGTCTCCATAACCTAAGAGCAAAGACTACAGCTCCTAACTCAAGATCATGAGTAGCATAATTCTCCTCATTCTTCCTTAATTGCCTAGAAGCATAAGCTATCACTTTCTCTCTCTGCATCAAAACAGCTCCATAACCTCTAATAGATGCATCACAATACACTACAAAATTTTCACTCCCGTCGGGTAATGATAAGATTGGCGCACTACATAATTTTTGCTTCAATGTCTGAAATGCTCCATCTTCATCACTTCCCCAAACGAAAGGTTTATTCTTCTGAGTAAGATTAGTCAAGGGTTTAGCTATCAAAGAAAATTCTTTAATGAATCGCCTATAATAGCCAGCTAATCCTAAGAACTGTCGCACTTCCGTTGGCGTTGTCGGTGCAGACCAATTCTTAATAGCTTCAACCTTTGCAGGATCAACATGAATTCCATCTTTGTTAATCACATGACCAAGAAATTGCACAGAATCTAACCAGAAATCACACTTCGAAAACTTAGCATACAACCTTTCATCCTTCAACAACTTCAAAACAATCCTCAAATGTTCTCTATGCTCATCTTCATTCTTAGAATAGATTAGAATAGCGTCAATAAACACAATCACAAATTTATCCAAGTAGGGCTTGCACACTCGATTCATTAAATCCATGAAAACCGCAGGTGCGTTAGTTAACCCAAATGGCATTACTTGAAATTCATAGTGTCCATAACGAGTTCTAAATGCAGTTATAGGAATATCTTCTTCACGGACGCGAAGTTGGTGATATCCTGACCGCAAATCTATCTTAGAATACACACTAGATCCTTGCAGTTGATCAAACAAATCATCAATCCTAGGTAAAGGATATCGATTCTTAATTGTCAACTTATTCAGTTCCCTATAATCAATGCACATACGAAAAGATCCATCCTTCTTCTTAACGAACAAGACTGGAGATCCCCAAGGCGACGAGCTTGGTCGAATAAAACCTTTATCAGACAACTCCTTAAGTTGCTCAGATAACTCCTTTAATTCAGAAGGGGCTAATCGGTAAGGCGCACGTGCCACCGGTGCAACACCAGGAATTAAATCGATTCGAAACTCTACTTGCCTTATCGGTGGAAGTCCCGGTAAATCTTTAGGAAATACCTCAGGAAATTCACAAATAATAGGTACATCTTCCAATCGTTTCTCCCTAGACTCATTCCCGGTCACTTGAGCTAAGAATAACTCACAACCGTTCCTGATGTACTTTTGGACTTTAATACATGAAACGATTTTCAAACGGGATTCACCTCGACTACCATCAATTACTAACGTCCTATTCCTAAGAGGAATCTTAACCTTCTTCTCTCCACATAAAATAGTAGCATTATTCAACGACAACCAATCCATACCAATAATAACATCGAAACTACCTAATTCTATCAACATCAAATCAATCGGAAAGGAATGGTTCAAGAGATTTAGAGAGCATCCTGCTAGTAGCTTATTAGTTTTCACTAATTTACCATCAGCCAATTCCACCTCGTAACTGGTACTTATCTCAACAGGTTCAATATCAATAAGGGCACTAAATTTAGTGGATACAAAGCTCCTATCGGCACCCGAATCGAATAAAGCAACAGCATAATGATTGTTGAGTAAAAACGTACCGGTAACGACATTCGGATCCTCTTTCTTCACCTCAATTGTTCCAAGTTGGTAGATACCACCCTGGGGGTTTCTTCCAGGTACAATCGCTTTCAACTTGGGGCATTCCGATTTCCTATGACCTTCTTCATTACAGTTGAAGCAAATCGTTCCCTTCTTACACCTTTCAACCTTGTGTCCAAGCTTTCCGCAATTTCGGCACTTCCAGCAGTCGCCAGGATGCCTCTTGTTGCCACACTTAGGACATCTATCATCGTTGCGCGGTGCATTGTTGGTAATAGCATTTGCATTCCCCTTTCTCTTGTTCTGACGGCGATTGAAGTTCCTCCTATTATCACCTCTATCTACACGCTCACCGTCTCCCTTTCTTTTCTCACCTACACGGGCTTCATCTTCCTTATCCTGAATTATCTGTCCAATGAGTTGGTAAGCCATTCGAACAACATCATCAATGGTCAGTGTTTTAGATGATGTCACGTCCCCCCGGATATTCCTGGTCAACCCTTTCACATATTGCTCAATTCGGATCTCTTCGGGTTCAACCAAACGAGGACATAGCAAGGCCAACTCATGAAATCGGTTCGTGTAACTATCAATGTCCACACCTTTCATTCTCAAATGAATCAACTCCTGTTCTAACCTAATAATCACACTACGAGGACAAAACTCCAAAGTCATCCACTTCTTGATTTCAGCCCAAGGAGTAGCATTAGCAGCATCAAGACCCATGAAAGCAATTCTCCCGTTCCACCAAGTCAACGCACGACCTTTAAGAGTAGCCATAGCAAAAGTCACCTTATCTTCCTCCTTACACTTACTAATCCTATACACCGATTCAATCTTCTCGATCCACTGGCTTAGTCCTACAGCACCTTCAGTTCCATTAAAAGGTAGAGGTTCACACTTCATGAACGTCACATAAGTACAACCACCAACTTCAGGTGCATTCGTTCCAAGTCCTCCTACATTTCCTCCAGCATTAGCATTCACATTATTAGCATTCACATTCACATTAGTACCGCCAATTCCACTACCGCCAGCTCCACTACCGCCAGCTCCACTACCGCCAGCTTCATTTCTAGCATTAGCCATAAATTCAGTCATAGATGCGGTAACTTGCTCCGTAATAATCCTACGTACATCATCCTCAGTCACAGCCTTCTTGGGCGGCATAGTTCTATAATTCCACAATTTCAAAGCATTAAGCATTCATCCAACAAAGGATTCATATAATATGGATCGAATTCATAATCAAGATACAAATAAGGCACAATATGGAATTCAAGACAAGATACATATTTCATTCGATCTGAAACAAAAGTATTGTCTTAGTACATCCATATCAAAGTTCTAACACTATATACACTCAAAATTCGTGCCAAGTCTACTACTAACAAGTAGGTTCAGTCAAAGCTACAAAAGCACAAAAGATACAAAGGTCACTACTAAATACAGACTAGTCTACTGAGAACCGCCAGATGGTCCATCATCCATCGTCTTCTGGATCTTCGGCGGACGATCACTAGACACATCTTCAGCTGGGAGCTTACGGATTACTCCTCTTTCAACCATGTCGGCATAAAATCTACTGTTCCATCCCACAGATATATTCAACTCCTTTTCGGCTTTCTCACGCATCGCACGAGCCACACTCAACTGAAATTCCATAGTATTCACCTTTCTCTTCATCTCAGCAAACTCACGACTTTCCAACATCGATAACCTCCTAAAAGCCTCATTCAAACCACGTTCTACATCGCTCAAATCCAAACTAAGCAATTCTCGCTCTTTCTCACCAATCTTAGTCTTCGACTCCAAATAAGCAACCTGAGTCTGAACAACACCTAATCCAACCTCTGTCACACAACTCTTAACACGGGAAGCATCTAGATCACGTCTCAAGGCCCATGGTGCAAGACCATCAATATGAGTAGCCTCTCGAGCACTAGACGACTCTCCTATCTCACGTCTACGAGTAGCAATACCATCGGTACCGTCAGGTGCATCGTCATCCTCATCCTCCTCTGATTCAGAATCAGATTCAGACGATTCAGACATTTCGTCCCTAGGTAACTCATCCTCAGAATCAGACAAACAAACTGGTGGGGGCAAAGGCTCGCCCTCTGGAACATCATACGGATAAATGAGCTCAGCTTCCTCATCGTCATCAACCTCAACATCTATACCTACATCTTCCTCGACATCCTCGTCGTCAATCTCGTCATCTAACTCATCTAACCCAATCTCATCCTCATTCTCAATATCAGCATTCTCAATATCCACATCATCATTACCCACATTCTCAATATCCACATTCTCATTACCCACATTCTCAATATCCACATTCTCATTACCCACATTCTCAATCTCATTCTCTACTAAGTCTACCTGAGGGGCAATCTGATCTCCTAGTCCTAACTCGGGCTCGGGATCCTCAAATGGTTCCTCCTCGTCACCAATATCAAAATCTACTAAGTCTAAATAAGGATCATCTTCTATATTAGGTTCGGGAATAGCATGGTTTTCTATAGGAATATTAGGGTCAGCCATGACAATCTGCATTTATATATATTTATCTCGTATTAGGATAACATACTAGTTAAACAATTACATAATGAAATCACGATATATACATATATATAAATTAAATTATATATATTAAAATATATATCTTCTCAATAGGGCTTGTTGGTAACGTCGGAGATCTCTGGCACCGTTATAGTCAAAAGATTTTTCAAATATTTTCTCAAATGTTCATTGTCAAAAGATTTTGAAAAGTTTTGTTCAAAACCTTGGTTTTTAAAATCTTTTGTTCTCTACAACGAGAGCTCTGGTACCAAACTGTAACACTCTCATTTTTCGTATCGGTACAGCGGAAGGGTCTTTCATAGTGTTACGGGATAGCACAATAACTCCAATCATAGACAACACATAAAAATGGTTGTACAAGGTTTAACAAACATTCATTCGATAAAAAGGTTTAAAAGTGTACAACAGGTCCCAAATTATACAGGTCATTAAAAACAGAGATCGAATGAACATTTTTAATATTAAGTGTGGGCCATCAGAGTCGATCTACATCCGGATTACCTTCAAGCACCTGAGATAGAAAACATGCAAAAATCATATCAGCGAATGCCGAGTGAATTCATAGAGTTTAATGAAAACCGTTATATAAAACAATCATTTACATTCATTTAAAATCAGAACACAAGTATAATATCGGAAGTAAGTCCACATATTGCTAGTCAGACAATATATAAATCAAGCATACATCTGAAACCGTCCATGAGACCGTAGTCTCTATATTACCATAATAGGTAATATATTCATCGTAATAGCGTCGTTATCGTTTATTATATATGTCTTATATTGTATTAGGATTATTATTAGCCGCATGACATTGTTACCTTACTGTGAAAACAGCGGGCCGCGAACCCGACAAACAATTTGCCCATCTAAGTTAGCATGTCGTCACAAAAATCACGCTATGGAATCTTCTCATACATAAATTCGCTTACCAATCAATGTGGTACGACGGGGATCAACCGTCAAGGCGCTAACTGGGGTGATCGTCCCCAAATAGTACTATCAAATGCATAAGCGTCTACCAAAACCCGGTAGTTCACAATTCATGCTAATGGGACTTTAAGTGACATGACATAACCTAACTACTAATAATCCTTTTAGTCTCGAATATAGGGTCATAGCATCATTCGGGTCCATCTCATTAAGCATACAATCGGGACTACTTGTGTTCTATTTTTATAAAAATCTAGCATGTTATCTCCCTCGCGGGTTTACAAATCATTTTATAAAGCATTTAAAAGAGTGCGAGGCTATGAACTCACGTTGTTAATGAAAGGCGGATTATCGGCTACGGGCGTGCTTCGGTCACGGAAACCTATATAAATAATAATCGGTCTTAGACTCGGTCCAATGACTTTTATCAAAATAACAATATACATATATATGATTTTTTACATATGATGATGATCAAGTGGGTTTATAAATCCTCATTTACTCATTTTAGTGTTTACGTTTTAGTATCGTCTTACTAGTTTCACTAGTTTTACCGATTTTACCTATTTTAAGTTCATTAAGTCTTTTATAAATTCTTTAACTTGTTTTTACCCATTTTATACCTATATGATCAGTATATATACTTTTCATGTTGGGCCCTAATGGGTTAAGCCCAAATAATTCTTTTTACAAGTATTTATCTTATTAAGTCCAATTATTAGTCTAATAGGTTTAGTTAGCTCGTAAATGTCCGTAATTCTTATAGTTCGGGTTTTATCGGTTTTTACTTGTCTTAGTTACTTATACATCAGTATATAACTTTTATAAACTTTACATTAGACGGGTTTGGTCGTCTAAGTTTTATTTGATGAAAAACGTTAATTTCACGGCAATAGCCGAAAAAGTCGTAAAAATCAAGTTTATAGTTTTTATTACTTACAAATGTTATTTTTACCACCATTTATATAATTTACCCATTTAATTAACCTTTTATACATTTATATAAATAAGTTTTATAAGTTAGTGGGTTTGTATTTTACATTTTATACATTATAAAGTGAGTGCTTATATAATAATAATAAACATTATTTCCAAAATCTGATTTTTAACTTCATGTTTACCATTTTTACCATATATAGAGTTCTACAATGACTTAGAAGCTCATTTTTGGATGACAACTTCTTCATAATATGTGCTACATATAACTTAGTTATAGCTACTGCCCAATTTGAGTCTAAGTTGTCTTAACAGTCCCTACAAAACTGCTTATTCAGATTGTACCACCTAACTTGTTTTGATCATATCTCACTCATTATATTGATTCCATTGCATGGCCAACTCTCACATGTGTATAACATCATCTACTTTACTGTAAATAGATCAAACCATGCAACTTTATCAGTTCATCAATTAGTTATCTACTGTTTTTATACAGCCAACTAATTAGTCATGATTTTAGCTTCATTTCTTATGGTTATCATCATTTTTAAGCATGTTTATCAACACTTGATCCCCACACAACATTTTTATCATCATATATACATCATATACATATACAAAATAAAAGAAAATACATTTGTTCTTTACAAAATAATAAGAGAAAAATGTAGAGGATGATCTTCTTTACCAATCCAAGTGGATTTCTTGTTTTAGGAAGGCAAGAACTTGATGAACACAAAAAGTATCTCCAAGACCATCAAATATCAAGATCATATGTTGGAAAATCAGCCCTAGGACACAAGCAAATCACCTCCAAAGTTGGTTATATGGCCACCAAATGATCAAGGCTTCAAGGAAACACCTTAATAGGACTAGTAAACATGTGGTTTGTTGCTAGAAAAGATCAAAGATGGTGTTTGTTGCTTGATGTGGGACGACACAAGGGTGGAAGTAGAGAGAGTTTGAGAGTGAATTGCATGGATGAAATGGTAGAAGTGAAAACCATTTGTTAGTTTTGTTAAGTGGTGGAAGTAGTTAGCTTAAAGTGTAAGCATAAGCTTACACTTGTGCAAGCTTAGCTAAAACTTGTGACACCTAAGTGTGGTGGTGTCTTCTTGCCGTCCCATATAAGCTAGTGGGATGGGGCAAAGTGTTTTATCCCATCTCACTAGTTTACGGGTATTTCTCGATTCTAGTTTTCTCGATTTGCGTGCCCTCGGGTCGTTTTACGAAAAACGTTTTTATAAATTATGAAACACCGTCACAAAACGAATCCAATAAAAATTGTCTCATCAAAAACGGAGTTCGAAAACGTAAATACGTAATCCTAAGGTTTCCGGTTTAGTCATAAAAGACGCCAAATTATGCACGTAAGCCCAAATTTAAATCCGTAAATTGTGAGTTCGTCAACCAACACAAAAATAAGTTTCAAAACATTATACGAGAAAATATTTTACTACCTGAAAATGTTAGATTTGTCACAATTACTACTGGCATTTCACTACTTTGATGAATGATATGAACGTGTATAATCTAAGGATTGCTCAGTTTCAACTAAACAACAAGTTCTTGAACACGTTACCCCAAGAATGGAGTCAATATGTCACCAATGTTAAGATGATTCGAGATTTGCACAAGTCAAACTTTGATCAACTCTATGCTTTCTTGCAGCAACACGAGAAGCATGTGATCCAAAAACGCATATCTTAGGGATCTTATCAAGAACCATTGGCATTAATGGCAAATCATCCAACTTTTTCATATCACAACTCTCTGTTTGCTTTGGGACAACAATCTTCCTATCAACCATTGTTTCAAACACCAAGCTTCCCACAGTATTCGATCTTGCCACAACCGCCTACATCTTATCACCAACAATACAAGCAACCAGCAACATCATCACAAGGAGACTCACATCAGTTACCTTATGCTTCACAAAAGTATTCACCTTATCAACCTCCAACAAACCCTGCCATCACCTATCAACAACATGAGGCTCCTCAACCCCATTACTCACAACATGTTAGTGTTCCTTCAAATCAGCTTGTAGCACAATCAGCACCAGCATTCTATTATGATGATGAGATTCCTGTCCTTGAGTTTAGACAAGGGGATAATCCTACTGATATACTTGCTCAAATGTCTGCTTACCTCACTCAAACATTGAACAAACGAGGTTACAGAGGACCAGCTCCAACAAACAATCAGTTGAGGAACTCTTCTAACTCTCGACAACAAGCTACAATTCAAGATGGCAGAGTAATGGTGCAACCACTTCAGGGGAGACTAAGTTCATCTAATGCTGGTGCACGTCCATCTAACACTGCTGCTACAAGGGGTAATAACACTGGCAAAATGAAGATGATTATATGTTATAACTACAAAGGGGAAGGGCACATGGCTCGAGAGTGTAAGCAGCCCAAGAGGAAAAGGGATAGCACATGGTTTCAGGAGAAGATCTACTTGGTAAATGCTCAAGCCTAAGGACGTGAGCTCGATGAAGAAGAGTTAGCATTTCTCGCAAATCCAGGAGTTGCGGACACTGACGGTCTCACAACAACCATCACAAACAATGCCGCATATCAATGTGATGATCTCGATGCATACGACTCTGACTGTGATGATCTCAATACCGCCAAGGCAGCTCTCATGGCAAATCTTTCACTTTATGGAGCTGACACAATTTCTGAGGTACCAAATTTTGCCACGGATACTAGTATTGTACCTTATCAAGTTGAGCAAGTGTCTGAGTATCCGGAACAGCCTCCGGTGGTTAGTAACTCAAACGAGGAGACAAACAATGATAGCAATATCAATGCAAGTCCCCAGACTTCGAGTGAACCACAACCGGGAGCTATTACGACTACAAATTCGTTTGCTCAACCCAATTTGATTATGGTGTCGGCATCTATGCTTGGCCAAATGAATAATGCGGTCCTTGAAACCCTCAGTGTTAATCAGACATTATCTGCCGAGCTTGCTTTGTATAAGGAAAAAGGTTAAAACCTTGGAATTAACTCTAGTGACCACTACCTTAACCAATCCTGAATTTGATAGGTTTAGGAAATTCCAAAATGGATAATTTGCTAGAAACTGAGAGTTTAAGAGCAAATCTTTCGAATGAACTTAAAGAAAAAGAGTCAGTCGTTAATAATTTTTAAAAACTACAAAGGGATTTCGAAATTCTCGAGTCTAAAAGGGTTGAAACAGAAATTAAGGCGTCTGAGAAAGTTAAAAAGACTGAAATGTTGCTTTTAAAACAATACTCTACTTCTCATTTAGTACACTTGTTTCATTCTTCTTTTAAAGAATTCACTCTATCACGTCTAATAGACCTACCACCTAACCCTGGGTATGCAAAGCAAACATTTAACCATAACCCACGACTTTATGATGCAACAAAGTTAGGATTGGTCTTAGATCCGATTGTGTTTTCAAATGAATCTGAGAGCATGTCACTACATGAAGAGAATCGGTCAAATGTAATTTTTACATATCCTGAGTATGATTATGCACAACTTGATGCTACATATGCAAAAATAGATCTTAGAACTCGCTTTAATATGCAAAAGGAATTTATCCCTACACCTGCTTACATGCCTACTAGAGAAAGCCTTAGTATACTTACTACACTTGTTAATTCAGACGAACCTATGGAAATTCCTAAGAATCTTTCACCGGTAAGTACGGTATTGCTAAGCTTGGATGAGATTCACCGATACCTAACCGAGTTTGACAAGGTCATCCTGGAATGTACGACTTCAACGGCTCAAACCGCTGGAGAATGGGCTTTCGAACACATGAAAACGGTGTTTGAGAAAGAGATCGTTCCGTTTGTAGACAATATTAAAGAGGGATTTTTCGATCTCGCGGAAAATCTTAGTTTCAAAATGGGTGAAGTTCGAAAAGTTTTCTATGAAATGGATGATGCTTATGAACAACGTTTAATTAAGAAAGAAAATATTTTGTCCGAATATGACCGATTCTTAGAACATATAGTGTCTCTCGAAGTGATGCAAGTTGTTACTATTGAATTTGCTTGTGTGATGACATCTGCTATGAATAAATGTGATGTTGTGCATGATATATATGTGAATATTGTTGAACCTGTGAATAATGTAGATAATCACTCTTGTCATGAATCTAACGCTGAATTTTTAAAGCTTCAAGATTCTTATAACTCACTTTTAAAACGTTTTGATGAGCTTTAACAACATTGTATATATCTTGAAATTGAAAATCAATCTAAAAATGAAAATCTTTCAAAAACAAATGATTGTGTAAACTCCGTTGAGACAAGTGACAAGATGATTCAGGTGGTTCAGGCATTAGAGGAAGAAATTATGAGACTTAAGAGAGAATCCGTAGCAGAGAAATTGGAACTAGAGGCTGCAAAGATTAAAAATCATGCCCTAGAAGATAGAATTAATTCTATGCTAGGGGAGTTTGATAAAGTAAAGCAGGCTTTTTCACAAATTTATGGTTCGTTAGAAGATCGCTTTGCTATTAATGCGGCAGAGCAAAAGTCACTCGTTGACCAACTGAACCATAAGTGTGACGAAATCTCTGACTTATATATTCAACTCATAGACAAAAACATGGTTTTGGCTGAATTCAAGGAGACACTTCAACTCAAAGGATAATAAGTTGTTGATAATCCAGCTACAATCTCTGCCCCGACCTCTAGTGCTCCAAAAACCAACAAGGTGGTGATCACTAAGAACCCGTACAATAAAAACAATCCACTATCATATAAGTTATATTGGGAGCATGCAGTTAAGTACGCGGATCTTGCTAGGGAAGTGGTAGATGATCTTCTTAGAACTTGATCCTAGGAATAGTGAATATTAAAATGCTCAGGCTTACATTGAGAGAGTACAACAATGCTTAGAGCACTTAAAGTACATACGACAACTGGGTTCTGCACGACTTACACAACAAACCACCACTATTGCCATGACTCCATTCAATAAGACTCCAAGATCTAAGCCTATATTAAACACACCCATCAAGGATAAATCAAAATCTGTAACTAATGTTCCCTTGGCTTCTACAGGAGTAATTGTATCTACTAAGACTAAAGGATCTCAAGACAAGAAGAATAGGATCAAGCCTTCCACTAGTAGGACTACGAAGAAGAAAGTAGAAGTTCACCCTAGGAATGTTATTTCAAATTTGAATAAAAAGAATCATGTAACTAAGACTAAAGGCCCTGCGTCTGTGCAGCAGCCTAAGAAAAATGTGAATTCTAATTTGCGATGTTGGAATGGTAATAAATGCATGTTTTCTAAGCATCATGATTTATGCCTTGTTGATCACGTGAATGAAATGTATGCAATTAGGAACAATCTTGAATGGATTCCCACGGGGAAGAAATTCACCCAAGTTGGTTGGCAATGGAAACCCACTGGTAGGACCTTCACTGCTAATGGAACTACGTGCCCTTTAACTAGGATCACATCCACGGAAGTTAGGTCTCAACATCCTTTAAATAGGAACACTAGCACTAAGAAATGGAAAAGCGCCCTTTAAATAGGTCTGCCCCCACTATTGTGCCTACCAGTGCAGAAGTACATCAGGATCTTAGACAACTAGTATCTAAGCCGACATTTAGGAAGCAAATTTGGAAGCCTAAGAATTCTTCGGTTAGCAAATCTAAGATAAATATATCTGTACCTGCTAACACAGAGGAACTACTAGATTCTGATACATCGTCTTTGTCTGGTGATATTTTCAGGTGGTCCAAATCATCCTCTGGTACTTGGACTCTGGATGCTCAAATCATATAACCAGAGATCGCTCGATGCTCAGAAATTTTGTCAGCATGTTTCTAGGAACGGTTAAATTCGGCAGTGACCATATTGCGAAGATCATGGGTTATGGTGAATACCAAATTGGGAATGTTACGATTTCAAGGGTATATTATGTGGAGGGACTTGGTCACAATTTATTTTCAGTGGGACAATTTTTCAATTCAAACCTTGAGGTTGCTTTTCGACAACATACTTGCTTTATTTGCGATCTTGCAGGAAATGATTTGTAAAAGGGTTCTCCAAGAGATAATCTCTACACACTGTCCATTCAAAACATGATGGCCGCCTCTCCTGTATGCCTTCTTTCCAAAGCATCTAAGACCAAGTCATGGTTGTGGCATCGCCGGTTATCTCATCTTAACTTTGATGCTATAAACCATTTGGCTAAAAACGAACTTGTTCGTGGTCTTCCAAAACTTAAGTTCAACAAGGATCATTTATGTTCCGCGTGTTCTTTGGGTAAAAGCACCTAGAAATCATAGAAACCTAAAGCTGAAGACACCAACCAAGAACCACTGTATCTTTTGCACATGGATCTTTGCGGGCCAATGCATACGGCTAGTGTGAGTGGTAGAAAACACATCCTCGTCATGGTGGATGATTTCTAAATGTTTACTTGGGTAAAATTTTTAGTATCCAAGGATCAAGCACCAAACTATATTATTACTTTTTTAAAGATGATCTAAGTACGTCTTAATGTTACGGCGCATTCGCACTGATAATGGAACTGAGTTCGTTAATCAAACTCTACGAGACTATTATGAAAAGGTCGGTATTTCACATGAAACTTCTGTTGCTCGCACTCCACAACAAAACGGTGTCTTGGAAAGACGTAACCGTATACTAATGAAAACTGCTAGAACTATGTTGATTTATGTGAATGCTCCTTTATTCTTATGGGCTGAAGTAGTGGCAACCGCATGTTATACCCACAACCGCTCCATCATTCGTAAACGCCATGGTAAAACTCCATATGAGCTACTTCATGGACACAAACCCGATATTTTATTTCTTCATGTGTTTGGTGCACTGTCTTATCCAAATACTAATAGTGAGAATTTGGGCAAACTTCAACCGAAGGCTGATATTGGAATTTTCATTGGTTACTCACCTGCAAAGAAAGCTTACCGAATTTATAACCGTCGTCTTGGCAAGATAGTAGAAACTTTGGATGCTGATTTTGATGAGCTGACAACGATGGCTTCTGAGCAACACAGCTCTGAACCCGCACTTAATGAGATGGGAACCAGTACGATTAGTTCCGGATTAACTCCCAAAAATCCTACTTCTCCATCATTTACACCACCTACAAGTCCCGAGTGGGATGAGTTATTTCAACCTATGTTTGATGAATTCTATGATCCACCTAGTAATAAATCTCCAACACCTGCAGCAGTAGCTCTGATTCCCGTAGTTGTTGCTCAAGATAACGGAAATCAGACAGAGGCATCTACTGTTACTATTGAACCAAATGTCCCATCCCCCACCAATTCATAAACTACACCTGAATCATCACCCCCACGTGTTCCTAATGATGTTGAACAGGATCACTATGATCACGATTTGGAATTTGCTCACTTACAAGAGCTTCCTTTCTTTGGTTCACAAATACCTGAGAACCCTAACGATGCGTCTACCTCAGAGGAAGCTCCTGCAATCGTTCACTCCCGACCACCACGGATTGAAACTCACAACACAAAATGGACAAAGGATCACCCAATCTGCAATATTATTGGTGACATCAACCGACCAATCTTAACACGCCACCAACTCCAAGAACATGCATTATATTGCTACTTTGATGAATTTCTTTCCGATACTGAACCTAAAAATTGGCAACAAGCCATGACAAAATCATCTTGGATTGAAGCCATGCAAGAGGAACTTAGTGAATTTCAACGTCTTGAAGTGTGGGAATTAGTTCCATTACCTAACAACGTTGAAATCCTTACATTGTTGTGGGTATATAAGGTTAAACTCGATGAGTTAGGTGGAGTGCTAAAGAACAAAGCTAGATTGGTTGCTAGAGGTTACAAACAAGCTTTGGGTATTGACTTTGAAGAATCCTTTGTTCTTGTGGCACGATTGGAGGAAATTAGACTATTCCTTGCTTATGCTGCTCACATGAACATGATCGTCTACCAAATGGATGTTAAGACGGCATTTCTCAATGGTGAATTAAGGGAAGATGTCTACGTAAGCCTACCGAATGGATTCGTCAACTCGGAGTATCCTAATCACGTGTACAAGCTCAAGAAGGCTCTTTATGGGTTGAAACAAGCTCCACGCGCGTGGTACGATCTCCTATCGTCTTATCTCATTTCGAAAGGCTTCTCTAAAGGAAAAGTGGACCCCAACATTATTTATTCTCAAGGAGGACAACGACATGATACTGGTACAAATTTATTTTGATGATATAATATTTGCTGCTACTAATCAAAGACTGTCTGACCATTTTGAAAAAATCATGTCCACACATTTTAAGATGTCGATGATGGGAAAAATTTCATTTTTCTTAGGGTTGCAAATTTCTCAAAATCCTAGAGGCATCTTCATTAATCAATCCAAATTTGCTCTTGAATTATTAAAGAGGTATCATTTTGAAAATTGTGACCCCGTGGATACTCCAATGGTGGAGAGATCCAAGTTAGATGAGGATAGGGATGGGATAGCTGTCAATCCTAAACTTTACCGTGGAATGATCGGCACCCTTCTCTATCTGACTGCTAGCAGGCCTGATTTGAAATTTGCTATATGCATGTGTGCCCAGTATCAGGCTCGGCCTACCGAAAAGCACTTACATGTTGTGAAAAGGATCTTTCGGTATCTTAAAGGAACACTTCATCGTGGTCTGTGGTATCCGAAGGATTCCGCTATTGCACTAATATCATATGTAGATGCGGATTATGCTGGGTGTCAAGATACTAGACGTAGCACTTCTGGCAGTGTGCAACTTCTTGGAGATAGACTGGTTAGTTGGGCATACAAAAGGCAGAAAAGTGCTGCGATATCAAGTACAGAGGCTGAATACATTGCTATGTCTGGTTGTTGTGCTCAAGTTCTTTGGATGAGATCACAATTAACTGACTACGGTCTTGGATTCAACAAAATCCCGATGTACTGTGATAACAAAAGTGCAATTGCCCTTTGCTGCAACTGCGTTCAACATTCCCGGGCAAAGCACATTGACATACGCTACCACTTCATCAAAGAGCAAGTGGAAAATGGAGTGATCGAACTGTATTATGTCAACACTAAGTATCATCTGGCGGATATCTTCACAAAGGCCTTAGATCGAGGGCGTATCGAGTTTTTGATCGAAAAGCTAGGCATGAAATCATTCTCACCAGCGACACTTAAGGAGTTGGCAGAAGAATCTGCAGAATAGTGGTGGTAAACTATTCTAGAGTATCCTTTGATCGCGATCTTGTATATTATCGTATATATTTAAACCACCAAAAGAAAAATACAAAATATAAAACATACAAAAACCATAAAAAATATAAAATCAAGAAAATTCAAAAATATTTTTCATTTTAAAACGGGCATGTCTTTTAGTACGGTAATATTTACGGCCTTAGAAATGTCGATTAAAATTGACACGACGTCATAAATAGAGTCCGTATAAAAGTTGTACATATTTTAAAACATGCCCATATGGCTTGTAGTCATTTCTGACTGCAACCCGCTTTTCGCATTCAAGTCACGTATTTTATATGAAGACGTTGGCTCATAACGGGAATTAATTTTATCGGGTATGGTTTACTTTTAAACCATACAAGAGATCAAGTTTACTTTACAACTTGATCCAACACAAATTAGTGTACGTTTCAGTGCACTTATTTTGTTAAAATAAGAGAAATCTTATGGCCACCACGAATTGTTTTAATATCATCTTAAACGAAAAAGTCTTTCATCAGTACTCTTAAATACAAAGACTACAGCTCTTTAAATAGAAAACGGGTATGTATTAAGGGGGGAGAAAATGTCAAATTGTTTTCATCATCAAATCGGTCTTCAAAAGTCTTTCAGAAAAATTAATTGATTATTTGCTTTATGGTGAATCATTCTTTGTGTGTACTCGTTGTGCTTCGTGAACTTTCGTGATTTATATGACTCGGTATTAGGTTTTTTTCGTGATAATATAATTAATGAGTGTTAAGACATAGGAGGTCAATTGTGTGGATTGGATTGTGTGTGACTAAATAGGATAATCAATAAACGGAAATAGACGGAAATAGGAGGACTAAATGCGTAAAAAGGGAAAAGGCTTATTTTGACCTAAGTCAAACAAAAAAATACCCGCCCCCCCCCCCATTTGTTTTTATATCGTCTCTCTGTTTCACTCAAACACACCCACCATCTTTGCCGCCCTTGATTGATTTCCTCAAGCTTGTATTTGATTGAATCTGCTAAAAACATCTAAGGTATCTATGTTTAACCTAAATTTGTGTATTATTCTTCTGTTTCTTTGATTAATTAGTCAATCCCCAAATGTCAAAATTAGGGTTTATAGATTTTTTTATTGATTAATTGGTTAATTAAATAGAGAGGTTTTTGTATGCCATAAGATTTAGAACATAGAGGCTTAGTGTAGGATGCATTAGATTCATTCACGTTTGCCCTAAGAATCTTCAAAGTTAGAGTTTGAGGATGATCATGTAATCTGTCATAGACTGTTATCCGAAAAATGCATTTATCCGAATATTTATCTGAAAAACATGCATTTATCTGAAAAACATGCATTTATCTGAAGATTTATCTGAAAAACATGCATTTATCTGAAAAAAGTCTTTTTATCAGAAAAACATGATTTCTCTGAAAAAGTCTTTTTATCCGAAAAAGATAGTTTCTATGAAAAAGTATTTTTATCCGAAAAACTTGATTTATCTGAAAAATTCTGTTTTTTCCGAAAAAGATGATTTCTCTGAAAAAGTCATTTTCTTCGAAAAACTTGATTTATCTGAAAAAGTATGTTTTTCCGAAAAAGATGATTTCTTTGAAAAAGTCCTTTTATCCGAAAAGGATGATTTCTCTGAAAAAGTCCTTTTCTCCGAAAAACTTGAATTATCTGAAAAAGTCTGTTTTTTCCGAAAAAGATTATTTCTCTGAAAAAGTCCTTTTATCCGAAAAAGTTGATTTCTCTAAAAAAGTTTGTTTTTCCGAAAAAGATGATTTCTCTGAAAAAGTCCTTGTCTCCGAAAAACTTGATTTATCTGAAAAAGTCTGTTTTTCCGAAAAAGATTATTTCTCTGAAAAAGTCTGTTTTTCCGAAAAAAGATGATTTCTCTAAAAAGTCCTTTTATCCGAAAAAGTTGTTTTCTGTGAAAATGTCATTTATTCCGAAAATGTCAAGTGCATTTATTCAAAAAATATGGTTTTATCCGAAGATGGTGTATTGTTTGTTGTATATGGTATATGTCTCAACTTAACGAGCAGCAAATCAAAGCTAATCAGGCACTTGACGCCGCCAAGGCTCTAAAGTTCATACCAAACAACTTTCGACTGAAAGAAGACTAAGAAGATTGATGAGAAGCTGAGGGAAAGACGTCTTCTAAGAAGCTTAGAACGATTCGTTGGTGGAAGACCGTATGGAGCGCACCACAAGTTCATGGAACGATCCATCTAATGGGCCGTACTACCTCAGGTCATCTCCATATTGTTAAATTTGTGAATATGTAAATATTGTGAATATTCTGCTTTTGTGGCTTGTTGTAGTGTGAAAGTATGATAATGTTTCAAGAAATTTTCACGAGATTCTAAATCTTTCAAAATATATAATTCTCAAGCACTACAACTAACCCTCATTAACTTGAGGGGGAGCATTAATATGTTCTATGGCCATAGATTGATTTCATTTTTACCTAAAGACCGGTTAATCCATTCAATATCCCATATATTAATGGTTAACATTTTGGATAAGGGGAGAAAATGGGATTAAGGAGACTTAATGGATTTGGCTAAAAAATGAAAAAAACTTAAAAGATAAACCAACTTAATATGTGTAATGCACATGTTAAGGGGGAAGCGTTTTTTATGAACAAAACACTTAAGGCACAAAAACTTTGATTATAATATCACAAGTGCTTTAAGTGATTTTTCAAGGATTTTTCATGGTGACAATACTTACCCAAAACACACTTAATTCACGACGGATGTGGTGACAAAAGGGTGGTAGGATTAGGTATTAGTCCAATGATTCATCAGAACCGATGGAATCTTCCCAAGGACAATTCCCTAGATAGAATTAGAAGTCCTAGGAAAGTTGGAGATGATTGTGTATGTAGCAGAGTACCGACTAATTACTGATGCTAGCACTGGAACAATCACAACAAGGTGCTAGTGATGATGTATTGGTAAGTACTGAAGGGGTTGAAGAATGAAAAAGAAATGTAAAGATAAATGGTGTAAATAAAGAACCCCTCCTTACAACTTAGGACAGAAACCGGGTCAACACATCTATTCTTGGGATCATTATTAAATGATTCTCAATATTGAAGACTAGATATCATGGACTTAGTGATGTCATGCACAACCCCTCCCAGCTAACTCAAATATCTCTCAAAAGATGTTTGTTTTAATCACACGGAGCTCAACACGTTATCTACTGGTTTATTCATTTCGAATAGACTGATATTGAATAGGTGGCAATCTTCTCCAGTCATCGCTCACTAAATCAAAATGTACTATCAAGTCTAGAGCCACGAGATCATCAAAAGTCTCATTAGGACACTTTCCATTTATTCCTCTCTTCTTCACACACTATGAAAGTAAGAGATCTTTATGAGTCATACGTAGTATTCTTGTAATATTGCAAGAACATCCGAGTAATACGCAAGTACTACAATGAAGATGGAAATCCTGCTTGAGCCAACATCAAACAAGCTCATGGTAGGTGACACGTGCGGTTCTTTAAGAACCAATCTTGTGAAAACTGGAACGATACAGTAGTTTAATTCTTAATTGAACTTAAACTCGTTCCAGGCCTCTACGCATTATCGTATGATCTTGCCAGAACACTCAGAGTGGCACTCTTTAGTGTTCACAATGAAGAGTAGAAATCCTTCCAGTGTCAACATCAAACAGCACTGCGGTAGGTGACAAGCAAGATTCTATTTGAATCAAGCTCGTGATAACTGGAAAGCAACGATGGTGAAAATCTTAATTGAAATTCACTTGTTCCAGGTTTCATGAATTGACGGCTTCAATCATACATATTTTTAATCCAAATGATTCACTCTTTATGTTCGCAGGTCGAATAAAGAGAACGGGTTTACCCGCGAAATCTTGTCAAGGAGATCTTTAATTAGAGCTACCTGTCACAAGTACTATATTTATTATCGTTCAACGGTCTTCACCGACCGGAGGTAAAATGCTACCGAATCAGAATAAAATGTTAAAACCATTTTATTCGTGTCTTATTATATTGCTGCATTTGAAGACGGTGGCGTTGCGGTGTACCAGTTGAAGTCGTACTCACATACTTATTCCTTCTGCATCAAATATCTCAGCAAATTCAAGAAAGTCTGACCTAAAAGTCTTCCGCTGTATCAACTCTGAAACTTTCAAGAATTCAACAAAGGATAGGTATGTGGGACATGAAGTAACGAAGAGGCAAATATCACAAGAAGACAAAGATTGCACGTGAAAGGCCAAAAGAACATGTTCCAAGCAAAAGCCTGATGTTATTCAACACACATTCACAAAAAGAAGAAAAATTAAAGAAGAAAAGAGAAAGTGGACTACGAGCTCAAGAACAAGATCTAACATGCTAGATTAGGACTTTGTAAATTTGGAGTGACCTCCCTTTGGGGGAGATTGTTAGAAATATGTTTTGTGTATTAAGAAAATCTCGGTCACTCCAACAATATAGTTATAAGCTCATAGTATATGTTTTATTAATGTTTATGTTTAGCCCGACCCATGAGCATGTTCATGGACCGGAGGCCCAATTCCACTTAGGGACATGGGTATATAAACTCCTTTCCACCATGGAAAGGGGTGTTGGTTCTTTACTTATTTTCTCACATTAATACAAGTTTCTTTCTTTTCTCTCTCTAGTTTCTCTCTCTAGAAAAACAACAACCATCTTGATTAGTTATAAGATTATCATTGTTCTACAGCTGATCGTTTGATCGGTAGCCGTGGTTCCCTTTTGTAGGGCAAGCCACAGCAACCGCGGTCTCTCCCTCCACAAAATTCCGAACCCTTTCCATGAGTTCGTCAAACTTCTCCGGGCGTTTATCATTAAGGCGCCTGATTAGCTCCTTGTCCGTTATGGCATGCATGTAATCCGAAATTTTAAGAACTTCTGGACACGCTTTGGTACGCGTACACTCCTCATTGAAACGCTCTGTGAAGTCTTCTTTAGATTCTATGGGCCTCTGCTTGATGGTTGCCAAGGAGACCGTATTCCTATTTTACTTTTTCCGTTGAGTGTAATTGTTTTTGAACACGGTGCGTAGTTCGCCGAAGCAATCAATGCTTCGGTGAGGGAGCTTTTCAAACCAGTCGCCGGCATTGCCAATCAAAGTTGAATTGAACATCTGGCACCATATAGGCATCGGCCATCGTTCAATTTTAGCTTGTGTATCAAACACTTTTAGGTGATCGTTCGGATCACCAGATCCATCATCGGTTTTAACGCACGCCGGCATACGACGCTTCTTTTCCTCAGAGTAGTTTCAAATGCGAAGAGTGAAGGCGTCCTCCCTGTCATCGCACCATGGAAGAAAGAGATATTCATCCTCTTCATCACGATAGTAGGGATCACCGTAGCATCCTTCATCGTCCGATGGTGGCGGGTGGGGGGGGGGGGGGGGGGTGGTACCTAGGTCGGCGACGCCTAGGGGATGGTCATCCGAATCAGACCCCGAAGGGTCGTTCGGTGGGGGCAGTGCCCCACCTCTATGATGGGCACTTTTGTGAGAAGGAGCTTCCCTCCCACCAGAGTTTATCCTACGCCACACACTTGTGCGGCGATTGTCCACGGGAGTTCCAACACCGGGTGTCCAGTGGAGCCGTCAGATCTATCCCCGCCTTCCTGGGTTTCTTGCAATTCTTGCATGATGCGATCCCCTATGCTCTCAAACACATTCCGTGGTCGAGGGGTTTCCTAGAAGGAAGGCTGTTCATGAGCTCGCATCTTCCTTCCCCTCTTCCGAGCTTGAGGGGGAGTACCGTGCGCGGAGCTTCCAAAGTTAAGTCTGGACTGGAGATTTCGTCCCAGATTTAACCTTGCCGAGATGCCTGGCATGATTATGTCAAAATTTTGTGTGAGTACGCGCTCGAGGTCCTCGTCATCGAGTGAACCAACTTCCAGTTCTGCCTCGACCACTGGGGGCTTTTGCGGCTCCTTGCTAGGTGTCACACCCCACCATGGCGGAATATAGGGCGCAACGTATGGATATCATCACAACAATAGTGTATCTATAAAGAGAACTATATGAAATAGAAATGTCATAAAAAGATGACACAATGTCATGAAAATATCTCAAATAATGCAGGCGTCTAGGTAAGTAGGTAACAGGCCTACCTCTTACCAAAGACAAACAAATAAACAAACATCAAACATATAGGTGTCCAAAATGTACCACTTATTCAAAAATTAAATAAATACTAAGAGGAAAGAGATTCCTCCTAATGCAATCCTAGCAGTCTCTATACTCTAGCCACTTCTAACATCATCCTTCTCAAATATCCCACCTGAAAATGACACCAAAATCTGTCAACATAAAGTTGGTGAGAACATAGGTTTAATTTATCAAAACATCTTAAGAAACCTTGACATCCGCTGTAAATAAGTTGAAGAAAACAATTTATCATAATAGACCATAATGTGATAATCATGTTACATACAACTACAAACAAAGCACAATTATATCAGTCAAGAACACACAATAAGAACAATGCACCACACTATAACAATCAAGAAGTATCCCGTCACACACACAAGAACAATGCACCACACTATCCGGATCTTTCCCACACCACTAGTGGAAGATGAACCATATCCCCGTCGAGATACCTTGCCTCCGAGGAGATGATGCACAAGTACTCAGGACGGATTGTAACACTCTCAAATTTCGTATCGGGTCAGCGGAAGGGTCAGTAGAGTGTTACGGGATAACACAATAACTCAAATCATAGACAACGCATAAAAATTGTTGTACAAGGTTTAACGTACATTCATTCGAATAAAAGTTTTAACTTTACATCAGGTCCCCAAGTTTCACAGTCATAAAGTTTACAAAACATAGATCGAATGAATAATTTTATTATGTGGGCCATCAGAGTCGATCTCCATCCAAGTTACCTTCAATCACCTAAGATAAAACATGCAAAAATCATATCAGCGAATGCCGAATGAATTCATAAAGTTTAATAAACCGTTACATAAAATAGTTATAGAAAGCAGAACACAAGTATAATACCAGAAGTGAGTCCTCGTATTGCTAGTCAGACAATATATATATATAAATCAAGTCATACATCTTAAACCGTCCATGAGACCATAGTCTTAATATTACCATTATAGGTAACATTATTATCGTTATTTGTATTATTATTTGGATTGCGTTGGATTGTATTGGATTATTACTAGCCGCATCACATTGCTACCTTACTATAACAAACAACGGGCCGCGAACCCGACAAACAATTTGCCCATCTAATTAGTGTGTCGTCACAATAATCACGCTATGTAAATCTTCTCATACATAAATTCGCTTACCAATCAATGTGGCACGACGGGGATCAACCGTCAAGGCGCGAACTGGGGTGATCTTCCCCAAATAGTACTATTATATGCATAAGCGTCTACCAAATCCCGGTAGTTCACAATTCA
The DNA here is from genome assembly GCA_025667525.1 of Glebionis coronaria. Classification (NCBI taxonomy): domain Eukaryota; kingdom Viridiplantae; phylum Streptophyta; class Magnoliopsida; order Asterales; family Asteraceae; genus Glebionis; species Glebionis coronaria. The sequence continues at coordinate 591,195,343 of CM046876.1, forward strand.
TGCTAATGGTACTTTAAGTGACATAACCTAACTACTAATAATCCATTTCATCTCATTCATTGGGCCATAGCATCATTCGGGTCCATATCAATAAGCATACCATCAGGACTACTTGTGTTCTATTTTATCAAAAACTAGCATGTTATATCCCTCACAGGTTTACAAAACATTTTATGAAACATTTAAAAGAGTGCGAGGCTATGAACTCAGTTTGATTAGGAAAGGCGGGTTATCGATGATGGTGCTTGCTTCAATCACGGAAACCTAGAAAAATAATACTCGGTCTTAGACTCTTGTCCAATGAATTTATAAAAATAATGGCTATGTATATGTATGATGATATTATAAGTATGATGATGATCAAGTGGGATTTTATATCTTTATTCAACATTATAGTGTTAGGTGCTAGTAAATTTTAGACTAGTTATACTAGTTTTAACTTGTTTACATATTAAGGCCCAATAAGTCCATTAAAAGCCCAATACATTATATTAGCCCATTTATACTTTTAATACCAGGCCTATACTCATATGTTGGGCCCAAGTGGGTTAAACCCATGAGTAAGTCCATTAGTGTTTAGCCAAACTAGTTGAGCTAATGGTCCAATAAAGCTACTTTGGCCCGTTAAGGTCCATAAGTTATAAAGTTTGGGTTTTATCGGTTTTTACTTGTCAAATGTACTTACATATCAGTAAATTAGTTATAAAAATGTTACATTAGACGGGTCCGACCGTCAAAGTCTTATTTGGCGAAAACGTTAATCTTTCGGTTTTAGCCGAAAAGACGTAAAACTTATATATAGTTTTATAACTTTAGAAAACATTTGACTTTGTACTTTTATAAAAATGTCATACTTATTTATCATAGTATACAACTCATTTTTTAAATATTATCATTAGTTAGTGGGTTTTATGTATGTATTTTATAATAATATTATTTGAATGCTCATTTTATATTATATACTTTTATTTACAAATCTGATTATCAAAGTCACTTTCACCATTTTTGCCATATCCTGAGTTCTACAAGGAGATAGAAGCTCAAATTTAGGCAACACAAACTACATAATATGTGCTAAAAATAACTCTTGTTTAGCTACTGCTCAATCATCCTCTAAGTATCCCTAATAATTCGTCCAAAACAGACTATACAGATTTGAACCCTAATAGTATTTTGATCATATCTTGCTCATTTTATTGATTCCATTGAGTGGCCAACACTCCACATATGTAAAAATCATATATCTAACTGTATATTTAATAATCCAAGCCTTTTTTTCCAAGTGATCATATGGTTACTTACTGTTTTATACAGCCTATAATTTTAGTCAAGATTTTAACATCTTTACATGTAGATTTTAGTCTTTTTAACCAAATCTATTAACACAAGATCCCCACATAATACTTTGATCATCATTTATCATTATATGCATATACATTTATAAAGAAAATACAAGATTACATTTACAAAATAACAAGGTGATAGAAGAAATAATCTTGTTACCAACCAGTATAGTGAAAGGTTAAGAACAAGACTTGGTTTTTGATAACCAATCTTATGAAATATGAAGACCACCTTCAAGATTACCAAATATATGAAACACCTTGAGAAAAATTAGCCCTAGACTCCAAGGAAAACTTTTTTTTAGATGTTAGGATCACCTCAAATCAACAAGTCTTCAAAGGGTTTTCATCTTGAGCAAGTTAAACACAAGATTCATGGTAGAAATTTGATCAAATGGTGGTGTTTTGTGGTGCTATATGGGACGGCAATGTGGAGGGTAGAGAGAGTTTCTGGATTGGGTTGCATGTATCAAATGTGTGTAAATGGTTGGTGGTTTGTTGTTTTAAGGGTTAAATAGTTTTGAGTAGAAACTAAGGACAAGTGTCCTTAGTTTTTATGTAAATTTGACACATAAGGGGTGTGTTGGTTAAGCTTTGGACGCCCCTAGTGGTGGTGAGGCAAGTGTAAACTTGTTTCATCCCCACTAATTTACGGGTACTCCTTGATTCTAGTTTCCTCGATTTTGCGTGCCCTCGGGTCGTTTTACGAAAAATGGTTTTATAAATTATGAATCAATGACACAAAACGAATCTAATAAAAATTGTCTCATAAAAAACGGAGTTCAAAAACGTAAATACGTAAACACAGGGTTTCCGGTTTAGTCGTAAAGGACGTTAAATTATGCACGTAAGCCCTAATTTCAACCCGTAAATTGTGAGTTCACAAACCAACACAAGAGTAAGTTTCAAAATAATATACGAGAAAATAATTTACTACCTGAAAATGTTAGATTGTCACACGGATCGTGCCCCACGCTCCACACACATCACAACTGGTCCCATAGACGCCCATACATCTATGTACCAAATCCAGTCACAACCCAAACAAGATTCACATATCAAAGCACATATGAGAACACATAAGTACGCATGTCACACAATAACACATCTATGTCCAAACATTTAGAAAAATATAGTACCAAAAAATTTTAAGAACACCACAAGTGTCATCTCCATCCCATACTAGAATAAAACATTTAATAACTCAGTGAAAATGGGACTATGAACTCACTTGATTGCACAGCAAGCTAGCACTCCTACAAACCTATAAAATCATACACGACACACTTAGCTTAGTTCTTAACACCCAAGTTAAGTAAAAATCAAGGAGATGAATCTAATCCCCCAATCCCCACTATCTAGTTCTCCCACTACAAGCTATTCTATACGTAAAAATCCAGTTTCTCCTCGGTACGGTTTACTAGTTACTAAACGATCACATGAAGTGAACTTAACACCACACTTGGCTCCTACCCTACTGGAGTTATGTTGTTATATGATCTAAGAACTCCAAAAACCAATTTTACTTTCTACTTACACGTTTAACCCTTTTGTTTAGTCTTTATGCCAAAAGTCGTTTTCACCAAAACTGATTTTCTGTACATGCTAAAGGTTTGTCACCAAAATCCCGACCTAAACACCATAACTTTTATTGAAAACCTCCAGTAATTTCATATATTATAAAGAGTTCCCAAATCAAAAATCTTTGGCTATCTCATTCGTTTGGGGTTTTGACTCAAATTCCCGAAATCCAAATTTATTCCTGAACAGCGCAATGTTTTTGTAAAAATAGTTTGACGACCTTCCCGAACTCCATTTTCTACCAATCTTACATTTTTGAAAAGTAGACTCTCTGAAATTAATTTTAAAAAAAAGAAACTCGACCAAAGGTTCTACCTACTTCCCGGAACAGTCGACACAAGACAACCCTAAAAATCAGACTGTTTTACGCCTTTATGCACTAACCCTCTAAACATCATTAATTACCCCTAAATTATTAAACAAGAACCCTAAAATCATCAATGGATCTTAATTAACTATAATTCCTAGAAAATTAACAAAACTCTAATCATTTCAATGATGGTTAATTAACATTACAATTATGATTAAGTAATAAAAACATGAATTAAGTTAAGGTTTTAATTGATTACTTACCTTGAATCAAGAAAATTTTATGAAACCCTAAAAAACTCTAGTTGATCGCCATGTAGTTTTTCTCCAGGGATTTTATGTGTTTTGATTTTAATAAAAGCCTTATATAGATTAGTTAAATAAATCATAGCCCAATACAAAAAGCCTTGTTTACTTATTTAATTTTTTTCCTCTTTTTCCTTTCTTGCGTTACTCCAAAAACGACACAACCTTGAAACCGTAAAACTAGTCAGTTTTACGCGTATACCGTAAATAACACAAAAATATACAGTTTTATAAAAACTCTTGGAATTTGAAATAAACTTTATATTTAAGTCCTAAATGACTTAAAACCATCCCGAAAAATATTCCCGTGACTAATTACCTTATCTGAGACCTCAAAATGCTAAACCCTAAATCATAAAAATTACGATTTACTATAATACATATACGTACACATAAAATCCTAAAATAGCATCGCATTCTATCATAGTTACATCCAAGTGAACTAATGAGCACGAACTAACCCCATCATAACATTATATAATATACAACGCAATACACGAACAATGACTAACATCCAATCCAAGGCTAAAATATAAACGAATCCACGTAAACGCACACTAAGCATATAATCAAAGTCAAACAGTCAAAAGTGACAAACCCAAAATCTAGGGTTGTCACATCACTCCCTTCTAATAGATATCTCGTCCCGAGATTTACTCCGAAACTCAAACTTAACTTCAGCAAACAAACGAGGATACATATCCCTGATAAAACCTTCACGTTCAAACGTGAACTCAATTTATACTAAAATAATCTCAACCAACAACACATGAGCCCTAACTGTCCGCGAGGAAACTTATTAAAACCATAAAGTTATGTAACCAACCTAACTAAATCTCGCAAATCATCAAACAAGAACTGCCATGAAACCATGTTAGAGGCCGTCACATAACTCGACGGGTTTAAAATTGTCACCCCAATTTCAGTCTTACTCATAAATACCATAAATCAAAGCTCATTAAAATATAACCACGTGCTCTAAGGTCTAAATAAATCTCAAATTCTATCCCAAATCATCTCTATGTTAACCCTCAAAGTGTTCATTAACCCAAAATACCCAAAACACAAGTTTAAACCATATTATCTGAAAATGAACCTTGAACTCGACACTTGTACAGTTAATTAGACCTAGCTACTAACCTCTATTTGCTAAACATTCTGAATATTTGAAAAGTACGTTTCGAGTACATAATCTTAGGCTTTTGAATCACCTAAAAAGTTTTAAAAACGAACAAGTTATGACCAAAACGATTTTTTACCTAAAACCTGCCTAGGCATTAGCGACAGTTTCTGACAGTTTAGCGACAGAATTTGACAGTTTAGCGACAGTTTCTCCCTACTCCGATTTACACAAAAAAAAAACGATTTAAAATCCTAAAACCCCTTATTAATTACCAAATTCAAGCCCTAATTTATTTTAATTCTATAAAACTAAAAATACTCACCCATCATATGATTAAATACATCATTTTAACATATTTAATTAAATAAGAACAAAATTTTAACTAAAAATTATTAGCTTTAGGTGATCAAAACCAAACTCTTTTAAAAAAAACAAGCCATGATTATACGTTAAAGAATTTATATTTCACCTTATTTTAAAAACGATTCCGACACTTTACCCTTATTTCACCGACTAGCAACAACTATTATAACTAATTGCAAATTCCATTTTTTTACCATGTAAGACTCAAAACAAGATATATCGTTATCCCAAAAGAAATCTCCACCCTCTCAATAACCTCTACACCAAAAGTACCGTACAAACAAACAAGTGAAAAGAGGACTCTATAAATGCGCTACTACATAAGTTGAACACCCCAAAGGGAAACGAGCTAGCAAACCATCCTAAGAATACAATTCATAAGTAGAAGGGAAATATACATATATAAGCATAGGCGTACATACACTCAAATCCATCCAACTTATACTATGCAAGCATGTATTAACCCTCTTTCATGCAGCCATACTTAGGAATCCATTGATGTCGTGGTACTTGTATAACTATGTTGGCCACCATACTTACACCAGTCCCCTTTCACTAATGCACTCCCTCCTATGATAACACTTATAAAAATTAATACTACACATAACACATCAGTCTACCAACTCAGATAAGCACATAGATCCTACAACTCACATAAGCACATAATCCACAACATAACATAAGGTCATTCCATGTATCAAACTAAGGTAGCCGATGCATGAAACACATAAACTCGTAATCCAGCTGAACCAGTGTGACAATCCGTCAATTTAAGGTCGTTATTTTATTCTCAAGTATTTTTTATGATCATTATTTTATTGTTGGTTTATGAACTCACTCACTTTTGGGAAGAAATTGGGGTTTACGTCTTAAAGCGACATCGTCTACGTCTAAACCGGAAAGCTCTAGGTTACGTGTTTACGTTTACATACTCCATTTTTATGACCTTCCGACATTTCAGGAAATAAATTTATTCTCGTATATTATTTTGAAATTTTATTTTATGTGGCTCCATGAAAACACAAATTTACGGGGTGAAATTAGGCTTACATGCATAATTTAACGTTACGATCAAACCGGGAACCCTAGGTTTACGTATTTACGCTTTTCTGCTCCGTTTTTTATGAGACAATTTTTATTAGAATCGTTTTGTTCCGTAGATTCATAATTTATAAAAACTTTTTTCATAAATCGACTCGAGGGCACGTAAATCGAGGAAACTAGAATCGAGGAGTACCCGTAAATTAATGGGGATGAAACAAGTATACACTTGTTCTACCCCCGCTATAGGTGGACACAACACCTCTTTGGTGTCAAAACCTTATGCATCCATGAGACACTTGTCCCATACATGCACCAAACCACTTGCAAAACCATCAAAACCTTTGTTTTCTCTCACACTTCACATATACATGCAAAGTTAACTACAAAATTCTCCAACTACTCCCTCTCTCCCTTCTTTGGCTGTCCCACATCACCACCAAAACACCATCTTCATCAAAATTTAACCTATAACTTTATCAACAATTCACATATGTTGATAACCACTTAAAAAGATGAAGATTGGAGGTGATTATAACATGTGAAAAGGAGTTTTCATGGAGTCAAAGGGCTGATTTTCAAGAAGGAGTAGATATATTTGAAGATCACAATAAGTTGTTTCAAAAGGCTAAAGATTTGGTTGCAAGGATCAAGCTTGTTCATCCAAAATCTCAACCTATTCCATCACTTTGGTTGGTATAAAGATTGTCTTCCTACCATCATCCTACTATTTTTGTAAATATATTTATCTATTAACTTCAAAATGTATATATAAGAGATCTATAAATGATGATCAAGTGATTGCATGGGGATTTAATGTAATTAGATTAGGTTAAAAAGGCTAAAACTACAAGAAAAAGTTGTTAAAATCTTGACTAGATTAGTAGGCTGTAATAAACAGTAACTTTCAATATTTTTACTTGGTAAAATGGATGAGATTATTGGATATACAGATAGATAAATGATTTTTACATAAGTGGTAAACTGGCCATACAATGGAATGTTAAAAATGAGAAAGATATGGCCAAAACACTTTTGTGATACTAATCTGTCTGGTCTGTTTTGGACGAATTATTAAAAATACTTAGAGGCTGTTTGAGCAGGAGCTACAGAAGAGTTATTTGTAACACATATCATGTAGTTTATACAGTAAATATTTGGGGTTTCAACTCCTTGTAGAACTCAAGATATGATCAAAATGGTGGACTTGAAATTCTATATCAGATTTGACTAAAGTATATATTATTAAAAGAGCACTCAAAGTGAAATACTATATAAAATAAGTATGTATAAGTTAATAAATTGATATAACTAATATAAAATATGTTTATACACTATAATAAGTAAATATTACATTTAAAAAAATAAAACTCAAATGTTTTCTAAAACTACAAACTATATATAAGTTTTACGTCTTTTCGGCTAAAACCGAAAGATTAACGTTTTCGCCATAAAACTTAGATGGTCGGACCCGTCTAATGTAACATTTTTATTGAAAATATACTGATATGTAAACACACTTGACAAGTAAAAATCGACAAAACCGAGCTTTATAACTAATAGACCATAATGGGCCAAATTAGCCTTGTTGGACCACTAGGCCCAACTAGTTTGGTTTAAGATTATTGGACTTACTCATGGGTTTAACCCACTTGGGCCCAACATATGAGTATGGGCCTGATCTTAAAAAGTTAAATGGACTAATATAATGTATTGGACTCTTAATGGGCTTATTGGGCCTTAATATGTAAATGGGCTAAAACTAGTATAACTAGACTAAGTTAACTAGTACATAACAACTAGTAATGTCGTGTAAGGAAATAAAACCCCTCTTGATCATCATGTTATGACATCATTACATATACATAACAACTTTTATAAAGTTATTTGACGATAGTCTAAGACCGAGTATTATATGTTTAGGTTTTCGTGATCGAGGCACGTACCATACGTCCTAATTGCAGATAACCCGCCTTCCCACACCAATGTGAGTTCATAGCCTCGCACTCTTTTAAAATTTTATGAAGTATTTTATAAACCCGTGAGGGAGATAACATGTTAGTTTTAATAAAAATAGAACACAAGTGGTACTGATTGTATGCTTATTGATATAGACCCGATTGATTTGAATGACCCAATGGATGATTGAAATGGATTATTAAAAGTTAGATTATGTCACTATAAGTCCCGTTAACGTGAATTGTGAACTACTGGGATTTGGTAGGCGCTTATGCATATAATAGTACTATTTGGGGAAGATCACCCCAGTTCGCGCCTTGACGGTTGATCCCGTCGTGCCACATTGATTGGTAAGCGAATTTATGTATGAGAGTGGTATATTTAGCGTAATTTTTGTGACGACACGCTGTTTAAATGGGCAAATGAAATCCGGGCTAGCTACCCGATATATAGTATAGAAAGGTAAGAATGTTATGCGGCTTATAATAATCCGAATGATAATGGTAACACTGAGGCTGCGGTCTCAGGAATAATGTACGATATATGATTTGAATTATAATATATTGCCTGACTAGCAATATGGGGTCTTATTTATTATTATACCTGTGTTCTGGTTTTACATAACTATTTCATATAACGGTTTTTATTTTACTGTAAACAATGTTATAAAACGTATTGGATGGTTATTTACGATAATGATTCGTATAAAATGTTTTTGGCCTAAGTTATGATTTACGACAATGATTCGTATCAAATGCTTAAGGCCTATGTTATGATTTACGATAATGATTCGTATAAAATGTTTTTGGCCTATGTTATGGCCTATGACAAAGAATTGTACAAAAATGTTTTTCGGTGATGATTATATAGCGGTTTTATGATTATGGTTATTATTAAACTCTATGAACTCGCTCAGCGTTTCACTGACTTTTAACATGTTTTATCTCAGGTACTTGAAGGTAATTCTCAGGAAGACGACAAGAATTTATGGCCCACATTTAAATAAAAAATTCCATTCAAATGTTTTGTAAATTTGTAAGATATACTTTGACCTGAGGACCTATGTAATTTGATATTTATCAATGGAAAATGCTTTGTTATTAAACGACGCGACTTTTAAGTGTTGTCTCTGATTTGAATAATGTGCTATCCCGTAACACCAATGTAACACTCTCAAAATCGGGTCACATTAGCGGAAGGGTCCTTGAGTGTTACTTACATGATACAATCACACAATTATAGAAAACGGATCAAAACAAGTCGTTTTAATAAAACATCCATTCATTCATTCAAAAGATAATAATCAATACACGGTCCCAGATAATTTTAAAATATTTATAGTACACATCAAAAGATAAAAGTTGTTTTGAATGGATATATTTTATAAAAGCGGGCCAGAGTCACCAAAATTTAGCAAGCTTCATGAAACCACCTTCCTTGAGTACATTCTTTATGGACCTGAGATTAAACATGCTATAAAATCAACAAAAATTGTTGAGTGAATCCATAGAGTTTAAATTAAATAAAGAGAACACAAGTATTTTGAATAACCTTCCATGGTTAAAAATTCATCGAAAGACAATTATGTTGTACGGACATAATTATCGGTGTTATTACATAAGCCTCATGACAATGAACGTTAACATATATTTATTTCAGCCCACCAACACACCAGCCAACTGCGTATATTTCTCTTATACTAATGCATCCGATGTTCTTCAATACACATGTGCTTCACTACACATTGCGATAGCTAATCGCATCGGACTGGGCGTTACCCCGATAGATCTATCCATAGTATTAGCATTCTTTCGATTAACAATTCATGATGGGATGTGGGTCTTTTTAAGGCTGTAAGCTAACTTATGTAATAACTTTCATCTAAGCATACAATCGGGTCCCTTGTGTTCTATTTTAAAATAAATAGGGTTTACGACAACTTCTGGTTGCACCCATTCATGGGTTTACAGCAACTCTTGTTGTACCCTTCATTTTCAATAAATACTTTTCAAGTAAATAGAGCTTCCACAACTACTAGTTGCACTATTTAATTGGTTTACCCCAACTTATAGTAGTACTCTTTATTTTTAATAGAACAAGCATGTTCTCCCCCACGCAAGTTTTTAAAACAATTAAAGAATTTAAAAGCGAGGCTATAGACTCACCTTAGAAATATCAATATCAAGCGGGGACAATGATCTTGATAATAGTAACGAAAGTGAAATGATGAAATAAAATAATCCAGAAACTACGAGCTTCTAACGACAACCTAAAATAAAGTGGCGCGTCTTAGAGATATAAGTGTAAACGTATAAAACTTAAACAATTTTTATAAATACAATTACTTTATTAATAAAATAATAAAATTTTAATTTTGGGACTAGTTTTAAAAAGCATAAAATTTATCAAAGATCAAAAGAGTTACTTTAAAACTCTATGATACATATTTGTATCTAAGTTAATAACTCAAGGACCAAAAGTGTAAATGTTTAACTATTTGCATGAAAATGACGTGAGGAAGAACTCTTCATTCTAATTCTCAAATTGCAAGTTACGGTTCTTCGCTTTAAATATTTCACATGAATAGTTAAGCAATAGCAAATCGTAATATTTGGTCGATATCGAGTAATACCTTAGCTCCACATGGATAGGAGTCAATTGAAGTCGCGATGCCCGAGTATATATATCAACATAACACGATTACTAATGAAGTAAAATCTGCCTAATATTCGACCCAAAACACGAGCTCGAATACTAACGAAGATACCAACTCAAAACTCCAACAAAAATACGCACTCGAACCCGCGTCTAACGAACCAAGAAGTAGGATGTACCTAAAAGCTAGGCGTGACCCAACTCTTCCGAGTCATAAACTATAACCTTGCGAGAACCATTCATGCGTACACATGATTGTTTGTTCTTTGAAAAATGAAAATTTCTTGAACTATTTGGTTAGAGATATTGAAATAGAAAACATGTCTTCACACTCCAACATAAGTGGTTAGACCACTTAAAATATATCTTTATGAATTTGAACGTTTAAAGAGCAAGTGAAATGAATTTTGGCCAAGATGGTAAACTTAGAAAAAGGAAGATATAAGGAAATAGACAAAGTTGTGTCAATCTTTGTGGCAAAGATTAAAAGCTTACACGTTAGTTATTATGAACAGGTGCTAGTTGCTTAAATTATATGGAGGTGACAACCTATTACCATGTTGAAATGTTAGTATTATAGACAACCAACGTGTTGATAAAAGATGTACGGAGCAAAAGCAGGACGTGTATATGATTCCTCACAAAAGTTTAGACGTGTCCAATTCATGACATTCTTATATGAAGTGGTTCGATTATATAAACTTATCTCATTTATGAATAAGCGGGTATTATTGATGTCCGATATTTTTTTTTAAAGTTACGCGATATAAAAGTTACATGTAAAATACGAAAAATAAACGCTCAATATAAAATAAAAACATTGACATTCAGAGAACGTTCATATTTTGATATAAAAATAGGGACTAATAAACTAACAAATGTTAACACGTTATATAAACAAACGACGCTAAAAGGTTTATCGTAAATTTAAGAAAAATACTCGTAAGACAAAAAATTGAACGACGACAATAGAAAATATTTATATGTCATTTTGAGAATATAAATATCGATACCTAACGTATTTCATGCCGTTATAATAAAAACGACATTCTTACGCTATGTTTCAAGCCTAACCTTCCCGGTTTGCCAATAATTTAAAATTCTGAATAAAGTAAATACATAATATGTATTAATCGAGGTTAGAATAATGACAAAAAAAATATCAGTATTGTCATAGCATCCCCATCTAACAGGTATCTTCGTCCCTGAAGATCAATTTGTCTTATTTCCCGCTTTCTTGTTGAAGTCATACAAATGAGGATATTTCTTCCACGTTTGATCATCCCTTTCTCACGTGTATTTTGGTCCTTGTCTCGAGATTCATCAGACTTTGACAATAGGAATTCGAATTTGATTCAATTGCTTAACTTCCCTATCCATAATATTTTACAAGTTCTTTGATGAAATTCATCTTATCGTCAAATCTTATTTCGTCAAGAGGGATAATAATTTCGTCGGATAGACATTGATTTAGGTTTGACACATGAAAAGTATTGTGAATTCCTTGTAGCTCTTGAGGTAATTCAAGTTATTATGTCATCGAGCCCACTCACGATATTATCTTGAGTAAACCAACATAACGAGGACTTAACTTCCCACGTTTTACAAAACATTTAACACCTTTCCATGGTGATACTTTCGGCATAACTTTGCCACGTACCTCTAACTCCAAAGATCTTCGCTTCACATTATCATAACTTTTCTGTCTACTACGAGCTTTAATGCATGAAACGATATTTGGCTGAGAATTATTTTTATCACGTGCGATAACTAAGGTCTAGTTATTTATGGGAATCCAACTCTCTTTTTTTTCACACGCTCCTCCTCCAGGACCATATGCACCACATAACCACTTGCTCCACCCAAACTAGCGACCCACTAGAGCCGCCAGCTCCATCATTCATGTTGGCCATGAATTCAGTTAAGGATGCAGCAACTTGTTCACTAATAGCTTGGCGCATACGTACCTAATCATATTTTGGCGGCATGATCTAGGAAAACGCGAATCATAATGATTATTCATTCAGTGATTGCATTACAAGAAAATGAATAATTAAATAGAACGAAGGGTTTAAAAGGAATAAATGATTAGAAGAAACAAGCAAGGAAATATAATAATTGAACAATGTAAAATTAGGAATCAAAATATAGTCATTTTCTTAATCACAAACAATTACAAGATGAATTGTCATGCATTATAGATTATCATCGTCTAATGCTATACAACTCAAAAAGACTTTTTCTACTAACTGATGTTACAGTTTAGTTAGTGATTTACAAAGGATACTACAAATGATAATCAAATTCACCAAGAGTTAATGGGTGAATCATGTGGCTCAGGAGGCTCCTCGGTCCCACTAGAAGAAGATTTCTTTAGTGTCTTTCTAGGACGCTCGGTATCCTCCTGAATTGGCGGCTTTGGAATAGCCCCAATATAAATCATCATATGATCATAGAATTAGAGGTACAAAATCAAAGAATGAGTCGAGTAAACGAATTATGAGTCAATAAGAGTTTAATTGCGCGAATGCTATACGCTTAAGCCCACACATTTATAAATCATTATTTTCATGGATTGATCAAATCCATACCAATAATATTTAGAAATCAGTGGTTCAACAATTTATAATTTTCTTGTTCAAATGAATGGCCAATTCATTTCAACAAGACGATTATGAATCACCTTATTTAAGCATAGCTAGCTCAACGCAGAAGATCAAGATCGAATCAAATGAGAATCTATATAAGGAAAAAGATTAGTGATATGATATGGAATCCTATTTGACATGTAAATACCATACCAATCAACCTCAATTCCTAACAAACAACAAGTACAATCTCAGAAAAACTTGTTTCTAAAACAGTAAAATGTCCAAGATTAATGAAAATGGAGATTAAACGAAATGAATGGATTGATGAATCAAGAATAAGGACTTAGGAATCAATATCCTTGTAACCAAATAAATATCATCAAGAATCTTAACCATTTCGTTGGGATAATAGGCATCCACAACTTTAGTTAAACTCAGAAATAACGAGATTCACTTCAGGAATAACTTCAACGTTAGCGTTAAAATGACTAGGGTGGCTTCGTGACAATCTACGTCGTATAAATATCTCGTATAAGTATAAAATTATCATTTATAATTAAATAAATGAAAACATACCTTGTAATTCACAAGTACAAATAATCGACAAATAATACCATGGAATATTTATATATATATATATATATATATATATATATATATATATATATATATATATATATATATATATATATATATATATATATATATATATATATTCTGATATTTTTTTGTCATTATTCTAATCTCGATTAATACATATTATGTATTTACTTTATTCAGAATTTTAAATTATTGGCAAACCGGGAAGGTTAGGCTTGAAACATAGCGTAAGAATGTCGTTTAGATTATAACGGCATGAAATACGTTAGGTATCGATATTTATATTCTCAATATGACATATAAATATTTTCTATTGTCGTCGTTTAACTTTTTGTCTTACGAGTATTTTTCTTAAATTTACGATAAACCTTTTAGCGTCGTTTGTTTATATAACGTGTTAACATTTCTTAGTTTATTAGTCCCTATTTTTATATCAAAATATGAACGTTCTCGGAATGTCAATGTTTTTATTTTATATTGAGCGTTTATTTTTCGTATTTTACATGTAACTTTTATATCGCGTAACTTTAAAAAAATATCGGACATCAATAATACCCGCTTAATCGTAAATGAGATAAGTTTATATAATCGAACCACTTCATATAAGAATGTCATGAATTGGACACGTCTAAACTTTTGTGAGGAATCATATACACGTCCTGCTTTTGCTCCGTACATCTTTTATCAACACGTTGGTTGTCTATAATACTAACATTTCAACATGGTAATAGGTTGTCACCTCCATATAATTTAAGCAACTAACACATGTTCATAATAACTAACGTGTAAGCTTTTAATCTTTGCCACAAAGATTGACACAACTTTGTCTATTTCCTTATATCTTCCTTTTTCTAAGTTTACCATCTTGGCCAAAATTAATTTCACTTGCTCTTTAAACGTTCAAATTCATAAAGATATATTTTAAGTGGTCTAAACACTTATGTTGGAGTGTGAAGACATGTTTTCTATTACAATATCTCTAACCAAATAGTTTAAGAAATTTTCATTTTTCAAAGAACAAACAATCATGTGTACGCATGAATGGTTCTCGCAAGGTTATAGTTTATGACTCGGAAGAGTTGGGTCACGCCTAGCTTTTGGGTACATCCTACTTCTTGGTTCGTTAGACGCGGGTTCGAGTGCGTATTTTTGTTGGAGTTTTGAGTTGGTATCTTTGTTAGTATTCGAGCTCGTGTTTTGGGTCGAATCTTAGGCAGATTTTACTTCATTAGTAATCGTGTTATGTTGATATATATACTCGGGCATCGCGACTTCAATTGACTCCTATCCATGTGGAGATAAGGTATTACCCGATATCAACCAAATATTACGATTTGCTATTGCTTAACTATTCATGTGAAATATTTAAAGCGAAGAACCGTAACTTGCAGTTTGAGAATTAGAATGAAGAGTTCTTCCTCACGTCATTTTCATGCAAATAGTTAAACATTTACACTTTTGGTCCTTGAGTTATTAACTTAGATACAAATATGTATCATAGAGTTTTAAAGTAACTCTTTTGATCTTTGATAAATTTTATGCTTTTTAAAACTAGTCCAAAAATTAAAATTTTATTATTTTATTAATAAAGTAATTGTATTTATAAAAATTGTTTACGTTTTCGCTTATATCTCTAAGACGCGCCACTTTATTTTAGGTTGTCGTTAGAAGCTCGTAGTTTCTGGATTATCTTATTTCATCATTTCACTTTCGTTACTATTATCTAGATCATTGTCCACGCTTGATATTGATATTGCTAAGGTGAGTCTATAGCCTCGCTTTTAAATTCTTTAATTGTTTTAGAAACTTGCGAGGGGGAGAACATGCTTGTTCTATTAAAAATAAAGAGTACTACTATAAGTTGCGGTAAACCAATTAAATGGTGCAACTAGTAGTTGTGGAAACTCTATTTACTTGAAAAGTATTTATTGAAAATGAAGGGTACAACAAGACTTGCTGTAAACCCATGAATGGGTGCAACCAGAAGTTGTCGTAAACCCTATTTATTTTAAAATAGAACAAAAGGGACCCGATTGTATGCTTAGACGAAAGTTATTACATAACTTAGCTTACAGCCTTAAAAAGACCCACATCCCATCATGAATTGTTAATCGAAAGAACGTTAATACTATGGATAGATCTATCGGGGTGACGCCCAGTCCGATGCGATTAGCTATCGTAATGTATAGTGAAGCACATGTGTATTGAAGCACATCGGATGCATTAGTATAAGAGAAATATACGCACTTGGCTGGTGTGTTGGTGGGCTGAAATAAATATATGTTAACGTTCAATGTCATGAGGCTTATGTAATAACACCGATAATTATGTCCGTACAACATAATTGTCTTTCGATGAATTTTTAACCATGGAAGGTTATTCAAAATACGTGTGTTCTCTTTATTTAATTTAAACTCTATGGATTCACTCAACAATTTTTGTTGATTTTATAGCATGTTTAATCTCAGGTCCATAAAGAAGGTACTCAAGGAAGGTGGTTTCATGAAGCTTGCTAAATTTTGGTGACTCTGGCCCGCTTTTATAAAATATATCCATTCAAAACAACTTTTATCTTTTGATGTGTACTGTAAATATTTTAAAATTATCTGGGACCGTATATTGATTATTATCTTTTGAATGAATGAATGGATGTTATATTAAAACGACTCGTTTTGAGCCGTTTTCTATAATTTTGTGATTGTATCATGTAAGTAACACTCAAGGACCCTTCCACTAATGTGACCCGATTTTGAGAGTGTTACAACCAACGACTCTTCCGCTGATTTGAAATGTGAAATATTTGGGGGTGTTACAGTTTGGTACCAGAGCTCTCGTTATAGAGAACGAAGGATTTTAAAACCAAGGTTTTGAATAAAACATTTAAAAAACCTTTTAACTATAAATATTTTTAATAAATATTTTGAGCAAAATGTTTAAAAATCTTTTGACTATAACGGTGCCGAAGAATTCCCGAGTTACCGACAAGGCCAGATTGAGAAGTGTTATTTTAATATATATATATATATATATATATATATATATATATATATATATATATATATATATATATATATATATATATATATATATATATATATAACTTGGATTATATATATATATATATATATATATATATATATATATATATATATATATATATATATATAACTTGGATTTTATATATATATATATATATATATATATATATATATATATATATATATATATATATATATATATATATATATATATATATATATATATATATATATATATATATATATATATATATATATATATAGAGTAAGGATCCAGTGAGAAGAAACTTAAAATAAGAAGTGGTGAGAAGAAGCTAAAACCACATATTTGAGATGCAACGACTTGTATTAGATGCAATTATATTCATGTAGATGCACTATATTGAGTTTGGAAGTTAATTTGATGTGTAGATGGTGCAAATTAATTTTCATGATTTTCGCACGTGTAGAAGAACAAAAATATAGATAAATCATAAAATGCATCTAAAATACGTATATGCATCTAATTAAAAGCTATACAACACGTTATAATGCATTATAATGCATTTAAGATTATAAAGATGCATCTAATTTAAGTGGATGCATCTCGAATATTCGGTTATAGTTTCTTCTTATCCTTCTTATTTTAAGGTTTCTTCTCATTTGATCCTAACTCTCTATATATATATATATATATATATATATATATATATATATAAATATATATGTATATATATATATATATATATATATATATATATATATATATATATATATATATATATATATATATATATATATATATATATATATATATATATATATATATATATATATATATATATATATATATATATATATATATATATATATATATATATATATATATATATATTGTAATTTGATTACATGATTGTTTGATGATTATTTTAATACTTATACGAGGTATTTATACGACGTAGATTGTCACAAGGAACCCTAACTCTTCTAGCAAATCAATCGGAGCTATTTCTGTAGGAATTCTAGCTATTCCAGATCTAAACCAAGTTGTGGATGTTTATGATCCCAACCAAAATGGTTGATATTCCAAGAAATGTTGATATTAGTTGATTGTGATATTAAAGATAAATTGTCGAGATTAAATCTAATATCGATATCATGACGATCTTTCCTTATAGAGTGGAGTTTGACAAAACCTCACCACCTAGAAATGTGTCATCTGAATCGGTGTCACCTAGTTCTTAAATTTGAAATCGAAAAGGTAAATGTTGCACTTGAGGCTTTCATTAGAACCGTTACCTAAAAGCCTCATGCCACTAGTACCTTTCCGAGAAGTCTAATTGAATGTGTGAGTCATTTCCTACTCATGACTCATTTGATAACTATTGTTATAAGAGCTATAGAATTGGAAATTAAGTGTTGTTCATATCGAGTTTTTATTTCCCTTTCAAGGTCTAAGAATAAGGTTGAAAGTATTGGAGAATGAGGTAGGATGTCGCATTGAGTATAAGTTGGTTGAAACTTGAATAAAGTCAAATGTAACTCGTATGGAATACGAGATTGTTAAGAGGAAGTCGTTAAGTCCTGTGGTTGAATTATAAGGTTTTAAATGATTGTTGGTTCGTGTTAAAGGTTGTTCCTAGGCCGTTGTCCAATGACGCGGATGCCCAGTGTCCAAGAAATAAATTGAAGAAATATTCTTCTGAATTGGGACCGATGGATCTTCCAGGACAGGTGGAACACCTAATGACTCATGTAGATTAGTATTCATTGTAGTATCTTTTAAAATCCCTAACTTAACTGAGACATCAGTTGGTAGGATGAGTCCTTGGAATTGTATGACATGGCGACAGGTATTGTGTTACGGTACAATTTTTGACTTGTTTGTGATTAATGAAAAGACTACCTTTGATTGCTAAATCCTACATGTATCGATGTTATCTATCTTTTCTTGCTTCTTCCTAATGTTCGCATTAGTGATGCAACCATTGAACAAGTACTCATTTTGGATAGAGTTGTGTTGTAGATTCTTCTCTTTGTATTCCTGTGTGCCATCGAGGTCATGAACCTCATGATTATTTGGCTAAGCTCATTTCCTATCATATTATGATTAGTTCTTGGTGAACAACTCTTCATCACTCCTTTGGTAGATCACTCATTGTTTTTATAAGTAATACAATACCATCTGGGGGAACGTATGAAATTCTTATTTATATATGAGTTATTTAAATCGATACTATTAGTAGTTACTGTCGAAATAAAGCTTTTATTAAACATCTTGTAAATTAAATTGCTTTCATAATGATCAACATTTCGGTAAATATCATTTTATGTTTATTTCATAATTAAACATGAATATTTATTTTAAATATGATGACAAAATTTTGACGAACTGAGTATTGCATCGTTAATCCTAAGCTGTACATAGAAGCGCGCCTATGTACAATTTAGAAGGGAACATGCAAGGCTGATTAGTAGTCACCATGAAGTTGTTAATAAACACTACATTTTTCTTTATAGTTATGAAGGATTAAATTTTTATGAGATCTGCAAGAAGTGCAAAAATAGGGACATATTGTTAGAGACACCTACATATGTGCCCGTACCATTTTTCCGAATTGAATTTACTTATCTGTGGATATTGTCTTATTTGACAATTGACAACCCCTTCTTGTTCAATTCTCTCATGATAAGATTCTTTGTAAAATTTTCTAATTATCGAGTGTTGATACCCGACTGGGTGTATCGGCGTTCCTATCATTTCTTTGATTAGATTCCATTTGAATGATATGGGTAACGATCCGAGGTACTTCCAGATGCTTAAACAAATCATGAAAACATAGGATATATCTATGTTCGTTAATGTTTTTGTCTTTATCTGATTTGAAATTCTCTCGCGTAGATCACGCGTTGACCTTACTCTTTTAATGTTAGCTATTTCTCCAGATATCCTTGATTTTGTGAAGGGTTACGAGTTATTCTTAGTATTTTGAGAAGTTCTCGTTTTGTCAACTGTAATGAAACTAGAAAGCTGGTAGTGCCATTAGGATGGATTGGTTAAGTATGCCATGATGTCATTGTCTTAATTGATGGGAACTCGAGTAGAATTCCCCAAAAAGATAAGATGTTGATTATCAAAAGTGATCTAAATAATTCCCGATGGGTGACCGTATCCTACATTTAGGCTTGAAATTATACCATGAATGGTTGTGAACTAGTCATAGATCTTGTAATCTAGAAAGAACCTAAGGTGAATTTATTAAAAGATGATCCTGTTATCTGAGACTTTATGAGGTATTTGTTGATGAATTACCTAGAATTTCGCCATTAATGCAAGTTGAATTTCATATTGATTATATTCCCAGTGTTGCATCTGTGGCATGTGCACCATACGTCAGCACCATCTAAATCAAAAGAGTTACCGTGCAATTGAGAGAGTTGTCAAAGAAATCTTTCATTCTACCGAGCTCGTCATCATGAAGAGCTATGGTGTTATCATTCCTTATATTTATTGATTACCGTGAATTGAATAAATTGACGATCAAAATTGATATCCATTACCCAAGATGAAAGATTTGTTCGATCATTTACAAGGTTCTAGCGTATATTCAAAATTTTGATCCGCGACATGGTTATCATCAAATTCGCGTCCGCAAAGAAGATTATCTATTCCAATCACTACATCCAGAACTCGTAATGAACATTATGAGTTTCATGTGATGTCGTTTGGATTGACCAACGTACTGGTCGCATTCACGAATTCGATGAATTGCGTGTGTAAGCTGAATTTTGATAGGTTCATGCTTGTTATCATTAAGGACCATTTGATTATTTCCAAGAGTAAGAAGGAGCTTAGTAATCATTTGTAGACTACCTTGATCTAGTTGAGGTGTGAAACATTGTGCGTTAAATATTTAAAGTGGGATGTTAGGCTTGATCCCTTACATTCTTTGACCGTGTGTTTAATGGTAGAGGAATCTATCTTGACTCTTCGAAGATCGGAGCCATTAAGGCTTTGGGTTATACCAAAAAGGAAGTGCGAAGATGTTTCGATAGATATTTATCAAAGGATTATTTAAGGAATTATTCTCTCATACCTGTAATATCATCGACATATAGGAGAAGAAAAGTTGTGTCATTTCCTTTCCGATAAATAAAAAGGGAGGAATCACACCGACTTTGACCAAATCCAACACGAGTAATATAAGTAGCAAACCGCTGAAACCATGCCCGAGGTGCCTGCTTAAGACCATACAGAGATCGCTGTAACAAACATACATAATCAGAGTGTACAGAATCACGAAACCCATGAGGTTGATGCATATAAACAGTCTCCGTCAAATCACCATGAAGAAAAGCATTCTTAACATCAAGCTGATGAACGAGCCAATGCCGTGAAATAGCTAAACTCAGAACAGTCCGTATAGTACCTGGTTTAATAACCGGACTAAAAGTCTCATCCACATCAATAACGTTAACCTGCGTACTACCATTCGCTACACGGCGAGCCTTATACCGACTCAGAGATCCATCAGCTAAATACTTGTGACGATATAACCATAAACAACGAACAATATTAACATCTACCGGTTGAGGTACCAAAATCCAAGTGTTATTTTTAATAAGTGCATTATATTCATCTGTCATAGCTGAGTGCCAATGGGGATCATGAAACACATCATTATACGACTTAAGTAACGGTGATATGTTGGAAACAAGACAATTATACTTTGGATTAGGACGATTTGTCCCAACATGAAACCGAGTGACCAACATGAAACATTATGAGTTTCATGTGATGTCGTTTGGAACCAAACGGGAAAACCATTTCATCAAACGTGGCATGACGAGAAACGATAATAGTGTTGTGATGAATATCCAGACAACGGTATCCACGGTGATTGGTGGCATGTCCTAAGAAAATGGAAGGGGTAGCCCGAGGTTCAAGCTTGTGATTAGCATCACGGGGAGGGTATCAAAGGCACCCAAACATACGTAAGATAGTGTAGTCGGGTGTAGCACCAAAAAGGCGGGTAAAAGGGACCTCATTATCTATGGCACGAGAAGACAAAATGTTTAGTAAGTAGACAACCATGTTAAGTGCTTCAGCCCAATAGTTAGGAGGAAGGTGTGCTTGAAATAATAGGGTTCGGATTAAATTATTGATGGTTCGTATCATGCGCTCATATTTTCCGTTTTGTTGGGAAGTACGTGGACAGGAAAAACGAAACTGAATGCCATTGGTAGCAAACAACTTATGAAAGGCTTGGTTATCAAACTCACCTCCATGATCACACTGAAAAGACTTGATGTCACACTTAAATTGAGTGCGAACAAACGAAGGAAACAACAAAAAATTAGACAGAACATCAGACTTGCGAACCAAAGGATAAACCCATACATATTGTGTATAATGATCTAGAACCAAAACATAGTATTTCAAACAAGACAAGCTTGGAACTAGAGACGTCCATAAATTTGAGTGAACAATGTCAAAAGCAGAAGAAACCAAAGTACTAGAACTAACAAATGGAAGCTTCACGTGCTTGCCAAGCTGACAGGCATGACATAGCACGGGAAATTTCTATTTATTACATGAAATTGAATTACTAGATAAAACACGACGTAACACTTCACTTCCGGGATGTCCAGGACGTTGATGCCACGTGTACTGACTTGTAAAGAAAGCATGAGGAATGGTGGAGGGCTTCGTGACAAGATAAAGATCGCCAGTGCTATCACAGCGGAGCAGCACCCGACGAGTTTGGAAGTCCTTAACAGAAAAGCCACAAGGGTCAAACTCGATAGTACAACTATTATCGCAGACAAACTGACGCACATAAATTAAGTTTTTGACAATATTAGGAGTAATCAAGACATTATTTATATGAAGTGGGCGATACGGAGTTGATATAACGCTACTACCAGAGTTGATAACAAGAATAGAGTGACCATCCCCAACAGAGACAGATGAATAAATACAAGAATTAAAAATATCATTTAAATTAGATACCGAACTATTAAGATGAGAACTCGCACCTGTGTCCATGTTCCAATTGGCCGAACCAGGTTCCTGAATTGTAGTTGTATTAAAAGCAGCAAGTAAAGTAGTTTCGTACCCCTGAAGAACTGGACCAGTAGAGAAACCCATATGACCACTTGAACCAGAAGCAGCCTGGGAGCTCATGGTAGAAACATGTTGAACATGCTGAGGTTGGTGAGCCTGCAATGCTGATGAAACCGAATAGTAGCCCGGTTGAGGAGAGAAATAGGCAGGCTGAACAGCAACTGGTGGAAGCGGGTAAGGAACATAATGTTGGGCCGGCTGAGGTGCATAATGCTGGGTTGGCGGAACATATTGTGATGCCGATGGAGTGGAGAAACCAGGTGGATAATTATAGGTAGCATACGCAACAGGTGAAGGAGTATCATGTACAGTAGGACCACAATACTTGGTGCCTATGCACAAAACCTTTTCATCAAAACTAAGTTTCGCCATTAGTGCCTTCAAAGTGTCCATGTCGGTAGAGAGAGCACCACTAGGATGTTGAGGACCTCGAGAAGGTGAACCAGAACCATGTACGCCGTTGTGCAAATACCTACAATTTTCTCCCCAACGACACACATTGCGAAGAAAATTGTTGCACGGTCGAAAAACATTCTCCGTAGAATTCTGAGGACGGCGAGGATTAGCAGCATTATTAGCCAACAAAACCGTAGGTGAAGATGAAGAGGAGTCTACATATGGATCAGGAGCAAGTGACTTGAGACGCATCTCCTCCGTGGTAAGCATAGATCGGACGGTCTTGAGATCTGGAAAGACTTCCCGGTGCACATTAATACCATAAACCGTAGCATATTTTGGAGGCAAACCCGCCAAGACTATGTTAACCACAGTCTCATTGGTAATAGAGGAACCAAGCCCTTTGAGAATTGATGTGATCATAGAATTAGAGGTACAAAATCAAAGAATGAGTCGAGTAAACGAATTATGAGTCAATAAGAGTTTAATTGCGCGGATGCTATACGCTTAAGCCCACACATTTATAAATCATCATTTTAATGGATTGATCAAATCCATACCAATAATATTTAGAAATCAGTGGTTCAACAATTTATAATTTTCTTGTTCAAATGAATGGCCAATTCATTTCAACAAGACGATTATAAATCACCTTATTTAAGCATAGCTAGCTCAACGCAGAAGATCAAGATCGAATCAAATGAGAATCTATATAACGAAAAAGATTAGTGATATGATATGGAATCCTATTTGACATTTAAATACCATACCAATCAACCTTAATTCTTAACAAACAACATACAATCTCAGAAAAACTTGTTTCTAAAACAGTAAAATGTCCAGGATTAATGAAAATGGAGATTAAACGAAATGAATGGATTGATGAATCAAGAATAAGGACTTAGGAATCAATATCCTTGTAACCAAATAAATATCATCAAGAATATTAACCATTTCTTTGGGATAATAGGCATCCACAACTTTAGTTAAACTCAGTAATAACGAGATTCACTTCAGGAATAACTTCAACGTTAGCGTTAAAATGACTAGGGTGGCTTCGTGACAATCTACGTCGTATAAATATCTCGTATAAGTATAAAATTATCATTTATAATTAAATAAATGAAAACATACCTTGTAATTCACAAGTACAAATAATCGATAAATAATACCATGGAATATATATATATATATATATATATATATATATATATATATATATATATATATATATATATATATTCTGATATTTGTTTGTAATTATTCTAATCTCGATTAATACATATTATGTATTTACTTTATTCAGAATTTTAAATTATTGGCAAACCGGGAAGGTTAGGCTTGAAACATAGCGTAAGAATGTCGTTTAGATTATAACGGCATGAAATACGTTAGGTATCGATATTTATATTCTCAATATGACATATAAATATTTTCTATTGTCGTCGTTTAATTTTTTGTCTTACGAGTATTTTTCTTAATTTTACGATAAACCTTTTAGCGTTGTTTGTTTATATAACGTGTTAACATTTGTTAGTTTATTAATCCCTATTTTTATATCAAAATATGAACGTTCTCTAAATGTCAATGTTTTTATTTTATATTGAGCGTTTATTTTTCGTATTTTACATGTAACTTTTATATCGCGTAACTTTAAAAAAAATATCGGACATCAATAATACCCGCTTAATCATAAATGAGATAAGTTTATATAATCGAACCACTTCATATAAGAATGTCATGAATTGGACACGTCTAAACTTTTGTGAGGAATCATATACACGTCCTGCTTTTGCTCCGTACATCTTTTATCAACACGTTGTTTGTCTATAATACTAACATTTCAACATGGTAATAGGTTGTCACCTCCATATAATTTAAGCAACTAACACCTGTTCATAATAACTAACATGTAAGCTTTTAATCTTTGCCACAAAGATTGACACAACTTTGTCTATTTCCTTATATCTTCCTTTTTCTAAGTTTACCATCTTCGCCAAAATTCATTTCACTTGCTCCTTAAATGTTCAAATTCATAAAGATATATTTTAAGTGGTCTAACCACTTATGTTGGAGTGTGAAGACATGTTTTCTATTTCAATATCTCTAACCAAATAGTTTAAGAAATTTTCATTTTTCAAAGAATAAACAATCATGTGTACGCATGAATGGTTCTCGCAAGGTTATAGTTTATGACTCGGAAGAGTTGGGTCACGCCTAGATTTTAGGTACATCCTACTTCTTGGTTCGTTAGACGCGGGTTCGAGTGCGTATTTTTGTTGGAGTTTTGAGTTGGTATCTTCGTTAGTATTCGAGCTCGTGTTTTGGGTCGAATATTAGGCAGATTTTATTTCATTAGTAATCGTGTTATGTTGATATATATACTCGGGCATCGCGACTTCAATTGACTCCTATCCATGTGGAGCTAAGGTATTACCCGATATCGACCAAATATTACGATTTGCTATTGCTTAACTATTCATGTGAAATATTTAAAGCGAAGAACCGTAACTTGCAATTTGAGAATTAGAATGAAGAGTTCTTCCTCACGTCATTTTCATGCAAATAGTTAAACATTTACACTTTTGGTCCTTGAGTTATTAACTTAGATACAAATATGTATCATAGAGTTTTAAAGTAACTCTTTTGATCTTTGATAAATTTTATGCTTTTTAAAACTAGTCCTAAAATTAAAATTTTATTATTTTATTAATAAAGTAATTGTATTTATAAAAACTGTTTACGTTTTCGCTTATATCCCTAAGACGCGCCACTTTATTTTAGGTTGTCGTTAGAAGCTCGTAGTTTCTGGTTTATCTTATTTCATCATTTCACTTTCGTTACTATTATCTAGATCATTGTCCACGCTTGATATTGATATTGCTAAGGTGAGTCTATAGCCTTGCTTTTAAATTCTTTAATTGTTTTAGAAACTTGCGAGGGGGAGAACATGCTTGTTCTATTAAAAATAAAGAGTACTACTATAAGTTGCGGTAAACCAATTAAATGGTGCAACTAGTAGTTGTGGAAGCTCTATTTACTTGAAAAGTATTTATTGAAAATGAAGGGTACAACAAGAGTTGCTGTAAACCCATGAATGGGTGCAACCAGAAGTTGTTGTAAACCCTATTTATTTTAAAATAGAACACAAGGGACCCGATTGTATGCTTAGATGAAAGTTATTACATAAGTTAGCTTACAGCCTTAAAAAGACCCACATCCCATCATGAATTGTTAATCGAAAGAACGCTAATACGATGGATAGATTTATCGGGGTGACGCCCAGTCCGATGCGATTAGCTATCACAATGTGTAGTGAAGCACATGTGTATTGAAGCACATCGGATGCATTAGTATAAGAGAAATATACGCATTTGGCTGGTGTGTTGGTGGGCTGAAATAAATATATGTTAACGTTCAATGTCATGAGGCTTATGTAATAACACCGATAATTATGTTGTATGTTCAATGTCACGAGGCTTATGTAATAAGACCGATAATTATGTCCGTACAACATAATTGTCTTTCGATGAATTTTTAACCATGGAAGGTTATTCAAAATACTTGTGTTCTCTTTATTTAATTTAAACTCTATGGATTCACTCAACAATTTTTGTTGATTTTATAACATGTTTAATCTCAGGTCCATAAAGAAGGTACTAAAGGAAGGTTAAATTTTGGTGACTCTGGCCCGCTTTTATAAAATATATCCATTCAAAACAACTTTTATCTTTTGATGTGTACTGTAAATATTTTAAAATTATCTGGGACCGTGTATTGATTATTATCTTTTGAATGAATGAATGGATGTTTTGTTAAAACGAATCGTTTTGAGCCGTTTTCTATAATTGTGTGATTGTATCATGTAAGTAACACTCAAGGACCCTTCCGCTAATGTGACCCGATTTTGAGAGTGTTACAACCAACGACTCTTCCGCTGATTTGAAATGTGAAATATTTGGGGGTGTTACAGTTTGGTACCAGAGCTCTCGTTATAGAGAACGAAGGATTTTTAAAACCAAGGTTTTGAATAAAACATTTTAAAAACCTTTTAACTATAAATGTTTTTAATAAATATTTTGAGTAAAATGTTTAAAAATCTTTTGACTATAACGGTGCCGAAGAATTCCCGAGTTACCGACAAGGCCAAATTGAGAAGTGTTATTTTAATATATATATATATATATATATATATATATATATATATATATATATATATATATATATATATATATATATATATATATATATATATATATATATATATATATATATATATATATATATATATATATATATATATATATATATATATATATATATATATATATATATATATATATATATATATATATATATATATATATATATATATATATATATATATATATATATATATATATATATATATATATATATATATATATATATATATATATATATATATATATATATATATATATATATATATATATATATATATATATATATATATATATATATATATATATATATATATATATATATATATATATATATATATATATAACTTGGATTATATATATATATTGTAATTTGATTACATGATTGTTTGATGATTATTTTAATACTTATACGAGGTATTTATACGACGTAGATTGTCACAAGGAACCCTAACTCTTCTAGCAAATCAATCGGAGCTATTTCTGTAGGAATTCTAGCTATTCCAGATCTAAACCAAGTTGTGGATGTTTATGATCCCAACCAAAATGGTTGATATTCCAAGAAATGTTGATATTAGTTGATTGTGATATTAAAGATAAATTGTCGAGATTAAATCTAATATCGATGTCATGACGATCTTTCCTTATAGAGTGGAGTTTGACAAAACCTCACCACCTAGAAATGTGTCATCTGAATCGGTGTCACCCAGTTCTTAAATTTGAAATCGAAAAGGTAAATGTTGCACTTGAGGCTTTCATTAGAACCGTTACCTAAAAGCCTCATCCCACTAGTACCTTTCCGAGAAGTCTAATTGAATGTGTGCGTCATTTCCTACTCATGACTCATTTGATAACTATTGTTATAAGAGCTATAGAATTGGAAATTAAGTGTTGTTCATATTGAGTTTTTATTTCCCTTTCAAGGTCTAAGAATAAGGTTGAAAGTATTGGAGAATGAGGTAGGATGTCGCATTGAGTATAAGTTGTTTGAAACTTGAATAAAGTCAAATTTAACTCGTATGGAATACGAGATTGTTAAGAGGAAGTCGTTAAGTCCTGTGGTTGAATTATAAGGTTTTAAATGATTGTTGGTTCATGTTAAAGGTTGTTCCTAGGCCATTGTCCAATGACGCGGATGCCCAGTGTCCAAGAAATAAATTGAAGAAATATTCTTCTGAATTAAGACCGATGGATCTTCCGGGACAGGTGGAACACCTAATGACTCATGTAGATTAGTATTCATTGTAGTATCTTTTAAAATCCCTAACTTAACTGAGACATCAGTTGGTAGGATGAGTCCTTGGAATTGTATGACATGGCGACACGTATTGTGTTACGGTACAATTTTTGACTTGTTTGTGATTAATGAAAAGACTACCTTTGATTGCTAAATCCTACATGTATCGATGTTGTCTATCTTTTCTTGTTTCTTCCTAATGTTCGCATTAGTGATGCAACCATTGAACAAGTACTCATTTTTGATAGAGTTGTGTTGTAGATTCTTCTCTTTGTATTCATGTGTGCCATCGAGGTCATGAACCTCATGATTATTTGGCTAAGCTCATTTCCTATCATATTATGATTAGTTCTTGGTGAACAACTCTTCATCACTCCTTTTGCAGATCACTCATTGTTTTTATAAGTAATACAATACCATCTGGGGGAACGTATGAAATTCTTTTTTATATATGAGTTATTTAAATCGGTACTATTTGTAGTTACTGTCGAAATAAAGCTTTTATTAAACATCTTGTAAATGAAATTACTCTCATAATGATGAACATTTCGGTAAATATCATTTTATGTTTATTTCATAATTAAACATGAATATTTATTTTAAATATGATGACAAAATTTTGACGAACTAAGTATTGCATCGTTAATCCTAAGTTGTACATAGAAGCGCGCCTATGTACAATTTGGAAGGGACCATGCAAGGCTGATTAGTAGTCACCATGAAGTTGTTAATAAACACTACATTTTTCTTTATAGTTATGAAGGATTAAATTTTTATGAGATCTGCAAGAAGTGCAAAAATAGGGACAGATAGTTAGAGACACCTACATATGTGCCCGTGCCATTTTTCCGAATTGAATTTGCTTATCTGTGGATATTGTCTTATTTGACAATTGACAACCCCTTCTTGTTCAATTCTCTCATGATAAGATTCTTTGTAAAATTTTCTAATTATCGAGTGTTGATACCCGACTGGGTGTATCGGCGTTCCTATCATTTCTTTGATTAGATTCCATTTGAATGATATGGGTAACGATCCGAGGTACTTCCAGATGCTTAAACAAATCATGAAAACATAGGATATATCCATGTTCGTTAATGTTTTCGTCTTTATCTGATTTGAAATTCTCTCACGTAGATCACGCGTTGACCTTACTCTTTTAATGTTAGCTATTTCTTCAGATATCCTTGATTTTGTGAAGGGTTACGAGTTATTCTTAGTATTTTGAGAAGTTCTCGTTTTGTCAACTATAATGAAACTGGAAAGTTGGTAGTGCCATTAGGATGGATTGGTTAAGTATGACATGATGTCATTGTCTTAATTGATGGGAACTCGAGTAGAATTCCCCAAAAAGATAAGATGTTGATTATCAAAAGTGATATAAATAATTCCCGATGGGTGACCGTATCCTACATTTAGGCTTGAAATTATACCATGAATGGTTGTGAACTAGTCATAGATCTTGTAATCTAGAAAGAACCTAAGGTGAATTTATTAAAAGATGTTCCTGTTATCTGAGACTTTATGAGGTACTTGTTGATGAATTACCTAGACTTTTGCCATTAAGGCAAGTTGAATTTCATATTGATTATATTCCCAGTGTTGCATCTGTGGCATGTGCACCATACGTCAGCACCATCTAAATCAAAAGAGTTACCGTGCAATTGAGAGAGTTGTCAGAGAAATCTTTCATTCTACCGAGCTCGTCATCATGAAGAGCTATGGTGTTATCATTCCTTATATTTATTGATTACCGTGAACTGAATAAATTGACGATCAAAATTGATATCCATTACCCAAGATGAAAGATTTGTTCGATCATTTACAAGGTTCTAGCGTATATTCAAAATTTTGATCCACGGCATGGTTATCATCAAATTCGCGTCCGCAAAGAAGATTATCTATTCCAATCACTACATCCAGAACTCGTAATGAACATTATGAGTTTCATGTGATGTCGTTTGGATTGACCAACGTACTGGTCGCATTCACGAATTTGATGAATTGCGTGTGTAAGTTGAATTTTGATAGGTTCATGCTTGTTATCATTAAGGACCATCGGATTATTTCCAAAAGTAAGAAGGAGCTTAGTAATTATTTGTAGACTACCTTGATCTAGCTGAGGTGTGAAACATTGTGCGTTAAATATTTAAAGTGGGATGTTAGGCTTGATCCCTTACATTCTTTGACCATGTGTTTAATGGTAGAGGAATCTATGTTGACTCTTCGAAGATCGGAGCCATTAAGGCTTTGGGTTATACCAAAAAGGAAGTGCGAAGATGTTTCGATAGATATTTATCAAAGGATTATTCAAGGAATTATTCTCTCATACCTGTAATATCATCGACATATAGGAGAAGAAAAGCTGTGTCATTTCCTTTCTGATAAATAAAAAGGGAGGAATCACATCGGCTTTGACCAGATCCAACACGAGTAATATAAGTAGCAAACCGCTGAAACCATGCCCGAGGTGCCTGCTTAAGACCATACAGAGATCGCCGTAACAAACATACATAATCAGGGTGTACAGAATCACGAAACCCAGGAGGTTGATGCATATAAACAGTCTCCGTCAAATCACCATGAAGAAAAGCATTCTTAACATCAAGCTGATGAACGAGCCAATGCAGTGAAATAGCTAAACTCAGAACAGTCCGTATAGTACCTGGTTTAATAACCGGACTAAAAGTCTCATCCACATCAATAACGTCAACCTGCGTACTACCATTCGCTACAAGGCGAGCCTTATACCGACTCAGAGATCCATCAGCTAAATACTTGTGACGATATAACCATAAACAACGAACAATATTAACATCTGCCGGTCGAGGTACCAAAATCCAAGTGTTATTTTTAATAAGTGCATTATATTCATCTGTCATAACTGAGTGCCAATGGGGATCATGAAACGCATCATTATACGACTTAGGTAACGGTGATATGTTGGAAACAAGACAATTATACTTTGGATTAGGACGATTTGTCCCAACATGAAACTGAGTGACCATGGGGTGAACGGAGGTAGGATTTGGGTTAATGTCAGGTGTGGGTGAAGGTGGTGCATGGGTCACAATTGGAGTAATGATAGGGGTTGGGTCAGGAGGAGCAAGTGTTACGGTTGGAGGAAGAATATGAGGAGTTGTCGAACCAAATCCAGGAGGAGGGCCGAGAGTAGTAGCAGTAGGCGTTGTAGGTTTAGTGGTAGGCATAGTAGTAGGAGGAGTAGGCGTTGTAGGGTCGATGGTAGTGGGGGGAACCGTGGAAGAGGTGGGTAAAGGGGCCAGATGGATTAAACCAGTAATAATGTTGGAGGGAGAGTCCAAAAAGTCATACGATGGGTTAGCAGTTGGCGACATGGAACCAAACGGGAAAACTGTTTCATCAAACGTGACATGACGAGAAACGATAATAGAGTTGTGATGAATATCCGGACAACGGTATCCACGGTGATTGGTGGCATGTCCTAAGAAAATGGACAGGGTAGCCCGAGGTTCAAGCTTGTGATTAGCATCACGGTGAGGGTATCAAAGGCACCCAAACATACGTAAGATAGTGTAGTCGGGTGTAGCACCAAAAAGGCGGGTAAAAGGGACCTCATTATCTATGGCACGAGAAGACAAAATGTTTAGTAAGTAGACAACCATGTTAAGTGCTTCAGCCCAATAGTTAGGAGGAAGGTGTGCTTGAAATAATAGGGTTCGGATTAAATTATTGATGGTTCGTATCATGCGCTCATATTTTCCGTTTTGTTGGGAAGTACGTGGACAGGAAAAACGAAACTGAATGCCATTGGTAGCAAACAACTTATGAAAGGCTTGGTTATCAAACTCACCTCCATGATCACACTGAAAAGACTTGATGTCACACTTAAATTGAGTGCGAACAAACGAACGAAACAACAAAAAATTAGACAGAACATCAGACTTGCGAACCAAAGGATAAACCCATACATATTGTGTATAATGATCTAGAACCAAAACATAGTATTTCAAACAAGACAAGCTCGGAACTGGAGACGTCCATAAATCCGAGTGAACAATGTCAAAAGCAGAAGAAACCAAAGTACTAGAACTAACAAATGGAAGCTTCACGTGCTTGCCAAGCTGACAGGCATGACATAGCACGGGAAGTTTCTCTTTATTACATGAAATTGAATTACTAGATAAAACATGACGTAACACTTCACTTTCGGGATGTACAGGACGTTGATGCCACGTGTACTGACTTGTAAAGAAAGCATGAGGAATGGTGGAGGGCTTCATGACAGGATAAAGATCGCCAGTGCTATCACAGCGGAGCAGCGCCTGACGAGTTTGGAAGTCCTTAACAGAAAAGCCACAAGGGTCAAACTCGATAGTACAATTATTATCACAGACAAACTGACGAACATAAATTAAGTTTTTGACAATATTAGGAGTAATCAAGACATTATTTATATGAAGTGGGCGATACGGAGTTGATATAACGCTACGACCAGAGTTAATAACTAGAATAGAGTGACCATCCCCAACAGAGACAGATGAATAAATACAAGAATTAAAAATATCATTTAAATTAGATACCGAACTATTAAGATGAGAACTCTCACCTGTGTCCATGTTCCAATTGGCCGAACCAGGTTCCTGAATTGTAGTTGTGTTAAAAGCAGCATGTAAAGTAGTTTCGTACCCCTGAAGAACTGGACCAGTAGAGAAACCCATATGACCACTTGAACCAGAAGCAGCCTAGGAGCTCATGGTAGAAACATGTTGAACATGCTGAGGTTGGTGAGCCTGCGATGCTGATGAAACCGAATAGTAGCTCGGCTGAGGAGAGAAATAGGCAGGCTGAACAGCAACTGGTGGAAGCGGGTAAAGAACATAATGTTGGGCCGGCTGAGGTGCAAAATGATGGGTTGGCGGAACATATTGTGATGCCGCTGGAGTGGAGAAACCAGGTGGATAATTATAGGTAGCATACGCAACAAGTGAAGGAGTATCATGTACAGTAGGACCACGATACTTGGTGCCTATGCACAAAACCTTTTCATCAAAACTAAGTTTCGCCATTAGTGCCTTCAAAGTGTCCATGTCGGTAGAGAGAGCACCACTAGGATGTTGAGGACCTCGAGATGGTGAACCAGAACCATGTACGCCGTTGTGCAAATACCTACAATTTTCTCCCCAACGACACACATTGCAAAGAAAATTGTTGCACGGTCGAAAAACATTCTCCGTAGAATTCTGAGGACGGCGAAGATTAGCAGCATTATTAGCCAACAAAACTGTAGGTGAAGATGAAGAGGAGTCAACATATGGATCAGGAGCAAGTGACTTGAGACGCATCTCCTCTGTGGTAAGCATAGATCGGACGGTCTTGAGATCTGGAAAGACTTCCCGGTGCACAATAATACCATAAACCGTAGCATATTTTGGAGGCAAACCCGCCAAGACTATGTTAACCACAGTCTCGTTGGTAATAGAGGAACCAATCCCTTTGAGAATTGATGTGATAGATTCAATCTTCTTGAAGTAACCGTCAATTGATAAATCACCTAGCTTTAAAGAATGAAGTTCAGCCTCCAAAGCAAGAGAGCAATCTCTCTTATTGTCCTGGAATATTTTTGCCAGAATAGTCCACGCTACTTTGGCTGATTCCGGACGTTCATCGACCATACAACCTTGAAGAGACTTGGAAATTGTAGTAAAGATCCAAGATAATAAAATTTTATAAATTTTTAACCACTCTGCATCCGGAGGAGGGACGTCACTAGGGCCTGTGGCATCAGGGGGTTTGGTTTGAATATGATCTAAGAGGTTATGACCTTTGCAAAGGTGTTCAAAAAAATACATCCAAGATGAATAATTCATTTCGTCCACATCCAATGTAACAGGAACAAGGATATGGAGATTGGTGATGGCCATGAGTTTATCCAAAACCGAGAGAGTAACGAAAGGGGGTGTTGATCCGATCATGATGATCACGGGTTAGGCTTTGTAGAATATGAACCCGAACAAAACAACTTGAAAAGAAAAACGAAAACAATGCAACAAGCAACGACGTTCGTCTCTGGGGATCGAAACCCTAGTTACGAAATGTAAGTGTTGATAATTATTGAGAAGACGCGTCGTCTCAGGGATAAAACCTTAGATTCGACGATGGGAAAAAAACAAAAAAATACTTAGGGTTTTGATTTAGATCGGTGAACCGATTTTAGGGTTTTGATTTGGATCGGTGGTTTAGGCTTGATACCATGTAAGTTATTGTGAATTATGTGTGTTTTATTAAACAACCAAAAGAGTATATATACTTTACAATAGAAGATTCTAGACAATGGGCTAGGGCCCATAATAAATACTACCGACTAACAATACCCAGATCATTTAACAAAACTCCCTTAGGAGAAGATGTTTGTGTATACCTCAAGACAACCTAGGAGGAATTGAGGAAACCATATAACTCATGACTTGGAATTTGGAGTGGCAGTTTTTGCTCTTCAACTAAGAAATTTTAGACCAAAGTATAAACAAAGATTTTTCGAACAATTACGGATCTTATTAATTATTTTCTATAAATCAACAAAAATCATGTTAACTAAATTCAAATTTATTTTTGAACATTTTTCTATAAATGGGACGAATTGAGAAAATAAAAAAAAATTACGTTTACGTTTCATAAAATTAAATATTTATTATTTAATTTCTTGTAATATTTATCGACGCTTTAAACGTCGGACTGAGCAAAACTAATAAAGATAATAGTTGAGACGAAACAAAAACTTAGAAAATATGAAGAAAGAATTTATGAGTGATTATGGTCATGATATTTATTTCATCGGGGAAAGTGAATGTAACTGCTGAAGCGTTATGTAGAAAGAATAGAGAACCAATTAAGATGTGTTCCTTAGTAGTGACCATATACAATAAATTGAACGAGCAAATTAAAAATGTACAAGCCGAGGCTTGTAAGAAAGATAATCTAGATAATGAAGGGTTTCACGACTAATGAGAACCATTAGAGATGGGAGCCGATGGCGTTAAGTGTTTAAAAGGTTGTTTGTGGTTGCCTAAATATGAAGGATTTCTAGATTTAGTCATGTTGGAATCTCATAAGTTTAAGTATTCTATTCATGCCATTTCTGATAAAAAGTATCTTTATCTAAAGAAGTTGTACTGATGGACAAATAAGAAAGGAAACATAGCCACATACGTTAGTAAATATCTAACTTTTGCAAAGGTCAAGGCTGAACACCCAAATCCATCAGGATTGCTTTTACAGCTTATTATTATTCCTGTTTGAAAGTGGGATAGAATCACCATGGATTTTATCACAAGTCTTCCAAGTTCATCATTTAGAGTTGACTCGATTTGGGTGATCGTCTACAGACTGACCAAATCTGCTTATATCATTCCAATTAACGATAGGTAATGTAGCTGTTTTTCAATCAATTAATGTTCGTTTTCCTCGACTCACTCGAATTGATATCGGACTTAACGTGAATTAATTGTTCTTGGTGAATAAAACCCTTTTTTTGGTATTTTAAGACTAAAATCTATTTAATTAAAAACTATTTAATCTAATTTAAAAATCTAATTTAAACTAATTTAAATAAAAACTATTTTGAAACTTAAAAAAAATTAATTAAACTAATATAAAGACTATTTTGAAACTTAAACAAAATTTAAAACTAATTTTATCTGAAACTAAATTAAATTAAATTTAAACTAAATTTAAAACTAATTTAAATAAAATTTAAAACTAATTAAAACAGCTACATTAAATTGGCGCCGTTGCCGCTTCGCTCGTTACGATTGAAGATTTCGTGAGACGTTTGGATTTTGGGATCCGTTCATTTTGAACGTTAATTTTCTTACAAAAAAATAAAAAACATAAAAAAATCATAAACTTAAAAATACAAAAAAAAATAAAAAATCACAAAAGCAAACTCTTTCCTAAGATTTGCACCAAAAAATTAAAAAATTTAAAAAGTAATACTTTCCTAAAGTATTACACCAAAAAAATTACGTATTATTGTTATTTTTCTTAGTTCGATTTCTTTCGTTTTTATTGTGAATATATATTTTTCTAAAAAAATACAAAAAGATTTTTCATTTACTATATTATATTACGTAGCACAATTAATTTACCTACTTTTCAAATAAGACCTTAGTTGGGATTTTATCACCTAACTATTGTATTCGAATCCACAACAAGGAAAAAGGGGCAAAATAGATAAATACTAGTAAGACGTTTGAACTCGATATATACAAACTATAAGGTGGGTATAAGACGACGCGCTATAAAAGGCCGTCTAAGGAAAAAGGTTTTTAAGTGCTTTGTGCCACCTCGTTTCCCCGCTTGCTTGTGCGTATATTGAGAGGGACGACCGATTATTGGTTTGCCAACTCAATTAGTATTAAGTATATATTTTTGTAGCTTTTTCATATTGCACCTCGAGAGGGATAATCCCTTTCCTCTCAAAGTCGATCGAGGTCACCTACCTCATTCCTTGATTTTAATTGTATGCGCACTCGCGCGCGTACATACATACCGATTGATGTACCAAATACTTCTAATTCTTCTAAAAAGAGGAAGAAGAAAAACAAAAAGACCGTCATTCAAGCCGATCCCGAGAATCGTGCTTTCGACAATACAATGGCAACAG
Organism: Glebionis coronaria; assembly: GCA_025667525.1. Lineage (NCBI taxonomy): Eukaryota > Viridiplantae > Streptophyta > Magnoliopsida > Asterales > Asteraceae > Glebionis > Glebionis coronaria. The sequence goes on from CM046876.1 coordinate 591,232,837, forward strand.
ATAACCGACCTATGATTGAGATTCTACAATCTCACGTTGAGGGAAACGATGACGCTATCGTTATCCCCGCAATTGGAGCAAATAATTTTGATATCAAAACGGGTTTTATTCAAATGGTTTTCGCTACACCATTTTTGGGTCGTTCCCAAGATGACCCCCATGATCATATCAAGAGATTTATCCATTTGACAAACACCGTCAAATACAATAGGGTGCCACAAGAGGCTATTCGTTTACAACTCTTTCCTTTTTCCCTCGAGGGACAAGCCCGGATTTGGCTTGATAAGGAACCACTCCAAAGTATTACCACATGGATCGACTTAGAGACCAAGTTCATTAACTACTTTTTCCCACCATCACGGACCACCTCTTTAAGGAATGACATCATTACCTTTGAACAAAAATATGGGGAAACGTTTAGTGAGTCTTGGGATCGTTTTAAAGAGCTTTTAAGAAAATGTCCACAACATGGTTTCACTAAAGTGCATCAAATCAATACGTTTTACAATGGTTTAACTCTTAATGACCAAGACTTACTTAATAATGCCGCGGGGGGCAATATTCTTATGAAATCAATGAACGAGGCTTGGGCCATAATTGAAAACAAGGCTAAAGTACAAACCAAGAGTGTTAGGGCTACTATGGCAAGTGCTAGTTCTAGTGAGAGCGACAAGAGAATTGATAAGCTTACTTCACTTGTTGAATCAATTGCTTTACAAACCAACGCCATAAAAGGTCAAGTAAATGCCATAAAAGAAACTTGTGAAACGTGTGAGACTTGTGGTGGACCACATTCATATTTTAATTGTGACAAGGTTTACAATAATCAACAACAAGTTTGTGCTTATAACACCACTGCTAATGAGAGGGTTCAATTTAAACCAAATGTCGATGTTAACCATTTGTCTTATAAAAGTACTAATTATTTGGCTCCCCCGGGTTTTGTAGCTCCACAAAGACCACCCCCACCCGCCCAGAATACCCAATACCAAAATAGGAACTAAGGTCCTCATATGGGTAATTTTCAAGGGAATGCAAATCAAGGGAATTTTAATGGTCAAAATCAAGGGTTTCAATATCAAAACCAAGGTTTTCATAATAACAACGGTTTTCAACCTCAATATCAAAACCAAGGTTTTACTAATCAAGGGTTTAACAATCAAGGGTTTAATCAAATGAACATTCACAATCCTCAAATGGACTTTATTCTACAAAAATTAACCGAACATGAGCGAACCATGAAAGCAATGCAAGAATCTACTAGACAAATGCAAGAGTCCAACGATAGGAAGTTCGTGCAAATGTTGCAAGCCCTTAGACCCCAAGGAGCCTTACCTTCTAATACCGAGACTAACCCTCGTGCTAATGTGAGTGCTATCACTACTCAAAGTGGAGCCACTTTAGTAGGACCTTCCATCTCTTCGCCCATAAAGGAGAGGCAAGGACCGGAGGTCATAATGAGTAATCCTACTCCCCCTCCGGTGATTCCTCCCACAACCACTCCTTGTACTAGTTCTCCATTGCCTAATGAGCCTAACTTAAAGGTTGTTCAAGAAGCGAGTCCTTATCCTTCTCAACCTTCACCATCTAAACCTAATATCCCTTATCCCTCTAGATTGAACAAAGCTAAAGTGCTCACCAAAGAGGACGTTCATGTTTCCAACATCTTGAAAATGATTTCCCAAGTGAATGTTAAAGTTAGCCTTATTGAAGCACTTGCTCAAATGCCTAAATTTGTGAAAATGTTCAAAGAATTGCTTAATAAGAAAGAAAAAATGGTTGAGCTCGTGAATACTCGTTTAAATGAGAATTGTTCCGCAATTCTTCTCAAAGAGCTTCCCGAAAAGCTAGGAGATCTCGGACGATTCGTGTTACCTTGCTCGTTTCCCCAAATTGATGATTGTATGGCTTTAGCGGATCTCGGCGCTAGCATCAATCTTATGCCACTCTCGGTATGGAAACGATTATCATTACCCGACCTTGTACCGACTCGCATGACTCTCAAGTTAGCTAATAGAACTCTCGCATACCCCGTTGGTATTGCCGAAGACGTTTTTGTTTGAGTTGGTACATTCACTTTTCCCGTGGACTTTGTTGTAGTCGACTATGAGATAGATCCTCGTATTCCGTTAATACTTGGTAGACCATTTTTAAGAACCGGAAAAGCTTTAGTTGATGTTGTCGAAGGGGAATTAATTCTTAGGGTTGGGAATGATCAACAAGTGTTTAAAATGAGGAAAATGGTAAATAAATCAAACGGAAAAGAATCGGTCAATATGATTGATGTGCTTAATTTTGATCATGAAGAAAGTTTTATCGATCCTTTTGAAACTAAAAAGTTTAACCTTAATGATTTTGTGGTACATTCGAACCCACTTTTTGAAACTTTAAATGATAATCCACTTTTTGAAGAAAATGAAGAAGCTAATTTTAGTTACGACACTTCTTTAAGTGATCTCATTTCTTTGGGTTTTGACAAGACACCTAGTGAGCCTAATGATCCTATTATCTCTATAAGTGATCCTCCCATTCTTGGTCTCCCTTTGACTCTTATATTCCAAAATTGGGGGTTACGACTTTTGAAAAGGATCCTCCACCTTTAGAGGTTGCCCCTGTTTTTAGAGGATATTCAATTTGAGGAGGATTTAGATAACTTTCTAAATTCGTATTTTCCTCATGAGGATGAGTTTTCCTATGACTCCGATGATACTTATGTTTTCACATCGAGTTTGGAAGAGGACGACTCTCCCACTTTGGATCAAAATGACATTTTGAGCTTAAATGTCAACACCTCTTGCTATTTTCCCATTAAGGAACCGGTGTCTGACCCCGGAATAGAGACTTTTGTGCTTTCATTACCATATCACCATAACACCCTTCCTTATAAGAGACTTTTGACTAAGGGTACCCCACTTTTCTTTTCCATGTGTGATTTTACCACCTCAGGGTTTATTTCCTTTTGTGATGGAAGTTATGTGTTTGACCCGGGTGGATTTTCATGGGGTATTCCTTATATGACTTTGTTTCACCTCTTTATCATGGAGAGATTTTCCTCCCTTGGAAATCTCGGTTTTCCCATGATTTTCCCATTTGAATGATGACATTCGGGAAATCGAGTCGAGCTAGAGACTCATGATAAATAAATCAAGCATCGTATAACTAGGTTATATTTTTACCTTTTACACCCTTTCCACCCTTTTTCGCCTTCACCCATTTTCACCAATAAGTGTAGGGGGAGCCAAGTAGGTTGTTTGTGTTGTGATGTTGTGTGCAAGGACATGTGCTTTAATGATCCACTTTTGGTACTTTTGACCCGACCCGTGATCCCGTGTTCCCGTGTACCCGGTTCCTTCGATAAGTTTTTGCTATTGTGATTCAATCATGTATATAAATAAGACAAATAAATGCAATCACTTTAGTTGTCTCTTCCTTAGCTCGATTTAAACAACGTACTCAATGTCCTAAGTGTAAGGGGAGTTTATTCTCCCACATGCTTAAACATTGAGGACAATGTATATATTAAGTGTAGGGGGGGGACTTCTATCGAATTTTAGTGGGCTTTTCCATGAATTTGACCTCAATTAACCGGAAAATTAAAAAAAAATTCAACATTTTTCAAAATTTTGATATATTTTGGCCTAGTAGTATTTCCATTTATTTTCTTTCCTTTTGTCATCGCATCGTATTTATATTATTCCATTTCAAGAATAAAGTCAATGATAAATAAATAAATGAAATGGTTTAACAAGTTTTGATATCTTTGATATATTAGGCCCGTCGTGAATATTTTGACTCAACCCGAGTTTACTTATCCAAGTTTACTCTAGCTAGTATCCTTACCCATATGGACCTTAATTGGTTTATTAGGCTAAGCATCCACGAGTCTCATTCCTTGAGATTTTAAATTGTAGAGAACGAGAGATGATAGAGTTGATAATAAGTTTAAGGGTTAATTCTTATTTATATGAGTTTTTGTGGCTCTTTCTTCCCGCTTGTATATTTAATTGCTTAATAAATGAGGATTTTTGCGGTGTAGATTCGATATCTTAACTCTTAGCCAAATCTTTTACCTCCTTGTAATTAAAGCATGAACACATTGAGGGTGCTAGCATTGTGGACTTCTGACTAAGGTGGCTCATAACCACTAAGTAGGAGGTATTCAGACCATGGGATCGCGGAATTTGGCCTAATATATATATCATAAATAAAGAAAGAATCAGATTAAAACATGACCTCAAGGAGCCTTAGGGAGTGGGGCATGTAGCACGAACCTTGTCATTAGAGCCTTAGGGTGTATGGCATGGTAAGCGTTGAATAAAAATTGATCAAAAATCAATTCCCTCGTTTATCGTTCAAGGAGCCTTAGGGTGTGGACAATAGATGAGAAGCATTTTTACATCTTAAAGAGCCTAAGGGTATATGATGTGAACTTGCTAAACTCCACATAAAGTCAACATGACTTTGTAGGAATAATTAATAAGTAGTACTATTGGCCAAATTTTGGGTCCGGGAATTTATTCCCCAAATCGTGTTAAATCATCCTTGATGTGGGCTTAGTTTAGTGACAACGTTTTTGAGGACGAGGTTAGGTTTTGAGTGTCGGGTTTGCACCGTTTTGCCTTCATTTTTTGGACTAATAATTATCAAATAAGTCAAATGAGCCTACGGGCGAATGACAATCCATAAAATCTAGAGATACAACGTAGGAATTGGAGAAAGAGTATTACACAATTGTCTTATATAAGTGGTTTTAACTTGAGGACTTATGGTAAACAATGATCTCGTTTTTAAGCTTGGTATTGGGAACGTGAAACTTGAGGGTGATTAATATTCATGACACCAAAGCCCTAATTTAAGTCTTAGATTTCTTTACGAGTTTTTTCCATCAAATAATTTCCAAGTTAATAAATTAAAACTTTTGTCTCCTTTTATCTTTTCATCATAGTGGTATTAGTATATCTTAATAAAGGCCGAGATGGGTTAATTATGAGAAAAATGTAACTTTATGCTTTAAAATAATGCATTGCATGGGGTCATTGCAATGGTCAAGTGTAGGGGATTTAATAAGTGTGTAAACACTTATCCTTGTGCCACTAAAATCAAGGAAAAACAAGACCTAATCATGTGTTTAGTATCGTAAAAGTTGGAATTACGCGTGGTTTTGTATTTTTGTGTTAAATAGGTACAAAATATCAAAAGGAAAGAAAACACGGGATTTCACGGTCAAACGTTGAAGAAAAGTCCAAGAAAGAGACGAAGACAAAGTCAAAAGACCAAAAGTGTGCCAAAGTTCACGAAAACCGGCAAAATCAACACGGGATTGAAGAAAAGATCAAGAAAGCAAAAAACGAGCTCGTCTTTAGCGGATTTAATCTTATATGGAGTTTAACGGGCTTGTGGGTCCCACATTGGATCTATTGGGCTTAAAAGCCCAATAGAAAAAACAAGTAAATTCAGTTTACCCTTAAAGCCCATACATGGCCCAAATCAAAGCTTTGACGGATGAAATAAAATTTGGGCCAAGCCCATTTTCATAATAAGATTGGACGGAGGAAACAATGTTGGGGTCAAAAGTCCTCCCTGGTCAACCCCTCACATAACACGTTATTCACCCCACCCACTCACGTTTTAATTAAACGTATTTACCCCACACCTCACGCTTACCCACTCCTCCATTCGATACAAACCATGCAGTTTCACCCACACCTTTCTTCTCTCCCACAAAATAAGCAGCCACCACCATTTATTTACCCAAACCCTAATTTACCATATAACAAAAATTACTCAAAAATAATTGTTGATCCCAAACATAGATCGATTTAGCTTTATGTATACGAGATTAGATCAAGTAATACACTTAGAGAAACCTTTGTATATGTTTATGACAATCTAAGTGTTATGCGGAATTAACACTTAAACAAGAACACAATGATATAAACAAACTTTCACTTTTATTAATGATATCAAACTTGCTTACAATGAAAGTAGTTTACGAATGAAAACTTATATTGAACATTAACCTAAAGGTCTTCTTTTATAGACATAAGAAGCCTTGTACAATAATCTACGTATCAGCTATTCTAGGTAAAGATAAATATAGAAAACACATTGTCGTTCCTATCTTTACTAGAAGTAATTTAGAATACAATAAACACGTAGAGTATATCTTCTCATCAGTGCTTGTCTTCATTGTATCAACGCTTGACTTTGTCTTGTCAACGCTTGAGCTGTCAGCGTTTGTTTTGCTCTTGTCAACGCTTGTTTTACTCTTGTCAGCGCTCAAGTAGATTGGCTATAATTTATTCTCAACAATCCTCCCCTAAACTTGATATCCACTCTTATGATCAAGTTACTGAATAAACATTAAGGACTAGGAGGAATCTTACAAACCTTCTCATATTGGTAATAAATAAATCTGATCAAGTCTTTTGCCACGTCACTTGAATAATCAATTTCCAGCTGAGTGTTCTTCATCTTCTCCAAGATATCCTTGGATATGAAATACTGACCATCCACAAGTAGATACTCAGCAAACTTTGTAGAACTCAAATGTTAAACACCAGCAGCTGAATACAATCTCCATTGAAGACCACTGAGGTCATCTTCAAGATCCTTCCAAATAGCAGGATCCTCATCTTTTGGTCCACACATTCTGTAACACCCCCAAATTTATACAACTCAATACAGTGGAAGACTCGTTGGTGTTACGGGATAGCACATTACTCATATCATAGACAACGCATAAAAACCGCGTCGTTTAATAATAAAGCATTTACATTCATAAATATCAAAGTTACATAGGTCCCAAGTCATTGTATTTAATACATGTTTTACAAAGAATTTGAATGGAAATAAGTATTTAGGTGCGGGCCATGAATTCTTGTTGTCTTCCCCAAATTACCTTCAAGTACCTGAGATAAAACATGTTAAAAGAAAGGTCAGCGATAACGCCGAGTGAATTCATAGAGTTTAATAAAATCCGTCAATATAACATCGGTATAAAATTATTACCAAAAATCAGTTTGTACAAATCATTGTAATAGGCTATAAAATAGCCAAAGTCATTTTATACAAATCCTTATCAAAATCATAATATAGGCATTTGCCTTAAATAAATCATTATACGAGCCAATGTCGTAAAAACATCATACAATACGTCTTATGACGTTGTATGAAAATAAAAACCGTTATATGAATATGGTTATGAAAACCAAAACACGAACATAATATCAATAGTATGACCCTGTATTGCTAGTCAGGCAATATATCGTAATTCGGTGCGTCTAGTAGTATTTCGTTAGTTGGATTATTATAAGCCGCATGACATTGTTACCTTACTAAACCAAACAACGGGTAGCTAACCCGATACTCAATTTGCCCATCTAAATTAGCGTGTCGTCACAAAGGTCACGCTATGGAAATCTTCTCATACATAAATTCGCTTACCAATCAATGTGGCACGACGGGGATCAACCGTCAAGGCGCGAACTGGGGTGATCGTCCCCAAATAGTACTATTATATGCATAAGCGTCTACCAAATCACGGTAGTTCACAATTCATGCTAATGGGACTTTTAGTGACATAACCTAACTTTAATAATCCATTTAATTTCATCTATCGGGTCCTTTAATCATTTATCAGGTCATACAATCGGGTCATACAATCATTCAGGTCCAAATCAATAAACAAACAATCGGGACAAATGGTGTCCTATTTTATAAAAACTAACATGTTATCTCCCTCACGGGTTTATAAAACATTTCATAAAAATATTTAAAAGAGTGCTAGGCTATGAACTCACGTTGGTGTGGGAAGGCGGGTTATCGGCAATTCGAACGTACGGTACGTGCTTCAATCACGAAAACCTAGACAAATAATACTCGTCTTAGACTCATGTCCAATGACTTTATAAAAATAACAATTATGTATACATATGATGATTATATATATATGATGATCAAGTGGGTTTACATATTCTCGTTTACTCATTTTAGTGTTATGTGTCGATAACTTTTATACTAGTTTACTAGTTTTACCTATTTACATATTTTAAGTCCAATTCACTTATTATAAGTTCTTTAACTTGTATTAATCCATTTCATACTTGTATTATCAGTATTTATACTTTATATGTTGGGCCTAAATGGGTTAAGCCCAATAAATAAGTTTATAAGTGTTTTAGCCCATTTTGTTGTATTATTAGTCCAATAATGTTAACTTAACTCTTTAATGTCCGTATGTCATATAGTTCGGGTTTTTATCGCTTTTTACTTGTTATATATGTTTATATATCAGTATATGAGTTTTATAAAGTTCACATTAGACGGGTCCAACCGTCTAAGTTTTATTTAACAAAAACATTAATTTTACGGTATTAGCCGAAAAGTCGTAAAAATCATGTTTATAGTTTTATAACTTATAAAACTTAACAAGTTACCATTTTTATAAAATGTCCATTATTTATCATTGTACATATTTATATAAATGTATTATATAAGTTAGTGGGTTTTAATTCATATTTTATACTATTTTTATTTGAGTGCTTATATAATACTATTATACTTTAATTTACAAAATCTGATTTTTAGTTTCATGTTCACGAAAACTGCCATATCTAGAGTTCTATATGGAGATAGAAGCTCAAATGTTTATGACATAAACTACATGATATGTGCTCCATTTAAATCTTCTATAGCTACTGTTGAATCAGCCTCTAAGTATTTTTAAAAAATCGTCCAACACAGTGAACTCAGATTTGTACTTTAAACTTGTTTTGATCATATCTCACTCATTACAATGATTCCATTGCATGGCCAACTCTCACATATGTACAAGACCCATAGCTTACTGTATATCAATCTATTCAAGTCATTTTACCAGTTTACCATATGATTCTTTACTGTTTTATACAGCCATCTAAATTAAGCAAGATTTTAACCTTGTTTCTTATAGTTTTTCATCTTTTTAAGCATGTTTATCAACACCAAATCCCCACACAATATTTTTAATCATTATTCATCATCATATACATATACATAAGTGAAAGAAATACAAGATTACATAATCAAAAATAACAAGAGGATGAGGAGAACAATCTTTATACCACCATGATGATGTAGGTTGTGATCAAAACATGGATTTTGATGGAGAAACTTGTGAATAACCAAGACCATCTTCAAGACCACCATTCGTCATGAACACCTTGTGGAAAATCAGACCTAATACTCCATAGAAACTCCTCCTTGAATGTTAAAACTTGCACCAATCTTCCTCTTTTTGAATGGAGATTAACATATGTAAGTTATAACATATGTTTGTGGTTAAAAATTGTATGATGGTGGTGTTTTGGTTGAGATGGGACGGCACAAGCAAGAGAGAAGGAGAGAGTTGTAAGTTGTTTTGCATGGAAGAAAAAGGTAGGAATGAGGAAGCTAATGGTTTTAGCTAGTTTTGGTGGTAAGTGTAAGCTTCATTGTGAAGCTAAGTTACATGTGTAACTTAGTTTTATGTAACTTTGACACCTAAGGGTGTTGTGGCCAGTTATAGTGGGGGTGGGACAAGTGTCCCACTTGTCTCATCCCCATTTATTTACGCGTACTCCTCGATTCTAGTTTCCTCGATTTGCGTGCCCTCGGGTCGTTTTACGAAAAACATTTTTATAAACTATGAACCAATGGCACAAAAAGAATCCAATAAAAATTGTCTCATCAAAAACGGAGTTCAAAAACGTAAATACGAAATCCTAGGCTTTCCGGTTTAGTCGTAAAGGACGTTAAAATAAAATCGTAAGTCCTAATCTCTTCTCGTAAATTTGTGAGTTTATGAACCAACACAAATTTAAAACTCCCAAATAATATTCACGGATAAATTTATTTTCTGAAATGTCGGACTGTCACCAAAACGGTGTATGTAAACGTAAGCACGTAACGTAGAATCCTCCGGTTTAGACGTAGTCGACGCTACTTCAAGACGTAAATCCAAGTTACTTCCCAAAAATAAGTGAGTTCATAATGTAACATTAAAATAATTTTTCAAATAAATATTGAGAGTAAAATATCAACCATAAATTGACGGATTGTCACAGCATTTACCCCTAAACAGGATCTTTGTCCTCAAAGATCATCTTACTACTCGCTTCTTATAGAGTTAAAGCCATGTGGGTATTTCCTCCACATTCGGTCTTTTCTCACAAGTGTAATTCATTACAATACGCGAGTTTCATCAAACATAACTACGGGAATAAGATCAGGCTAAATGTTGACTTACTTTCTCTATCCATGATGTTCACGGGTTTCTGATGAATGCAACTTTTCGCCGATCTAAGCTTTATTAAGAAGAATTCAGATTTTCACTTGATAGATATTCCATCAAGTTCGATATACGAAACATAATTCACGCATCTCTTGAAGTCCTTGGGTAGATCCAGCTTATATGCCTTTCAAACCAAATCTTTTACATCACCTCAATGGTCCCATACAATGGGGACTTATATCCCATGATTTGTCAGATCATTAATTCATTTCTCCAAGGTTAAAATTTTGGCATAACTTCGCTATCCATCTGGCACTTCAAGATCTACATTTCATATTCACATAACCTCTTGCCCACTACCGGCAATCAATAATCAAATCCTAATTTCTACAATCATTTCAGGTCTCGTGGGTCGAGTATTTTGTAAGGTTAGGTTCGCCATCATAGGAAACCTTAAACCTAAAAGACATGTCCAACTCACAATGGGTGTATGTCGGGTGTCTTTGTCTCAACTCTTGCTTACAGATGCTCTAATATATATCCTAACAAGATTCGATCTTGATCCTAATATGATAATTATCAATGATAATCTCTCCAAAGGAAAACGATTATACGGTCTATTACCAAAGGTCAATCATTCAAACATAGAACAACGCTTATAGTATTTTGTATCGTTGCTTTACCTCGTCCCTTCGATTGGGGTGGTACATAGTACTCTCATCAAGGTTCGTTCTCAATGACTTCTGAGCAAATCTCTAGAAATTCGATGCGAAGTGAGGATCTTGATATAGATGATCGATACAGGCACACCATGTTTACATAACTCCTTTAAATACAAAAGAGTCTATTTCTTCATCAAGATTCTATCATTAACAGGAATGATATTAGCAGATTTGGTCAGTCTGTCGACGATGACCCAAATCGAATCAAATTCAGATGATGACCTTTGCAATAGTTAGACGTTTACTAATGTATGAGGCGATCTCTGCCTTCATAATTGCCATCAGTACAACTTCTTCAGACAAAGAAACTTTTAGTCAGAAATGACATAAATAGAATACTTATACTTACAAGATTCCAATATAACTATATCTCATAATCCTCTATATTTAGACAATCACAAGTGGCCTTTTATACATTTAACGCCACCGGCTTCTCAATTCTAATGGTTCATATTAGCCGCGAACCACTTTTATTATCTATATTATCCTTTTTATAAGCATCGGCTATATTTTTAAATTGTTCGGCAACTTATTTTGTACCATCCTTACTAAAGAACACATCCTAATCGGTTCTTTATCTTTTATACATAATGTGTCAGTAATTACGTTCACTTTCCTAGATGGAATAATTATCATGACCGTATTAATTCGAAATTTCTTTCTTCATATCTTCTATGTTTTAGTTCTATCACAACTATTATTTTCATCAGTTTTGCTTAATCCGGCATCTAAAGCGTCGATAATCATTACAACTAATTAAATAATAAATATTTAATTTTTATGAAAGATAAGCGTAAAAATTTTAAATTTCATAGTTCGACCAATTATATAAAAAATTTCAAAATAAATTTGAATTTAATTAACAAGATTTTTGCTGATTTATCGAAAATAATTAAAATAATTAATAAGATCCGTAAATGTTTGAAAAACCTTCGTTTATTCTTTGGTAAAAATTTTCTTAATTGAAAAGCAAAAATTGTCGTTTCAAATTTTAAGTCATGGTTTAACTGGGTTTCCTTAATCCTTCTTAGGTTGTATTAAGGTATGCAAAAACATTTACCCCTAAACAGGACTTTAGTTAAATGTTTTGGTTATAAGGGAATGATTCCTTAAAAATTATTTTGATAACATTTATCAAAACATATTTTCACTTTCTTCTTTTTAGTAATACTCAAAGTCTTAAAAGGGCTCTTAATTTTCGAAATGTCAATATAGATCCCATTATCTATTAATCACACGGTTAAATTATGTAAAGGATTAAGTCAAGTCTTATGTTAAATATTCAAGGTACAAGTTTTAATTGTTCGGCCAATTCAAGGCAATCTATAATTAATTATTAACTTCATTCTTATTCTTATAAAAAAACAAATGGTCCTTAATGATCACGAGCATGAATTTATCAAATCACAGCCTACACACGTGATTAAGAAAATTTATGAATGCTACATGTGCATTGGTCAATCCAATCGACATCACGTGAAACTCATAATGTTCATTACAATTTCTAGATGTAGTGATTGGAATAGATAATCTTCTTCGGGGACGCGAAGTTGACGATAACCATGCCGTGGATCAAATTCTTAAAACATACGCTAAAACCTTGTAAATGATCGAACAAATCTTCCATTTCGAGTTATGGATATCGTTTTCGATTGTCAATTTACTCAGTTCAAAATAATCTATAAATATAAGGAATGATAACACCGTAGCTCTTCATGATGACGAGCTTGGTAGAATAAAATCTTTCTCCGACAACTCTCTCAGTTGTACGGTAATTCCTTTAATTCAGATGGTGCTGACGTACAGTGCACATGCCACAAGTACAGCACCGAGAATATAATCAATACCAAATTCAACTTGCCTAAATGGCGAAAGTCTAGGTAATTCATCAACAAATACCTCCTAAAGTTTCAGATAACAGAAACATCTTTTAATAAATTCATATTAGGTTCTTTTTAGATTATAATATCTATGACTAGTTCACAACTATTCACGGTATAAATTTCAAGTCTAAATGCAGGATATAGTCATCCATCAAGAATTATTTAGATCACTTTTGATAATCAACATCTTATCATTTAGGGGAATTCTACTCGAGTTCCCATCAATTAAGACAATGTCGTCATGTCATAATCAATCAATCCATTCTACTGGCACTATCAACTTTTTAGTTTTATTGCCGTCGATAAGATGTGAACTTCTCAAAAGACTAATAATAACTCATAATCCTTCACAATTCAAGGATATCTGGGGACATAACTAACCTTAAAAGAGTAAGGTCAACGCATAATCTATGCGAGAGAATTTCAAATCAGGTACAGACGAAAACATTTAATGAATATGAATATATTCTATATTTTCATAATTTGAGTAGGCATTCGAAAGCTCCTCGGATCGTTACCCAGGTCATTCAAATGAAATCAAATCAAAAGAAATGATAAGAACGTCAATACATCCAGTCGGGTATCAACACTCAGTAATAAGATACTTTTCCTAAGAATCTCACTACGGGAGAATTGGACAAGAAAGAATTGTCAATTGTCAAATAAGACAATTTCCACAGATGAGTAAATTCGACTCAGAAGAATAGATGCTACAGGCACATATGTAGGTGTCCCTAACATTATGTCCTTATTTTTCACTTCTTGCAGATCTCATAAAATTTAATCTTTCACAATCTTCAAAGAAAATGTAGTGTTTATTCATTAGTTTTATGCTGACTACTAATCAGCCTTGCATGGTCCATTCCAAATTGTATGTAGGCGCGCAACTATATACAATTTCAAGATTAACGATGCAATACTCAGTTCGTCAAAATTTTATCATCATGTTTATAATAAAAACATTTTTCATGCTTAATTCTTAAATAAGAATAAAAAATAATTTACAAAGATTTTCTTTGTTATGAAAACAATTAAGTTTTCCAAGGTATTTCATAATCAACTTTATTTCAATAATGATTATTTATAAGTCTCACTTTAAATAATCCATATAGTGATGAAAATTCAATTTTCTCAAAGGATAATGTTTTATCTTATAAAAACAATGAGTGATCTGCAAAAGAGTGATGAAGAGTTGTTCACCAAGAACTAACTACAATATATCAGGAAATGAGGTTAGCCAAATAATCATGAGGTTCATGACCTGGATGGCGCTCAAAAAGATTAATCCACAACGTAACTCAATTCGAGATGAGTACTTGTTCGATGGTTGCATCACTAATGTGAGCATTAGGATGAAGCAAGAAAAGATAGATAACATCAATACATGTAGAATTTAGCAATCAAAGGTAGTCTTTTCATTAATCACAAACAAGTCTAAATTGTACCGTAACACATTATGTGTCACTATGTCTGATGTAGGTTTAGAAATACGCGTTTAGGAAAACAACGTATAAATGCGGCAAGTATTAAACTCGACGATTTAGGAAAACCGACAAGTCGAATAAATGCGGGTTCGTTCTCGAAGGAGGTGTGTGTATTAATGTGCCAATATATAAAATCAAGTTTGGATTAGTGACGTTTTTGGTTTAGGAGAGAAAAATTAAAGACGAGCTACGATTACGATTAAACTACGACGTAACGACGTAAAACGATGACGTAATTACGTAAAACGATGACGTAATTACGTAAAACGTGACGAAATTAAAAAATGAAACCTAAAAATTAATTAAAAGATTAAACTAAGTCCAAAATAATATAAATAAGGATAAAAATCCAACAAATATATTTTAAAACCTTTTGTTGTCCCTAAAATATGATGTTATATATATACGAATTATATGAACGAAAGGTAGAAATGAGATGAATTTTAGAGAGAGAAAGTAGTGAGAGAAAGTAGAGAGAAATGGTTGGAACTAGGTGAATGTTAGATTGAGAAGTGAGAATACAAGTGAACCAACACCCTTCCTAACATGCTAGGAAGGGTATATATAGTCCACCCACATGCGGGCTTCTTTATGGACTATATGGTTTGGGCCGGGCTTTCCTTTTGGGCTTTGGTTACTTATTAATGAACCTTAGCTTAAAGTTAAGCCCGTAATAACACGACTAATATACTACCTATTACAACGTTCTAAAATACGATACATAATAAACATATGACCGAGCATTCTTGTTTGGCTCAATATTTTGAGGCTAACAATCTCCCCCAATGAGAGGTCATAAACCTTAGTCATTTAGGAAATTTGTAGAGATTACTAATCTCGCCATAAATGAGTCTTGAACGTGTAATCGTAGCCTTGTTCCTTCATGCTGTGATCTTTGAGCCTTTGTCGTTGTCTTTCGACTTTGTCTTTAAGCTTGAGATCTTCAAATCATCCTTGACTTGTCTTTGCCATCTTGCGATCTTGTGTCTTCATCCACATGCTCACACTATTAATTGTTGAATAGGTCTTTAGGCATGAGTATGTGGTTTCTGAATCATTGACATTGCTGTGTACACCGTGACGCCACCTTCTCGAGACAAAACATAGACACGGACAGAATGTCTTTGACATTCGTCCTAAATTGGTAGAGTTTTACCTCCGGTCGGTGAAGACCGTTATACGATATTAAATATCGTACCTGTGATCAGGTAGATTCAATTAAGAATCTCCTTGACAGGGTTTCGCGGCTGTACTAGCCGTTCTCTTTACTCGACCGTCTCAAAGCAAGACTGCGAACATAAAGAGTGAATCAATTGGATAGATAGCCGTTTGATTAAAGTCGTCAATTCAAATTCCTGGAACAAGTTTGATTCTTAACGAATCTTACCATTGTTGCTTTCCAGTTGACACAAGTTTGATTCATAAGAATCTCACAAGTCACCTACCGTAGCGCTGTTTGAGGTTGACGCTAGAAGGATTTCCATTCGTCACAATGAATATTAATGAATATCACTCTGAATGTTCTGGCAAGACCATAAAGATATTACGTAGAAACCTGAAACGAGTTTGACTTAATTCAGAATCAAACCACTGTTGCTTTTCAGTTTTGCACATGTTCAATTCATAAAGAATCTTGCATATGACCTACCTCAGTGCTGTTTGATGTTAACACTAGAAGGATTTCCACTCATCATTGTGAATACTAAGTAGTATCACTCTGAGTGTTCTAGCAATATCACAAGGATATAGCGTAGGACTCTCTTGATCTTCATCCGTGTGTCCTAACGAGATTTGATTGATCTCTTGGCTCTAGACTCTATCTGTGCACTTTTAGTGGTCGGAGGCTGGAGCAGATGCCACCTATTAAATATCAACTATCTCGGAGTGAGAAAGTCAATAGAAATCATGTTGATCTCCGTGACAATAAAACAAACTTCTTTTGAGAGAAGCCTGAGTAGCTAGGAAAGGGTTGTGCTTCACATCACTGGGTCCATGATGAGTTTGTCTTCATGATGAGTTGACCCGGTTTCTGCCTAAGTTTTATGGAGGGCTTCTTTCTTTAGACCCTTTATCCTTACATTTCTTTTTCATTCTTCAACCCCTTCAATGCTTACCAAGACATCATTACTAGCACCTTGTTGTGATTGTTCCAGTGCTAGCATCAGTACTTAGTCGGCATTCTGCTACGTTCACATTCTACTCCATCTTTCCTAAGGACTTCTAATAATCTATTGGATTGTCCCTGGGAAGATCCCTCCGGTTCTGGTTGGATCATAGGACTTAAACCTAACCACCCTTTTGACACCAATAACGTCGTGAATTAAAGATGTTGTGGGTATTTGATCGTAACCATGAAAACCACTTTAAATTCTAACAAAGTGTTTGAAAAACATTTAACACCTTGCTAGTTTTGTCGTTTTAGAAATGCTCCCCCTTCACATGTGCATCGATAATCGAAAGTGTTTCGCACATGTAGGTAAGAGTTAAAGTGCTTGAGTCTTATATTAGATCACATTTTAATCACATTTTCTCCCCCTATCTCTAATAAATAAAATCTTTTGATATTAGAGATACCAAATTTGATTAAAATATATTTTGAAAAATAGTCTTGAAATCTCCGGGAGAAAGATGTGTTACTCTTTTGCATGAGGTTAAAATGCTCCCCCTCAAATTGATCCAATTGAATTGTCATTGTGAGGATATGATCCACATTTCGCTTTTTGAGGATGGGAGTTGTTGAACACACAATTTTTGAAAGATTTTAAATATCATTGAAACATTCTTGAAAAAATTGTGTTCAACGCTTTTTGAAAAATCAATTCTTTTTGTCGAAAGGTTTTTCTAAAGCATAAACTTGAGTTCATAGACTTTAAATGTCTTGACGAATCCACTCAAGTGTAAGAAGACTTCTCTTCTTTTGCTGAGGGTAAGGGTACTAAATCGTACACTCCCCCGTGAATATCGATCCGGGTTGCAATCTGAAAGTGATTACAAGCCATTGTGTTGAGCTCAAAACGTTGAATGTTTTGTGACAAGCTCAACCCGTGATAGATTGCTCTACCTGTTGTTTGGAAATATTTGTCCAAAATAGACAATTTCCTTTATTAAAAGAAGAAATGACATGTTTTGAAAAATATTTACAACTTTCATTCGAGCTTTATGTACACACCCGTGTCGTTATTGAGCGACATTTCTAGGCACGTCCATATTATCGATACTGAAAGACATGTCGAGAAAAATATTTTTGGATTTTGAAAGATTTTTAATTTTTTGTTTTGCTTTTATGTGTTTTATATTTTTGTATTTTGCTTTTTCAAAGATATTTACAAGTTGATGTTTATAGATAAATCAAGCAGGCACCTTTGCCAGAATCTCCAGGTCTGCTGGAGTCAAACATCTCATACCAATTTACCTAACGAGGTAATCAAACCTATCTTTCGACAGAGCTTTCGTAAACAAGTCGGCTAATTGGTAATCCGTTCCAACAAAGTATAATTCAACGATACCTCTTTCAACTTGTTCCTTCATGAAGTGGTATCTGACATCGATGTGCTTCGTGCGGGAATGCTGTACCGGATTGCAAGAGATGGCTATGGCCGACTTTCAGTCACAGTACATAGGTACTTTATCAAAGCAGAAACCATAATCCGTGAGTTGTGTTCTCATCCAAAGAACTTGAGCACAACACGCAGATAGAGACACATACTCCGCTTCGGCTGATGAAAGTGACGTGCAATACTGCTTCTTGGAAGACCATCCCACAAGCTTATCTTGACCTAGAAATTGTGCACCACCAGAAGTACTTTTTCGTGTATCAAGACACCCTGCATGATCAGAATCTGAATAGGCCGTTAGAAAGAAACCGGTTTCCCTCGGATACCAGAGTCCCAAATGAATGGTATTCTTGAGGTACCGAAAGATCTGTTTAACCTCCTTGAGGTGCTTTTCAGTGGGTCGTGCTTGATAACGTGCATAATAACACGTAGCATGTGAAATATCAGGTCTGCTTGCTGTCAAGTACATTAGGGACCCGATCATGAAACGATATCTCGTTTGATCTATGGGTAATCCCTCCAAGTCAGCATCGAGCGATGTGGTGGATAATGGTGTCCCAACGGGGTCACATGAAGTCATACCATGCTTTTTGATTATCTCTTGACAATACTTAGCTTGGTTTATAAAGATACCACTTGGGGATTGGTGAACTTGAATTCCTAGAAAGAAATTTAGTTCGCCCATCATTGACATTTCAAATTTGTTGTGCATTACTTTTTCAAACCATTTTGAAAGTTTTGGGTTTGTAGACCCGAAAATAATGTCATCAACATAAATTTGCACAAGCAAGATGTCATCCCCATATTTATAAGTGAACAAAGTTAGATCAATGGAACCTTTTGAGAAACCTTTGGATACCAGAAATTTTGAGAGCTCGTCGTACCACGCCCTTGGAGCTTGCTTAAGTCCATATAGTGCCTTGTGGAGACGATACACCTTGTCAGGATAATGAGGATTGACGAATCCTTCCGGTTGCGTGACATAGACTTCTTCCTTCAAAGGACCGTTAAGAAATGCTGTCTTTACGTCCATTTGATAGACAGTGAATCCCTTATGTGCAGCATAAGCAAGAAAAATCCTGTCTGCTTCCATTCGAGCTACTGGTGCAAATGATTCTTCAAAATCAATTCCCTCTTTCTGTCCATACCCCTTAGCCACTAGCCTAGCTTTGTTCTTGATGATCGTGTTTTCTTCATCCATCTTGTTTGTCCAGATCCAACGAAGATTTAAAGGAGTCACATCGTATGGTCTGTCAACAAGTTCCCAGACTTTAAGTCTTTCAAATTGGTGAAGTTCATCCGTCATCGATTCAATCCAAGCATGATCAGCCATGGCTTCTTTGATGTTTTTCAGTTCAGCAGTACTCACGGCGAGTGCGAACATACAAACATCGCCATCGGTTTCTAGTTGTCGTCTTGTACGAACAGGCTGTGAAGGGTTTCCAATTACGTGAACCAAAGGATGATCTCGGGTCCAATGATGTGTTGAAGGATGTCGTTGATAGAACATATGCATATTTGACGGATCAACATGGCGAGTAGAAGACTCTCTAGTTTCGTGTACCGGTGTATCGAATGGGTTGATAAATTCGTCTTCGTCAGATAATGTATCGTCTGCTTGATGTGTGTTCTCTGGAGCAATGACAGTAGTTGTGGATGTTGTAGGATCGATTGTTGAATTGATATTCTAAGGAGGTAAATCTGCAACAACCCGTGTTGAAGTAATGAAGTTGTATCCTTTTGTTGACGATGAACGGTATCATCATTCTTATCATGAGTGACAGCGGAAGACTTCGATGCAACTTGTTTCTCCCCCGTGAAATATTCATCGTACATTGGTCCATATAACATTTCCAACTCTTCAAGTGTCGTGTCCACTGTCATATCTGCTCTAGGAACATGTTCAGGAACCAGCTTTGAACTTGACGGTTCATTGTTGTGGTCTTGAGTTCCGAGTTTCGTGCGGTTGTGAACGGAAGTCATTTGTCTTTGTGGATCGGGACTTAAACTGTTTTGTTCAAGTGCCATCTCTTGTAATTCATCGAATCTGATATGAATAGTCTCCACTATCAATTTTGTTCTCTTGTTGTACACTCTGTATCCCTTAGACTGAGTTGCATATCCCACTAAAATGCATGCATCACCTTTCTCTTTCATCTTGTCCAGATTTTCACCATCTCGAATAATGTAACACGTACATCCAAAAACGTGGAGGTGTTTGAGTGAAGGTTTGAGATCATTAATTATGTGATATGGTGTCTTTTCGTGTCTTGGGATAACTAAGGAGCGGTTTTGTGTGTAGCATGCGGTTGACACGGCTTCGGCCCAAAAGTATAGTGGAAGTTTTGAAGAGGATAATAATGTTCGAGCAGCCTCAACTAAAGTACGGTTTCGTCTTTCAACAACGCCGTTTTGTTCGGGTGTTCGAGCAATAGATGTTTCATGTTCAATTCCTTCAGCTTCAAAATAGTTTCTCAGTTTTGAATTCAAAAATTCAGTACCTCTGTCAATACGAACCACTTTAACTTGAGCTTGAAGACCACGTTGTATCACTTTAAGGAAGCTGATGAGAACATCGGGTGTTTCATCCTTGGACCTCAAGAAGTGAGTCCATGTGTACCTTGAGTAGTCATCGACAATTACCATAACGTATTTCTTCCCATTGATACTTTGAACACGCATGGGACCACACAAATCTATATGAAGAAGATCTAACCGTCCTTTAGAGCTTGGAGTAGTCTTTGTCTTGAAACTACTTCGTTTAGCTTTACAAAGCTCACAAGAAGAACAAAGATGATCTTTGATGAATTTCAAGTTAGGAAGGCCTCGCACAATATCTTTCTTGGAAAGCAAGTTGATGGTATCAAAGTTAAGATGAGATAAACGTTGATGCCATAACCAAGCTTGAGTCGTTGAAGCCTTAGCCATGAAACAGATTGGAGTTGAAGATGTGGAGTCTTGTAGTGAAATAGTGTAGAGATCAGTACCCGTGTTCCGCTAAGTAAGTCATTCCCATCATAATCACGAACAAAACATGTCTTCTTTCTAAAAGCAACCTCCAAATCCGCATCACAGAATTGACCAACCGAGAAAAGATTGTGATTGAGCCTTTCGACGTAGTAAACCCTTTTGATAGTGATATTCCCCTGAACCAAGTCTCCATATCCTAGGATCGGTGCAAATTGATCATTTCCGAATCGGACCGTACCCAGGAACTTCTCCACGAAGTTAATTAGAAGCTTGAGATTCCCCGTCATGCGCTTCGTGCATCCGGAGTCCAGTGTGAAGAGAATTATTTCGATCACCTGCAGAAGAATTAGAACACGATGGAGCATTTGCTAAATTGGATTCCATGTTAGTTGTGATTTCCGATTCATTAGTTTCCCTAGTTTCATCACTTAGAGGCACACTAACGCTCGTAGTCACATTTTCTTCCCTAACCTTAGGCATCCATTTATATCCTGGAGGACATTGATTAGCAAACCACCATTTCCAAGGCTTGCTAGCAGACTCATATAATTCCCTAATTCCGCTTCTAGGGTTCTTAGTGGTGGAGTCTGATGCAATACTTTTCTTAGGGGGGTTGCACCAGAATGGTTCACTTTGCGTTTGGGATTTCTAGCACTAATAGGCATCACAGTTTGCTTCTTAGTTCTAGTTTCTACGCCTTTGACATTATTCGAAACACACATAGCATGATTAGCATTAGCACACTTTCCACATTTCACACAAACAAACTTAACTTTCATAGCATTCAAAGTCGAATCATTCAAATCGTCATTACACGCGATTACAGACGTTTTATTCTTAGAAACATTGAAAATCCTAGGATGGTCTTCTACTTCCTTCATCTTCCCTTGACTTTTGTTTTGCCAGACCTTTTCATTCATGCGAGTGCTCTTAAGCTGGGGCCGGCTAACACTAGCAGTGGGGACTACTCCTGTAATAAAAGACACACGTCTATTAGTGTTTCTAGACGTCTGAGGTGATTGACTTTCTTTGTTTTGTGTGGGTTTAGTGGCCAATCTATACATCCCTGGTTTAACCACATTTGTGTTCTTAATGCTTTGTGATCGAATATGTGTTTTGAGAGTGTTTTGTGGTAACCTATCCTTTCCATCCGTCTTGGGGGCAAACGCAGGTTTTGCAAATCCAGAATTAGAGAAAACATATGGTTTTCCCAAGACAGAGGGTCTAGTCACTTTTGGAGCATTGGGTTGTCTTACAACAGGTTTCTTAACACTAGGTTCCACAATCTTCCCACCCATCTTAGCAACGAGTTTCTGCAACTCTGCTATCGCTCTGTCCCTGTCTTGTACCTGAGCTTTCAACCCTTTAATTTCCAAATTCTGTTCGTTCATTTCTCGAAACGTTTGGGAAAGTTATTCTTGCAATTTATTATCATGTGGAAAACTACCAACGTCTTTTTGCAAAGCAAGTTCAAGAGAATGACAATGTTTTTGAAGGAAATCAGTTTTGTGTTGAAGTAACTCAAAAGCCTTTTTATCAACATTTTCTTTATGTTTCGAAAGCTCAAGTTCAAGACGCTCACACTCTTTGATTTTATCAAGATATTTGCATGCAACATCAAAATATTCATCGATATCAGCACAAGATTGAAGAGTAACACACAAAATATCTTTGGAGAGACATTCTTCTAAGAGTAGATCATATTCGTTTGAAAATTCTAATTTGTCATTTTGAAGGTCATCAATTTCTTTTTCAAGAGACTCAACATATTTCAAATCATCAAACATTTCAGACTGAATTAAATTTTCAAACTCAAGAACATGTTCTTTTATTATCTTCCTATTTGGTATTAAAAGTTCTTTCACAAGCACAGTTATTTCGTGAGAAATCTCGGTTTTCCACTTATCCTTTTGACGTTTCTCCCAATCGCTTTCAACAATTGATTGAACATTATTAACGTGGTGTTTAAGAAAACCAAGTATTTTTCTAATTTTGCTTTTAGAAGCATCTAGAGGCAAATAGTTAATATATTTAAAAACATTAGTTTTCCTCTTAGTGGCAAAAGCTTTTTTCCATTGAATTCTTTTTTGTTTGCATTCTAAAAATAATTCCTCACGAGACTTCTATTTTTGTGGAGTGAAAAGACCATAAAGACTGTTTTCATAAGCATAGTTATATGGTTTCACAAAATCTTTATTGACCTGTGATCTACTCTCCTCATCCCAAAGGGACGTCTCTTCCCTATCGATGTTAGCTACTGGGCAGTCATTATCAGTCCATTCGGACTCATCAAGATATAAGTGAGGGTTCGCAGCTTGAGCTTGTTCGAGGTACTTGGGTGTGGCAAAGCTAGGTCGACCCTTGAAAAACGACCGAGGTGCTATCATTCTTACGGTTTGAATAGAGTCATGTGTATTATAAACAACTTTTTTCAAAAATTCGACTTGTTCTTCGAGATCCTTTACTTTTTCAGTATCTTTGCTTTGTCTATTTTTGAAATCTTGTTTTAATGTTTCAACCTCTTGTTTCTTCTCGTCAAGAATTTTAGCAGAATCGGTGGTGTTCATAGAAAGCCTCTGTTCAAGTTCATTAACTTTTGTTGTGGCAAGGTACGTTTTTTGACGTTCATCACTTAATAAAACATTAAATTGACGTTTTTCTTTAGTTAACAAAGCAAGAGCTTCATTGTATTTATTTTCAAAATCGTCCTTTTTAACGTTGATGACACGACTTTTGTACCCCTCAAGCTCGTTGGTCTTTTGAAGAAGCTTAGCCCTATAACTATCAATAGTCTCACTAGATTTTATAAGAGCGGCTTTGCATTCTTCAAAGTTTTGAGTGAGCGCTGCGTTTTCCTTCTTTAATTGCTTTTGATTCTTTCTATTTTCATTTACATCTTTTTGTAAACTAGCAATTAAATGAGCAAGCGCGACACGCTCCTCGTCATCATACTCATTTGCATGTTGATCATC
Source organism: Glebionis coronaria (assembly GCA_025667525.1). Lineage (NCBI taxonomy): Eukaryota > Viridiplantae > Streptophyta > Magnoliopsida > Asterales > Asteraceae > Glebionis > Glebionis coronaria. The sequence goes on from CM046876.1 coordinate 591,256,674, forward strand.
CTCAAACTCATTATTGCACATGTTTGATGAATCGGGTGTGGTATTGCTATCAACCGTTTCCATCATACATGTGTCAATAATTGTTGTTGGTAGATCACTATGCTCATGTGTATCACCAAACACATTATATTCAGCATTATCTTGTACCTTATCAATTGGCTCGGTATCAAAGATAGGACCATTGTCATCTTTAGTGACGTTAAGGACCTCATGAATCTTTGCCATGTATGAATAATGTGCTTCGAGTTCTTGGTCGGAGACTTCATCATCTGTGTCTTCAATCATTTCTCCTTCCTCAGCTGATAACTTGATTCCAGCTTCCATTTTCTTGCAAAACAGCATCTTTTCCTTATGATAACCATAATCTTTAACCCTCTTTGGCTGCCTGCATTCCCTAGCCAAATGCCCAAAACCTCTGCAGTTATAACAATGAATCCCACTTTGTTGCACAACTTGAGTACCAACAGTTTCCCTATTTCCAACAACAGTAGCCACCCTCTGATTATCATACTTAGGTTGTCGATCATACTTTGGAGGACTCTCAGCACGTCTTCGTGTGTCATACCTTGGAGGACTTTGTGCATGGGTGTTCCTTGAGTTTGAAGATGTTCGAAGATTGTTGTTGGTGGGTTTGTAGATTTTCTTATATTGCTTCATAACGAAAGCCATTTGTTGCTTAAATTCCCTATCCTTTTGAGCTATTTCTTCATCACTGTCTTCTTCGGATGATTGCTCAGGTGTGGGTGATGGTGCTCTAGCAACTTCTTTGCCACGGGATCGTGTTGGGACATGTGACTTGGATACAATGGATGATCGTGGTGATGATGATTGAGTAGAGTAGGTCTTTGAAGTACGGGAGTGATAATCTGGGTAATGTTGAGTGGTAGACACCAAAGCAAGTGGATTGGAAATCTTTGCAACTCGTTCAGCTCGAAGTTCATTTGCCTCATTTTGAAATTGTTTCAAGATGTCAAAGAGCTTGTGATATGAAACTTCGTCTAACTTTTGTTGTTGTTTCACCAAGGTGACAAACCGTGTCCACTCTGGTTGAAGTTGCTGTAGAAATTGGACATTGACTTGCATGGTGGAAACTTGCAAGTTGTTTCGGGTCATATCATTCATCATCTTGTAGAATCAGGAGTAATAAGAATCAATTGATTCCCCATCCTTTGATGTAAACTTGCCAAAGTTCCAAAACATCTTAGTTTTCACATCTTGTTTGTTAAGTGATTCACCTTGTTGCAATCTTTCAATGGCCGTCCACATTTCTTGAGCAGTAGGACATGCGTCAACCGTAGAGTAAATTTCATCTCCAATGCCACTGAGAATTAAGTAGATTGCTTCCTTCTCTGCATCAAACCACACACGGTTCTCTGGGGTGAGGTCGGTCCTCTTTTCATCACGTTCATATGCGGGTTGTGCGTCACTTGTGTCTGTGGCTGGTACTGCAGGAACTTGAATCCGTGAGAGTTTATAGGGTCCTTCCAAGATACATTGCCTTAAAGCATCACCGTTAGGTTTTGTGTCAAGGTAACGTATAAAACGGGATTGCCATTGATCATATCGACCCGACACAAGCATTGGTGGTCTTTCTTTGTTACCTGCCACCATTATGTTGTTATTCGTCACACGATATTCAGCGGTAGAATCCATCTCAAAGTTCTCTGAAATGATGAATCGCATGTGGATCTTAAGTAGTAGTGTTGTGATTGTTTAGTTGTTGAAATTCCGAAAATTGCGATTTTTTTTTCTCAGCCCGACAATAAATTCCTCAGTCCGACAAAACGGTAGACCTAAAAAATTTGTAATCACCAATTTTTGAAATTGATCTAGAAATGTCCTAAAACTAGTATGGAAAAAATTTGATTTTACTTGACCTAAAAATTTTAACTCTTTTTTTTTTTTTTTTAAACTTCGTGTAAACTACGATCCTAAACTAGTCTAGATGGTGGCTAAGTCTAAAAAATACTCAAACAAAATTTAGCAAAAACATGTCATCGGAATCACTTCGTCGGAATGTCTAATCGGAATGTCTAATCGGAATGTGTAATCGGAATGTATAATCGGAATCACTTCGTCAGAATGTCTAATCGGAATGGTGGTCGGAACGACCTTGTCGGAATAGCAAATCGGAATGATAATCGGAAAGAGCTTGTCGGAGTACCAAATCAGAATGTTGATCGGAAAGAGCTGGTCGGAATGTTGTTGAATAACCCTTGATCGGAAAGTCAAATCGGAATACTGATCGGAATGTTAAAACCCTTTTCCGATGTGAGTGATCGGAATCACTAATCCCTTTTCCGATTGCACTGATCGGAATATATCCCACTTTTCTCGGACAAAACTCAACCAATACGTGATTTTAAGCCAAAAATGATCAAAACACCCAAAAAATTTGTGTTTTTAGCCAAAGTAAATATACCAAATCACTAATACAACTATGTAGAAGATGTAGATGAAGAAGTAGAGCACGGAAAACACAAAAAAAAAATTTGAATCCGAGATGATTTATGGATTAAATCATTCGTATCAAATATAATAACAACAACCAATCACAAATACTACCCCATGGCGATTGATACCAATTGTTGTCCCTAATATATGATGTTATATATATACGAATTATATGAAAGAAAGGAAGAAATGAGATGAATTTTAGAGAGAGAAAGTAGTAAGAGAAAGTAGAGAGAAATGGTTGGAACTAGGTGAATGTTAGATTGAGAAGTGAGAATACAAATGAACCAACACCCTTCCTAACATGCTAGGAAGGGTATATATAGTCCACCCAAATGCGGACTTCTTTATGGACTATATGGTTTGGGTCGGGCTTTCCTTTTGGGCTTTGGTTACTTATTAATGAACCTTAGCTTAAAGTTAAGCCCGTAATAACAAGACTAATATACTACCTATTACAACGTTCTAAAATACGATACTTAATAAACATATGACCGAGCATTATTGTTTGGCTCAATATTTTGAGGCTAACACCTTTTATTAATTAAATATTCAATTTTAAATGCTAATTAAAGCCCTAAAATTAAATATAATAAACAAAATGCCCAAAATATTATTTTATTGAACTAATAAGTTACTTATATTATTTAAAGACTAAAAAGTATTTTTCCTAAATTTTCAAAACTATTTTTCTATTTTTAAAACACTTAAAACTATTTTTAAATCAAAATAATCATAAAAAATTGTTGATCCCAAACTTAGATCGATTTAGCTTTGTGTTAACGAGATTAAATCAAGTTTAACACGTAGAGAAACTTTGTTGTATTGAACAAACTAAGTGTTATGCGGAATTTAACACTTAGAACAAAGAAAAAAACAAAGTAAACCAAACTTTCACTTTGATTAATAATATCAATGAATGATTACAATGAAAGTGTTATGAGATATGTGGAAGAGATGTGTGAAAAGGATATGTCTTATGTCTAACCCTAAGGCCTCCTTTTATAGGTTTAAGGAGCCTTGTACAAAAAGCTAAGATCAACTATTTTAGGAAGAGACACAAGATAAACATACTCAAATAACATATTGACTAAATCTTTTTAAACATTAAGAATATATTCTGAATTCTTATCTTCATATTTTGTCCACCAGCTTGAAGAATTCATCATTGGCAGATTTAGTCCTTGTCTTTGTCTTAAGATTCTTCTTGTCAGCGCCTTGATAATTCTTATCAGCGTCTCATCTGTCAGCGCCTCGTTTACTCTTGTCAGCGTCCAATTCCCTCTTGTCAGCGTTCCAGTGACTTAGCTAATTTTATTCCCAACAATCCTCCCCTAAACTTGATATCTACTCTAGTAATCAAGTTTCTGAATAAAATAACACACAGAGAGGATTCTTACAAACATACTTATCCCTGAATTTGAGTAATAATAAATCTCGAAAAGTCAATCACTCAAATCACTTGTATAGCCTTCACTTGGTCTTAATCATCTTCAGCACCTGTAGAGTCTTTGGAGCTTTCTTTATTACTTTTGTCACTCAAATTCGATTGCTCCTCCCCTTTTTAAGACTCCTCTCCAAGATCAATATACAAGGACGGAATCAAGAACATCCTCCTTGCACCAGCTTCCAAAATAACAATCCTTGACAATTTGTACCATTTATGTATTATGCTTTTACAAGCTAATAAAGATTTTCGTCAATTCCATTAATGTCAAAGGTTTCATACTGTCCTCATCCACATTCGGGAAATGAATCCTCAATGTTGATTCATAGGACATGGGGATGGACTTACTGATGATAAGACTGACTTGACTTGCATTAAAGCTAGTGCCAATAGTCTCAGCCATCTCCATAACACAATACACCCTTGTGAAAGTGATCTCTGCTGCTACTAGATGTCAATCACTAGGAAAAACATCTCAATGATCATTAGGCTTCCAGATATCCAAAAATTTGAAAAATGAAAGGGTGATGAAACGTTTTGGGTCTATAAAGAAGTTTATAAATGACACCAGCTAAGATGTCATAGCATAAAATGGACTTGAGAATGGAAAACTTTAGTTAGAACATAAACAAAGGTAATAATCCTAAGAAAATTAACTAGTCTCTAATAAGCAAGAGTGACAAACACTGTTCATGTATACAGACATGCAAAAGTATGATAGACACACATGAACTCTAGAGTCCTTTGTTCACAAATGCCCCAAAGAGAAAGTTAACTCATATAAAACCTTTGAAACTCCCTAAGTAAGCCCAAAAATATATCTAACCCAAGTCACCCATACGACCACACCCAATTCTATGTCAAAAGTCTTGGCAGCATGCATGTTTAAATAAAAACGTGCATGCTACAGTGCCTCGAGGTTTAGAAATTCCAACAATTCCATAAGGAAAAGTCTTCACTATTTCTAACCCCCACTCACCACCAGTGGACACAATCTAGAATTGTGATAAGAGCATTCTAAGAATACCCAAAAACCTAAAGGTTTACCTCCCCTTAACAGAAGCATACAAATCATTATGTGTGAAGAAGCAAAATTTTATCTCAAGATAGGAATGTAAACACTCTAACCATCATAAATAAAAGTTTGCAATTCTGTATCCATCCAAATGTAGCTCCACTTTCCTGCATAGTTAGACAAAAACCACAAAAACACACCAATAGAGGCTACCCTTTCCCACAATAATGGGTAGAGATAACATATCAGTGGATAAAAATATTAACAGTGGAAAGACCAACAATGCATGTTCCTTGAGCATCCACTATCCCAATATCCTTGATCATTAACCTGCTTTTGGATAGGCTGCTCAAAAAGAAAACAAATTAGTTTTCTTTGGAGATCCAAGCCTTGTCAGACTTGGATCTATCTAGTTGTTCAACTAGAGTGGTATTATTCTTTACCATAAATGCCTGCTCATCCCTTTGTGACCTAAGCACCCAATTTGTTCCAATGAGACTAGTAATGACCTTCTCAAGATATTTAAATCTATTTCAAGTCATTGAAATACCATTAAAACTAGAGTTTTGCTCTTGTTTAGGTTTCCAAGTTAAGTGGGATGATGCTTTAGACCCTTGACCCTTATTAACCAAGTATCTTTGTTTATATGGTCTAACATAAGGTCTCATACCAAACTTGGAGCTGTCAGCGCTGCATTTGCTCCTGTCAGCGTTGAATTTGTTCCTGTCAGCGCTGAATTTGTTCTTGTCAGCGCCCAAATTAGGGTTTGCTACAGGAACATACTGTCTGTTTGACCAAGTGTTGGTCTTTTGAAAGGGCCTTTGTCCATGGGTATTAGCTGCCTTAGAGAAGAAAGGAGCTGGTCTAGTAGCTTGTGGTCTAGTGTGGACAAAAGGTCTATGGTTGACATTGGATGACCTATTATCAGCGAATGAATTGTATTTACTTACACAATTTGCCAAATGTGAGAAGCTCCCACATGAGTAACAAGCCTTTTTGGACACAAACTTAGGCTTAGACTGATAAAACCCTGTCCCATTAAAACTTTCCTGGCTTTTGAGTGGCCTAGGTTTCCTATACATTTCAGCATATTTAACACTAGGTTGTTTCTTAATTGGGGAGCCAAGATTAACAGCTTTTCCAGTGATAGGATTGGTCACAGTGATAGGTTTAGATACTACTGGACTCTCAATGGGTGTAGGAACATATAGACTCTCACTAAGCATCCCACCCTTAACAAACAAAGTGGGGTTGGCCTTCTTCCACTCTTCTAGGTCAATAACCTTTTGTTGATATTCATCAACTGGAGAGAGAACTCTAGGTGGAGGAATAAATTCCTCTTCTTGGAGTTCTGGAATACCAGTCCAAGAGAGATCCTTTCTATGGACACCATAGAAGTCCCCAGCTGGTGGTGGAACATCCACATATTCTTTCAACCCAATCCTAGACATATCCCTAGAATCCCTTTGTTCACTAACACATTTTTCTAGGGTTTGTGAGGCTTTATCAAATCTCTGAATTTTAAGGTCTACATTATCCTTATTTTTGATAGCCTCATCTAACTTAGCCTGTAATTCACCATTGACCCTATTCATGATGTTTCTAATATCATTACTTTGATTTAAATCATGTTTTAAGATATTTATTTTATCTTTTAGGTCAAATTCCATTTTCTTATACTCAGAAACTGTCTTTTCAGTTTGAGTGAGAGCAATTTGATAGTTAGACAACTTGCATCTCTCAGTACTCACATCTCCTAACAATCTTAAAACCTCTTTGTTAAGTCTTTCAGTATTTAACCTACAAGAAGAGTTATCACATACCTCACTATCAGAACATGAAGATGAATTGGAACTTGTGGAATTTGAAGTAGACGTGGCCTTAACTGAAAACATCATAAGATTCTTCTTCACCTTCTTCCTTAGCCTGGTTCACCTCACGGTATTAGATCTCGTTCTTCAAATCAAAGTTTCTCAACAAGCTCTGATACCACTTGTTGATCCCAAACTTAGATCGATTTAGCTTTGTGTTAACGAGATTAAATCAAGTTTAACACGTAGAGAAACTTTGTTGTATTGAACAAACTAAGTGTTATGCGAAATTTAACACTTAGAACAAAGAACAAAACAAAGTAAACCAAACTTTCACTTTGATTAATAATATCAATGAATGATTACAATGAAAGTGTTATGAGATATGTGGAAGAGATGTGTGAAAAAGATATGTCTTATGTCTAACCCTAAGGCCTCCTTTTATAGGTTTAAGGAGCCTTGTACAAAAAGCTAAGATCAACTATTTTAGGAAGAGACACAAGATAAACATACTCAAATAACCTATTGACTAAATCTTTTTAAACATTAAGAATATATTCTGAATTCTTATCTTCATATTTTGTCCACCAGCTTGAAGAATTCATCATTGGCAGATTTAGTCCTTGTCTTTGTCTTAAGATTCTTCTTGTCAGCGCCTTGATAATTCTTATCAGCGTCTCATCTGTCAGCGCCTCGTTTACTCTTGTCAGCGTCTAATTCTCTCTTGTCAGCGTTCCAGTGACTTAGCTAATTTTATTCCCAACAAAAATAATAAAATAATGCCAAAAATAATTTGACAATTTCAAAAATCCTAAATTATACTAATGAATAGTAGAAAAATGAAAAAGTTTGAAAAATGTAAAATTTTTCACTAAAAGACAAAACTGAATAATATTAAACCTTAATTAAACTAAATTAAATTCTAAAAAAGATTAAAAAGTGAACAGTGAAATGATTTTTGACTAAAAATCTTAAAGCATTTTTCTAATTATAAGAAAAATTTTAAATCTAAAAAATATGAACTTTCTGCACTAAATGCCAAAAACAGCCTATTTAAAAGTTAAATAAAAATGCAATTTAATCTAAAAAGTACTTACTGAACAGTAAAATAAAAAGTAATTAAACAGAAAAATCAATAATTAAATAAGAAAAATATCAAAACAAATTTCAAAGTCTAAATCCTAATTAAGGGCACTAAAGACAAAAATAATAGAAACTGACAATGACACTTGTGGACTGTTTGTCCTTTAGCTTATCAGTACTAACAAAAGCACTAGCAGGGGTAACTTAGTTCCTACTACTAGTGTTAAAAACAGGTCTGGTGGGTTTCTTGGCTGTAACTTTTGATTCACTTGATTTTTTGGACAAAGATTGGCACCCCCCACAACCAGTTGGGTTGTGGGGAGTCACAAAAATTATAAAAACTCATAATCACTTTGCAAAAATCACACCAAATGCCCCAAATTCAGTCACTGTGAAGACTTAGAATGTCTGATGAACAGTGGACTGGTTTATAATGCACAAAAACGAATTTTAAAGGCCAAATTCTTGCATACAACCTAAATAAATAGCACAAAGACTAGATACAATCCTAGATGATACTTAACCTTAACAGATTTCACAAGTTGATGGGCCAAAATTACCAAAAAAACAGTCAAGAAAGGAGCTTACTGATTTTTAGCTATTGTACCAAATTTCAACATACAACTTTGCTTTAAAACACTCCAAACCTGAAACTAATGACTAATGTAAGCTAACTCAACCAAAGAGAGTGTGTGAGAAGCCTATTTAACAGATTTAGTGTAACTTAAATCTATCAAACCCCTTTACCCAAACACCCCCTTAATTTCTGAAACTTAAAATTAACAAACCAAAACCAAACAAAATGGATTTAAACTGATTTAAACTAATTCTAACATGCATATAACAACTAAACAAGCACAATCAAACTGAAAAATAAAAAAAAAGCAATTTAACACAAAATCACATAAACTTCATTCAAAAATCCAAAAAGTTCATGAAAAGGGTTCAAGCCAAACCTTGGGTTGAGGCCTTCTTTAAATGGACTAAATGGGCTTATGAGGGCTTGTGAGTAGTGTAGAGAGACCCTGCTGGTAGGTCTACAACAGACCCAGGGTTATCAATATGTCTTAAAAATAAATGAGAAAACTGAAAAGGAAATGATCTTGTCTTCTTGTTCTTCAAACCTACACAAACACCACAAGACCAAGAGAACAGTTCAAGTAGCAAAGGCTACAAGCTTTTGGCTTGTAGCTTTTGCTACAGTAAGATATTAAAAAAGAAAATAAGATTTTATAAAAATCTTAGAAAAATCTGAAATTTGGAACACCCAAGAACCTTAATGAAAAAAAAATAATCCAAATGTGGAAATAGTGTTTTACATCCACTATCACTTCAATAAAACACTGATTTTACCCCTTTTGAAAAACTTTTTTCATTAATTCTTAAAACATGATATTTCTAAAAATGCCTTGTTTAAAACTGAAAATCTATTGTAACCTTAAACTAATTGCAAATGAAGTAAATATTAAACTAAAACAAGTATAAAACTTGGGAACTCAGTCAAATGTAAATTCAAAATTTTTTCATTTTCATTAATTCATTAAAAAAATACATAAAACTGGAACCAGATAAAATGGGTACATGTCACCCATATTTATACAAGCTAGCTGAAAATTCTAGAAGACAATATAAAATAATAAAAAGGTATAAAACCCTAAACCCTAATCTTCATGAAAATCCGTTTTTGCCCTTTGAGGTCTTGGTCAAATCGTAGCATGTGATGTTCCAGCTGTACTGAGTGATTCTGGGATGTTTGATATTGCTTTGGGTCCAAGGAGTGAAAATCCACCATTCATCTTGTTGCTTCCTTAAAAAATGTCTCATTCAAGTGTGCAGGGGAGGTATGGGTGGGGTCTCAGAGGTCACATGTGAATGTTTTAGGAGTTGGGTCAGGTTTAGGTGGGTACCAATTAAGTTTCTGGAAGGTATTGGGTTTTATTGTTTGGTTAATTTAAAGTTGGGGATTAGGGTTCTTATGATTAAGGGGAGCAGATTTAGGGGTGAAGATGGTTTCCCTCCCTTTTTTAGTAATATTAAACTCAGTTTAAACTGAGTTAATATTAAGTCAAGGGTTACGTGGGAGGAGTGGTGACGTGGGTGGACTGGGTTGGTGGATGGAGGTTATGTGGCGTAAGTTGTTGACTAGGGTTTGACTTGGACGGGTAAAAAGGTGGTATGGGCTTAGGTGGATTAGAGTGGGCCAAAACTGGGTATATTAAGGGTTTGGGTTATGTTTTAGGCAAAATACCCCCCTATAGTTCCTGACTTTTGGCATATGAAGACTTTAAGCTCACTTGCTAAATTCCTTTGTAAATTACTTTGAACCTTTGTCACTTTTAGTCCTTGTATCTTCATATAACTTGAAAAAGGACTATATTTGTCATATCTTTGAACTTCAAGGGTCATTCTTGGATATTAATGAAACTTTAGGGACCCATAAGTAATTATGAGGCTTTTTAGGGGTATAAAATGACAAGTCTTCAATTCTTGAGGGACCAATCTTGCCAATCTTCAAAACTTCAAGGACTTGAATGGAAATTCATGATTCGGGTCCGGTTCCTTGTGCGGCTTCGTTTCCCGTGTTCGTTCTTGCTTGATTCTTGTAATCTTTTGGTGAATTCACGATATCCGTACCTGAAATACACAATGAACAAATACAAGCACATTTTTGGGTATTTTGATGATATTTCAATCATTTTAAGCCCGATTTGGACGATGAGACTATGTATAAATACAGTCTCATCACTCCCCCATACTAAACCATTGCCTTGTCCCCACGCAATGTTAGAATTAAGTATCATAGCACTTCCAAAATTCATGATGACTTTCATTGAAGACATAAATTTAAATAAACTACTACACGTGTTTTATACATAATGTAATGTTTTCATCACGAGAACATGACTTTTAGGATCATAGAACAAGAACACGTGAATGCTTCGTTTGAAATAATTTCGTCGTCCTCGATTTTCACCCAATTCCATGCTAAGCGTGTAACGAGATCATTGTTATTATAAGTTAGCAACACGATCACATCTCATGAGTGTTAATTACGAACCTAAACTCCCTTATTCCTACTTGGTATCTCTTATATTTTATTTTGTCTTAATGATCACGAGGATACATCATTGACTTATGCGTGAATAGAGATTAGGTCTAAAAATAGAGTCTTAACAGTGTAACCAAAATCATTAAATTAATAATTCATCCTAATAGACAGCGATGTCAAAAAATTAAGTCAACAAGAAGGATCGATAAACACGGTTTTATAACGGTTTTGAACATGAGACTTATTACCAAGACTTTTATACGCCCCCTAACGGAAGGGCCTTATTATCTTTGGTTTACCTCCATCTTTTATTCAACTTCGCCATGAAGCTTTTATTATGACTTCGGTCTTGCCTTGCCTTTTATTATCCGTCTCATAGGTGGTTTTATTAGCCAAAGACGTATATCCTCACGCTAAAGCGAATTTTGGATCTTTAAAGCTTCAAAGATTAAGGCTTGATTCACTTTCAATTTGGGCATAGATTTTTCGGCCTTGTGAGCTTCAAATTTTTGCTTAATTTAGGTGAGCACTTGAAATCTTATTATTAGGTGAAGCTTTCGATTATTCGGGTGCCAATACTTCAAAACCGTGACGCTGGCAATACCTTAATGTTTTCCCAATTTAATTACATGGAAGCTACCAAAACAAATTAGAAACCAACAATAGTGACTAAACCGCTAAATCAATATTTATTAACAATTTATTATCAAAAATGTGGGGAGAATAAGCTAATAATCACTACACACGAGATCGTGACGATTACGAGACTTATAAATAACTCTATCATTTCTCGTCCTCATTTAAGAGACTTAGCCTAAAAAGTTAAGGAATCAAAGCTAAGTGCTCAACACGCACGGTCGAGTCAAAAATTACTCTTATTCTCGCCATCGGAAAACCTAAATTCGAGTCTTCTAACACTTATAAAACATGAGAAAATTTTTAAAATTTGGCCATTTTTAGCCTTATTTTGCAACAAAAACGATAACAAAAAGATAAACTTTGGAAAGCGCGAAAGTTTGGCAAGGCAAGTATCTATTCACCCCCCATACTAAAGTTATACATTGTCCTCAATGTTTCGGGTCTAGGGGTGCAAACACCCCCATACTAGAGACGTAGTCGAATGCATAATCTAGCATGGAAAGGGTGTAACCAATAAATTAATAGCCGTTTATGAAGTGTGCTAAAAACCTACGGTTAGAACAAATAAGGATATTTCATTTGGATATTGAGAAAGTCTCCAAAGCAAACGATCGAGTGCTCCCATAAAACGAACACGAGAGGCTCCAATCATGAAGATCATGATCTAAAAACCACAATGCACAAACAACCACGGAACAGAGGTGGGAAGGGCACAAATCCCCTCACATTAAACTAATTAGAATGCAATAATATGTACATGGATAAGCATGGGTCTCCCCCACGAGGCACCTTGTTTTTGATAACCGAGTCAAAAGCTCGACTCGAATCCCCATAAATGTGATCATTTAGGGATTATCTTAGTGTGATCAATTTTTAGTGGGGCTTACATGATAAACAAGGCCCAAAAACAACCGGTATAAAGGACTAAGTCCTTTGATGGTGCAAAATACCAGGATCGAAGATGGCGTTCTCGTTTTCATTGGAAAAACAAATCAACGCCACTTCATCATGTGTCAACAAAAACCCAAAGGGTTTTAAGAAAATAGATGAGAAGAAATAGAAGGGTGAGACAATGGGTAAGTCATAAAAACCATGAGCTACTCGAGGTAGACTCGCACCAATCAAATAGAAAGATTTTCCATTTATTGCATCGGTGGAAGACCAAGATTTCCCTTTATAAGCAATTCCAGGATCAAATATCTCATCCTCGGTGGAGAAAGGGGAGGGAACATAAGGGGCTTCCCCCACACTAGGTCCACACAAATCATCGTCAAAAGGAGAAGACGAGCTTGTAGTACTCAATACACGTGGTGATGACGGAGTTAGAATTGTAGAAAAATCTTTTAAATTCAATTCAAAATCTTTTCTTTTTTCATCTTTTAAACTCTCCTTGTGAAAACCCGATTTAATTATGTCAAAAATATTTGGTGTTTCTAAAGCAATGTTAGTCACACTAAAAATTCTCACATTTGAAAACCGTTTTGGTAGGGGTGGTGGTAAGTTCTCAAAACGTTTGTCAACAAAGAAAACCTCCCCATTGGGATCAACGTATTCATCATCCGAAGAATCATTCACAATTGGAATCGTAGGCTTAAGACTCTTAACCTCCATCGGCGGAGGGGACGGAACTTCATTTTTCTCAACAACTTCTAAACTCTTTTGGAAATCTTTTTGCAAATGTTTTTGATGGGATTGACATTGTACAAAGATGTGATAGAATACACATGAGAAAGTGTGGAGTTTTGAGTTGCATTAATGACGAGTTCTTCCTCATTGAAACGAAGAGTGATTTTCCTTGCATGCACATCGATAAGTGCTCTCGAGGTATCCAAAAATGATCTACCTAAAATTAGAGGAACTTTAGGATCGATAGGAATGTCAACAACAAGAAAGTCTACAGGATAGTAGAACTTTCCGACTTTTACGAAGACGTCCTCGGCTACTCCACAAGCTAGAATCGTAGAATGATCGGCCATCTCGATTGACATTCTTGAAGGAGTGAGATTGGGAAGATTGAGCGATTTAAAAATCTCAAGAGGCATCAAATTAATACTAGCACCAAGATCAGCCAAGGCGTAGCATTCTTCCATGTCTTGTATAGCACATGGGATTAAAAACTTGCCGGGATCACCGACTTTTTGAGGTATGCGGCTAAGAAAAACCGATAAACAACTAGACGATTTTTGCAATTTCTCTTTGTTATTCAACATACTTTTGAAGTTCGCGGCAAATCGAGGCATCATGACTAAGGCGTCGGCAAAACTTATATTGAAATGCAAGTCACGAAACATTTTCATAAAAAGTTCAAATTGATAATTATTTCGTTCTTGTGCCTTTTCCTTGTCTCGTCTTGAAGGGTATGGTAAGGGTGGTGTGGGTTGGGGGCATAGGCAACGGCCTTGGAATCTCGTGTTCTATGATTGGTATTGGTTCAACCGTAGGTGTGGTTTGAGCGGTACTTCGTGGGCTTGGAATTTGCTCCTTTTCTACCACCACCTCGGGTTTTTTCTCTTTTTCCTTCTCCATAGAAGTACTTGGACGAGAAATGGGTTCTTTGAAAGTTTTACCACTACGAGTAGTAATAACCTTCAATTCTCCTTTCGGGTTCACGATGGTATCACTAGGAAGACCACCCGAAGAAGAGGGTTTACACATGATAGCTTCAAACATCTTTCCCATTCGGTCTTCAAACTTAGATTGCCTAGCATCCACTTTTAACAACTCTTGTTTAATCTCATGTTGACCTTGCTCCATTTTTTGTTGATTTTGTTGGAGTCGTTGAACATTTCCTTCCATTTTATTAGCATGAGTTTTAAGTTCATTAGCAAGTTCGTTTTTAAGGTCGTTTTTCAATTCGGATCTTAAGCTAACCATTTCACGTTGCATATTGTCAAACTTAGCATCGTTTGCTTTAGCATAATTCAAAAATTCTCCTTGAATATTTTTGGTGTGATCATTTTGAAAACCTTGAGTGGTAGTTTGAAAATCACGGTTTTGGTTTTGGTTTGAAATTTACCCATTTCCACTTTGATAATTACCCTTGTTGTAATTACGCTGATTGCCTTGATAATTACCACCTTGGTTGTTGTTTCGATAGTTATTAGCATTTTGATTTGGTGGAGCTTGATTTTGGCGGGAACCTTGACCGTTTTGGTTATAAGTTCCCGTGGCTACATAAGCACTCGAAGTGTTACCATCCGCGCTAATGCACTCGGAAAGATCATGAGCTCCACCACACGACAAACAACTCTTAGAAACCGCTTTAACCGAAGCGGAATTCGAAGCTTCTTGAGCTTTCCAATGGGACATAAGGTTAGCAAACCTATCAAAAAACCGATTTTCTTCATTTGCTTCATCATGTAAGGCATTAATGCTACGAGACGATGACGAGCCCAATTTGGCAACACTCGGTGTGTTACGAGGGCTATAAACCTTAGACCTATTCTCAATTATGACCAAAGCTTCTTCAACCGTTTTACACAAAAAATTACCACCCGCGGCGGCATTTAAATAATCTCTTTCATGATCATTAAGTCCATTGTAAAACGTGTCTATTTGATGCAAGTCGGAAAAACCGTGATGAGGACATTCATGTAACATCTCCTTAAACCTATTCCAAGCCGTTGAAAAACTTTCATTTGATTCTTGTGAAAATTTAGAAATCTCATTTTTCAAATGCGTAGTCTTAGAGGGCGGAAAAAATTTGTTCACGAACTTTGAAACGAGATCCTTCCACGTCAATATAGAATTGGGTGGCTCTTTCTCTAACCAAATTTTAGCGGGCCCCGCTAAGGAATACGGAAAAAGCATCATCTTAATCAAGTCATTCGAGACATCCTTAAATTTGCAAGTGGCGGTAAGACGATTGAATTGGCGGATATGGTTGTATGGATTGTCCTTCTCATCACCATGGAATTTGTTGTTTTGGATCATCGACAACAAACCCGTTTTCACCTCAAAATTCTCCGCAAGGATAGCGGGAATCACAATAGCTTCTCCATAACCCTTGGTGGGTGCTTGAAGTAACTTCATCATAGTTCGATTCGCCATGGTTGGTGCTTCTCGTACAATGGGTTCGTCAATAGGAGACTCCTCACTAGAATGAGTTGGAGTGGGAGTTTTGTTCTTTCGTCTACGTGCACGTTTTGCTTGATTACGAGTTAGCATAAACGTCACGTACAACGTGGAGACGAGCAAAGAAGATTCTTTTTGGTGTTTTGTATTTTTCAATTTTTTTGTGATTTTTGATTTTTGATGGTATTAACTTTTTTGGAATTTGTGGAATGTATTAAGTAGACACAAATCTACAAATCTCCTCCTTAATCAAATCTCTCCATTAAAGAAGCCTCAAGGATTGAAAACGATCACGTGGAATGAACGCCTTCGATGACTTTAGAACGATGGTGGAACACCAAATCGTTCAAGAGGGTTTAATCAAATGAAACAAAGAAAATATATATGATATGTAATAATACTTTGGGCGGCAAAACCCTCGATTAGCTCTCAAAATCAAATACTCACAAGCAAGCGGAGGAAACGAGGCGGCACGAAGCACTTAAGAGCCTTTTTCCTTTAGGTCGTGAAATACAACCGCCTTATACCCACCTTATAGTTTGTATTTTTCAAAATCGAGCTTCACGAAAGTATTTATCTATTTTTTCCTTTTTCTTTGGTTTGAGATTCGAATACAATGATTGGGTAATGACCTCCCAATTCAAGGTTGTGATTTCTCACGTATTTGGAGTACTTGTGAATTTATTGTTCTACGTATACAATATAGTAATAATATTCACACAAAAACCGAAAACGATAATACGTATTAGTAGAGTGCTACTAATACAAATACTAATTATAGTTATATAAAAAACAACAATTGTTCAATCAAAACACAACACGCCTCCCCGGTAGCGGCGCCAAAAATGATGTAGGTTTAGAAATACGCGTTTAGGAAAACAACGTATAAATGCGGCAAGTATTAAACTCGACGATTTAGGAAAACCGACAAGTAGAATAAATGTTGGTTCGTTCTCGAAGGAGGTGTGTGTATTAATGTGCCAATATATAAAATCAAGTTTAGATTAGTGACGTTTTTGGTTTAGGAGAGAAAAATTAAAGACGAGCTACGATTACGATTAAACTACGACGTAATGACGTAAAACGATGACGTAATTACGTAAAACGTAACGAAATTAAAAAATGAAACCTAAAAATTAATTAAAAGATTAAACTAAGTCTAAAATAATATAAATAAGGATAAAAATCCAATAAATATATTTTAAAACCTTTTATTAATTAAATATTCAATTTTAAATGCTAATTAAAGCCCTAAAATTAAATATAATTAACAAAATGCCCAAAATATTATTTTATTGAACTAATAAGTTACTTACATTATTTAAAGACTAAAAAGTATTTTTCCTAAATTTTCAAAACTATTTTTCTATTTTTAAAACACTTAAAACTATTTTTAAATCAATATAATCATAAAAAATTATTAAATAATGCCAAAAATAATTTGATAATTTTAAAAATCTTAAATGTACTAATGAACAATAAAAAATGAAAAAGTTTGAAAAATGTAAAATTTTTCACTAAAAGACAAAATTGAATAATATTAAACCTTAATTAAACTAAATTAAATTCTAAAAAATGATTAAAAAGTGAACAGTGAAATGATTTTTAACTAAAAATCTTAAAGCATTTTTCTAATTATAAGAAAAATTTTAAATCTGAAAAATATGAACTTTCTGCACTAAATGCCAAAAACAGCCTATTTAAAAGTTAAATAAAAATGCAATTTAATCTAAAAAATACTTACTGAACAGTAAAAGAAAAAGTAATTAAACAGAAAAATCAAGAATTAAATAAGAAAAATATCAAAACAAATTTCAAAGTCTAAATCCTAATTAAGGGCACTAAAGACAAAAATAATAGAAACTGAAAATGACACTTGTGGACTGTTTGTCCTTTAGCTTATCAGTACTAACAAAAGCACTAGCAGGGGTAACTTAGTTCCCACTGCTAGTGTTAAAAACAGGTCTGGTGGGTTTCTTGGCTGTAACTTTTGATTCACTTGATTTTTTGGACAAAGATTGGCACCCCCACAACCAGTTGGGTTGTGGGGAGTCACAAAAATTATAAAAACACACAATCACTTTGCAAAAATCACACCAAATGCCCCAAATTCAGTCACTGTGAAGACTTAGAATGTCTGATGAACAGTGGACTGGTTTATAATGCACAAAAACGAATTTTAAAGGGCAAATTCTTGCATACAACCTAAATAAATAGCACAAAGACTAGATACAATCCTAGATGATACTTAACATTAACAGATTTCACAAGTTGATGGGCCAAAATTACCAAAAAAACAGTCAAGAAAGGAGCTTACTGATTTTTAGCTATTGTACCAAATTTCAACATGCAACTTTGCTTTAAAACACTCCAAACCTGAAACTAATGACTAATGTAAGCTAACACAACCAAAGAGAGTGTGTGAGAAGCCTATTTAACAGATTTAGTGTAACTTAAATCTATCAAACCCCTTTACCCAAACACCCCCTTAATTTCTGAAACTTAAAATTAACAAACCAAAACCAAACAAAATGGATTTAAACTGATTTAAACTAATTCTAACATGCATATAACAACTAAACAAGCACAATCAAACTGAAAATTCCAAAAAAACAGCAATTTAACACAAAATCACATAAACTTCATTCAAAAATCCAAAAAGTTCATGAAAAGGGTTCAAGCCAAACCTTGGGCTGAGGCCTTCTTTAAATGGACTAAATGGGCTTATGAGGGCTTATGAGTAGTGTAGAGAGACCCTGCTGGTAGGTCTACAACAGACCCAGGGTTATCAATATGTCTTCAAAATAAATGAGAAAACTGAAAAGGAAATGATCTTGTCTTCTTGTTCTTCAAACCTGCACAAACACCACAAGACCAAGAGAACAGTTCAAGTAGCAAAGGCTACAAGCTTTTGGCTTGTAGATTTTGCTACAGTAAGATATTAAAAAAGAAAATAAGATTTTATAAAAATCTTAGAAAAATCTGAAATTTGGAACACCCAAGAACCTTAATGAAAAAAAATAATCCAAATGTGGAAATAGTGTTTTACATCCACTATCACTTCAATAAAACACTGATTTTACCCCTTTTGAAAAACTTTTTTCATTAATTCTTAAAACATGATATTTCTGAAAATGCCTTGTTTAAAACTGAAAATCTTTTGTAACCTTAAACTAATTGCAATTAAGTTTCTGGAAGGTATTGGGTTTTATTGTTTGGTTAATTTAAAGTTGGGGATTAGGGTTCTTATGATTAAGGGGGAGCAGATTTAGGGGTGAAGATGGTTTCCCTCCCTTTTTAGTAATATTAAACTCAGTTTAAACTGAGTTAATATTAAGTCAAGGGTTACGTGGGAGGAGTGGTGACGTGGGTGGACTGGGTTGGTGGATGGAGGTGATGTGGCGTAATTTGTTGACTGGGGTTTGACTTGGACCGGGTAAAAAGGTGGTATGGGCTTAGGTGGATTAGAGTGGGCCAAAACCGGGTATATTAAGGGTTTGGGTTATGTTTTAGGCAAAATACCCCCCTGTAGTTCCTGAGTTTTGGCATATGAAGACTTTAAGCTCACTTGCTAAATTCCTTTGTAAATTACTTTGAACCTTCGTCACTTTTAGTCCTTGTATCTTCATATAACCTGAAAAAGGACTATATTTGTCTTATCTTTGAACTTCAAGGGTCATTCTTGGATATTAATGAAACTTTAGGGACCCATAAGTAATTATGAGGCTTTTTAGGGGTATAAAATGACAAGTCTTCAATTCTTGAGGGACCAATCTTGCCAATCTTCAAAACTTCAAGGACTTGAATGGAAATTCATGATTCGGGTCCGGTTCCTTATGCGGCTTCGTTTCCCGTGTTCGTTCTTGCTTTATTATTATAATCTTTTGGTGAATTCACGATATCCGTACCTGAAATACACAATGAACAAATACAAGCACATTTTTGGGTATTTTGATGATATTTCAATCGTTTTAAGCCCGATTTGGACGATGAGACTATGTATAAATACAGTCTCATCAGCAAGCAGCACAAGGTCTCATTCAAGTCCAAACAGGTGCACTCTAGTACTAGACCTCTTCATTTGCTTCATATGGACCTCTTTGGTCCAACCAATATAGAAAGTTTGAATGGTAAGTCATACTGCTTTGTTATAACAGATGATTTTTCTAGGTTTACTTGGACCTTCTTTCTAGCTATGAAGAGTGACACAGTTGACACTTTAATTGATTTTATCACTCAGATTGAGAAGAAAACAGGAAATGAAGTTAAAATACTTAGGAGTGATAATGGTGGTGAATTTAGGAATAAAAAGTTAGATGATTTCTGTGCTAGGAAAGGAATTACTAGGCAATTTAGTGTTGCCAGAACCCCACAACAAAATGGGGTTGCTGAGAGGAAAAATTGAACCCTAATTGAAGCAGCCAGAACCATGTTGGCTGATGCTCATTTTCCTATAGCCTTGTGGGCTGAAGCTGTTAATACAACTTGCTATGTTCAAAATAGAGCATTGGTCAACAAAATTCAGAACAAAACACCTTATGAGTTACTTTGGGGTAGAAAACCTAATATTGGTTTTCTCAGACCTTTTGGTTGTCATGTAGTAGTTTTAGATACTAGTGATGCCTTAGGTAAATTTAGTGAAAAAGGTGATGAAGGCTACTTCATGGGGTATTCAGTGCAGAGCAAGAGATATAGGGTTTATCTTAAAGAAGAAAAACGTATACTTGAAAGAGTACATGTTCAGTTTTTAGAGAATAAACCTAGTGATCCTGAAAGTGGTCCTAATTGGTTGTTTGACTTGGAACCTTTATCTAGAGCTTTAAATTATATGTCTGTCACTAATCCAGACATTGTGAAGGTAACTTCAAATGTTGTGGAAGAACAAGTTGTTGATGTTTCAGGTACACAGGTTCATGAAAAGGATGGATCACAAGCAGAGAAGTCATCTCCTGTCCAAGAATATGTTACAATCCCCATTTGGACAGATGCTTTTGCTGCTGCTGCTGGTGGTAAAGATAATGGTGGTCCTCAAGTACCACCAGATACAAACATGCATGGTCCTTCAGGCACTGACAAAGGAAAATCTAGCGTTGACAAGACCAATTCAGACGTTGATGGCTCAGACGTTGACAACAACAGTTCAAGCGTTGTTAGCCCAAGCGCTGACAAACAAGGTTCAGACGTTGACAACTGCACATCTTTTCTCTTCCATTTTTGAACAAGGTGAACCTTCCAATTTATATGAAGAGGTTAATCCTCATGTTGATGAAAGAGAGTCTGAAGAAGAAGATATTGGCAACATGGAGAATGAGGTTGAGGACACCAGACTTTTTGAAGGAGGAGTTCTCACTTCAAATATGAAGAATCACCCCACTTCTCAAATCATTGGTGATATTATGACTCCTGTTAGGACTAGAATATCTCATCAAGGTCTTGGTGGGTTTATTGCCAATATACACAAGAAGGTTGATACCCCTCTTGTGCAAGCATGTCTGTTTGCCTGTTTTCTGTCACAACATGAACCCAAGAAAATATTTGATGCTCTCAAAGAACCAAGTTGGGTGGAAGCAATGCAGGATGAGCTTCACCAATTTGCAATTCAGGATGTTTGGGAGCTGGTTGATTGTCCCAGATATGTCAGACCTATAGGGACAAGATGGGTTCTAAGAAACAAGAGAGATGAAAGAGGAACTGTGGTCAGAAACAAGGCAAGATTAGTGGCTTAGGGATATACACAAGAGGAGGAGATAGACTATGAGGAAGTCTTTGAACCAGTTGCAAGGATTGAAGCTATAAGGATCTTTTTAGCCTATGCATCCTGCATGGGCTTCACTGTCTATCAAATGGATGTCAAGAGTGCCTTCCTCTATGGTACAATTGTTGAGGAGGTATATGTGATGTAACCTCCTGGTTTTGAGGATCCAGAGAATCCAGACAAGGTGTATAGAGTCAAAAAGGCTATGTATGGACTTCATCAGGCCCCTAGAGCATGGTATGGTACTTTGTCTACTTATCTAGTAGACAATGGATTCAAGAGAGGCACCATAGATCAGACACTATTTACAAAGAAGAAAGGCAAGGATGTGTTGCTTGTCCAGGTCTATGTTGATGACATCATCTTTGTGTCTACTGATCCAAAGATGAGTGAGGATTTCTCCAAGCTTATGACAGACAAATTCAAGATGAGTGCTATGGGGGAGATGAACTTCTTTCTTGGTTTACAAGTTCAGTAGAAAGAAGATGGTATCTTCATCTCCCAGGATAAATATGTGGCTGAGATCTTGAAGAAGTTTGGCTTTTCTCCACATGAAAAGAGGGCTACTACTCCTATGGATAGAGAACACCCTTGGGGAAAGATTGGAGATGGGAAAGATGTTGATGTCAGGCACTGTAGATCCATGATTGGATCCTTGATGTATCTTACAGCCTCCAGACCTGACATCATGTTTGCTGTGTGTGCTTGTGCACGCCATCAAGTGACTCCCAAAGAATGTCACCTTTATGCTGTGAAGAGGATCTTTAGGTACCTAAGATGCTATCCTAGTGTTGGTTTGTGGTACCCAACGGATTCACCATTGGAGCTGATTGCATATTCAGACAGTGACTATGGAGGTGATAAATTCGATAGGAAATCCACAACTGGTGGATGTCAGTTTCTTGGGAGCAGGTTGATATCTTGGCAATGCAAGAAATAAACAGTGGTGGCTAATTCTACAACTGAAGCTGAGTATGTGGCTACAACTGCTTGTTGTGGAAAAGTTTTATGGATTCAGAACCAGCTGTTGGACTATGGGTATAATTTCATGCATACCAAGATATTTGTTGACAATAACAGCACTTTATGCATCATTAAGAATCATGTACATCATTCTAAAACTAAACACATAGAAATTAGACACCATTTTATAAGAGATTGTTTTGAAAAGGGTTTAATACAACCAGATAGGGTTGACACTGAGGAGAATGTATCAGATTTACTAACTAAACCTTTTGATGCTGGGAGGTTTCAATACTCGGTAACAAGTATTGGAATGATCAATCTCACATAATATGTGTTTTAGAGTCTTTTTGTAAAAGTATGTACAGGATGATGCATTGTTATTGGTCTTATTGATGATTTAGATTCTCCACTATATTTTTCTAACACTGAAAAAGGTTGCTTGAACGCTGATAAGTGTTTTTGTAACGTTGTTAGCAATATAATTGTCTAACACTGACAAAGCTTCCCTCAACGCTGTTATGTGTTATCGGGGCGTTGTCAGCAACAATGTTAGTTTTGTGGTTTTCAATCTAAATGTGCAGGTGGTGTTAGCAGTATACCATTGGATACAGAGTTGCTTATGGATCAATGGAGAAGCATTTGGGCATGTTTTTGTTTATGGATGATGGTTGGAATTTTTAATTCCTATCTTGACATAAATTTTTTATGTTCATGCATATTTTTAGCAACTTATGTATCATAGTTTAAGGGGAGGTTTTAGGAACCTTTAGGATGTTTGGGTATCCATATGATACTCTTATCACAATTCTAGATTGTGTCCACAGGTGAGTATGAGTTAGTTTTACTAAATCATGAGGCACTGTAGCATGCAAAGTTGATATACTATGCATGCTACCGAGACATTTTTGGCCTAGAATTGGTTGTGGTCTGTGGGAGACTTGGGAATGATTTTGTTATGGGATTTACCTGGGAGTAACAAGGAATTTTATAAGGTAACTTAGTTGTTAAGAGTTTTGGTTAGCAAGGGACACTAGAGGATTGTTATGTCTATCTTGCATAAGCAAGTGTGCATAACTGGACAGTGCTTGCCGTCCTATAATTATTATCAAGTTTTTAGTTATCTTCTCTAGGATAAATTACTTTGTTAAGGTCATTTTTCATTTTTAAACATTTTTATTTTTAGACGCTGACAAGTATTTTTCCAAGCGTTGTTGTGACCAATTTAGACGCTGACATGGCTATGGCAAACGTTGACAAGATTATAGCCGTTGGGCGTTGATAGGTTATTTTTTACCGTTGACACTCAATGGGACCTACCCAGTTGTTACTTTTTGACATATTTTTAGGCCGTAATTTTGGGAGTTGATAACTTTCATTTAATGAATGAGATAAACTTATTATTTTTCAATATTTTCATGATTACATTTTGAAAATACTTGCCTGTTTTTGGGCCAATCACATGCATTTTCTTCTCCTATATATTTGGCTCCTATTTTTAAACAGGGTACCTATTATTCTTGTCTAACACAATTTTTTCTTATCAACTTCATCTTCATCAATCATTTTTACCAGCTTTAACAATGGCACCAAAGTTTAGACCATCAGATTTGGAATTGGGGTTCAGAAGCCAACACAACACGATCGCGTATCTTGAAGCTGATGATACTCTGTTTCCCCAATATACACAAATGGTGGCGTATCTGAACGCATCTCCTATTAGGTATGCTCTTTCTCATGCACCACTCATTCCTGTCACGCATATTAAACAGTTTTGGAACACTGTTAGTTCCTCAACAGTTAATAGAGTGACTACATTATCTTCTATTGTTCATGGGAGAACTTGGGTGGTTACTGAGGCTTTGGTACGCCAAGCCTTGCATCTTGATGATGCTGATGGTATAACCACCCTTCCCATTAGTGAAATAGAACAAGGACTAAGGGCTTTGGGTTATCCTTTTCCTAATGAAGGAACTTTAAATAAATATCATAAACAGGAATTTCCCCCAGCCTGGAAGTACCTCATACATGTCCTCCTACAATGTTTGAGTCCCAAATGCACTACACACAATGAGATCAATAGATCTATTGCAAGTGCTATTGTGTGTATTGCTACTGGGCAAAAATTTAATTATTCCAAAATGATCTTTGAGGGCATGTGTAAAAATAAAGGGAGCAAAATGACTTTAGCATATCCCAGATTTTTACAAATGGTTTTTGATGTCCAGGGATACTGCACAAGGGATCATAATGATTTTTATGAGATCCCTGTGCAAAAGAAAGCAATTTTTATGAAGATGAACTCACCCCCACATCGTGACCTACCCCTCACCCAAGCTATGCTTGCTGTCATTGCAGCAGCACAACCCCAACCAGACCCCCAACCCCAAATTGACCCAATACCTGAACCATTACCTTCACCTCAACATATGCAAATTGACCAAGAACCCTTCGACGCTGACACGTTAAATGTGGGCGTTGATGTGCCTATTTCAAACATTGACACACAACCTTCACAGACCCAAACACCCCTTAACCAACCCACATCCACCCAATCCACATCATCATCTCCACCAACACAATATAGGTTACAAAAACGCCAAAGGACTACTGGAGTGTTCTCCTCTGGTGGTCCTAGTCATGTAGCAGAGAGAACCACCACCACAAGTGTGGCTGGTGCTATGGATGAGGCTGGGACTATTGGTTCTGGCTTAGAAGCTGGCCAAGGCAGTCCCACCATCATTAAGTCCTCATCCATGCCCAATGAATCTGACTTGGGAGGTCAAATACCCATTTTAGAAAAGGGCAGATTGGAACCACTGACCCTAATGGAATTGACGGCAGTCTGCATGAGCTTGCAAAAGCAAAATGCAGACTTGGTACAAGTTGTCAGCACACAAGGCCTTGAACTCAAGCAATTGAGGGAGAGGATTGTTATTTTGGAGACTACTAGTGTAAGGAGAGGGATGGAGGAATCTTCCAAAGGGGAGGAAGATCAAATAAATGTGAGTGATAAGAGCAGCCATGATGGTCAATCTTTGGATGTTGCTGAGGCCCTAACAAGTTTGAAGAAACAGACAGGTTTTGATACGTCCTTAGTCTCTCCTACAAACTTAAATTTATCATTTACAACCATGTTGGAGGAAATTGCAAAAGGCGTTGAGGCAGGAAATTTGAGCGTTGACAAGGAGAATTTGGACGCTGACAGAAATATTTTGGGCGCTGATAGAGCAAAAGTAAGCGTTGACAGACCTGCACATGAGGGTGATGTATCCCAGTCATCATCCATCATCAAGGAGGTTTCTTCACAGGTATCACCATCTACCTTACCAACAATTGATCCATTAGATAAGGGTAAGGGTATTATGGTAGAAGAGGTTGTTCCAAAGAATGTAGCTCAAATTGAGTTTGATAGAAAGTTGGCTGCACAAATTATGGAACAAGACAGAAAGGAGGTGAAAGAGTCACCATTTGTTGTCACTTCAGAAGAGCAAGAAGGAAGTGATGAATCTAGCTCAGACTCAAGTGTTATGATCATAGAACAGCCAAAAAGACTTGAGTATGGAGATGAGTTGGCCAAGGAGAAATTGAGAGAGTTGAAATTGCAAGTTGACTTTGATCTGCCAGAGGTGGTTCAAATGTATCATGCTTGGGAAGAAAGATGTATGGATAATCCACAATTGACCATTTCAGATCAGATATGGGGTTTGGAGATTCTTCTCAGAGTACAAAAGGATTGCCAGGTTATTTTGAAACACAAGGCAAGCAATATTCTCTCAGAGTTGAAAAGGGATAGAAGGGAGTTGTACTGCATGTTGCTCAGATGTCATGGAGTAGGGTGGACTTATCAGAAATTGAAGGCATTGACATTTGATGAGTTGGAATGTAGAGCTTATCCCATTTGGGTTAGAGTGCAGGAAGCAAACACTCTAAGACTTCTTTCTGATGAAAGAAAAGAAGAACTTGCAGAAGAAATGGAGCTCAAGAAAGCAATGTTTGTTCCCAGACCAGTGAAAAAGGGGGTTTCTCTTGAGTTTCCCAAATATATGGATCCATTACATCCAAGTGAAGTTTTTATAAGAAAGAGCCTCAAGCTCTCACCATTAGAAGCTTCAGATATGGTGCAAGTGTTACCACTAGATTCCAGAAATCCAATTGTGAGCTATGAAGAAGATGAATGTGGATTTTGGAAGATTTGCAGGTATGGAAAAGAGGTTCACACTTTTACCACCCTTATATCTTTGTTTGCAAGTTTTGACAGAGAAGACTTGGTAGACCTATGGAAGTTGTTAGAGGCCAAGTATGAGGCTGAAGCACCAACTTCAACCAATGGAATAAAACTGTGGTCCACATTCAAGAGAATGTGTGACAATCCGTCAATTTATGGTTGATATTTTACTCTCAATATTTATTTGAAAACATTATTTTAATGTTACATTATGAACTCACTTATTTTTGGGAAGTAATTTGGATTTACGTCTTGAAGTAGCGTCGACTACGTCTAAACCGGAGGATTCTACGTTACGTGCTTACGTTTACATACACCGTTTTGGTGACAGTCCGACATTTCAGAAAATAAATTTATCCGTGAATATTATTTTGGAGTTTTAAATTTGTGTTGGTTCATAAACTCACAAATTTACGAGAAGAGATTAGGACTTACGATTTTATTTTAACGTCCTTTACGACTAAACCGGAAACCCTAGGATTTCGTATTTACGTTTTCGAATTCCGTTTTTGATGAGACAATTTTTATTGGATTCGTTTTGTGCCATTGATTCATAATTTATAAAAACGTTTTTCGTAAAACGACCCGAGGGCAAGCAAATCGAGGAAACTAGAATCGAGGAGTACCCATAAATAAATGGGGATGAGACAAGTGGGACACTTGTCCCACCCCCACTATAACCGGCCACAACACCCTTAGGTGTCAAAGTTACATAAAACTAAGTTACACATGTAACTTAGCTTCACAATGAAGCTTACACTTACCACCAAAACTAGCTAAAACCATTAGCTTCCTCATTCCTACCATTTTCATCCATGCAAAATAACTTACAACTCTCTCCTTCTCTCTTGCTTGTTCCGTCCCATCTCAACCAAAACACCACCATCATACAATTTTTAACCACAAACATATGTTATAACTTACATATGTTAATCTCCATTTAAAAAGAGGAAGATTCGTGCAAGTTTTAACATTCAAGGAGGAGTTTCTATGGAGTATTAGGGCTGATTTTCCACAAGGTGTTCATGAAGAATGGTGGTCTTGAAGATGGTCTTGGTTATTCACAAGTTTCTCCATCAAAATCCATGTTTTGATCACAACCTACAACATCATGGTGGTATAAAGATTGTTCTCCTCATCCTCTTGTTATTTTTGATTATGTAATCTTGTATTTCTTTCACTTATGTATATGTATATGATGATGAATGATGATTAAAAATATTGTGTGGGGATTTGGTGTTGATAAACATGCTTAAAAAGATGAAAAACTATAAGAAACAAGGTTAAAATCTTGCTTAATTTAGATGGCTGTATAAAACAGTAAAGAATCATATGGTAAACTGGTAAAATGACTTGATAGATTTATATACAGTAAGCTATGGGTCTTGTACACATGTGAGAGTTGGCCATGCAATGGAATCATTGTAATGAGTGAGATATGATCCAAACAAGTTTAAAGTACAAATCTGAGTTCACTGTTTTGGACGATTTTTAGAAAATACTTAGAAGCTGATTCAACAGTAGCTATAGAAGAGTTAAATAGAGAAAATATCATGTAGTTTATGGCATAACAATTTGAGCTTCTATCTCCATATAGAACTCTTGATATGGCAGTTTTGGTGAACATGAAACTAAAAATCAGATTTTGTAAATTAAATTATAATAGTATTATATAAGCACTCAAATAAAAATAGTATAAAATATGAATTAAAACCCACTAACTTATATAATACATTTATATAAATATGTACAATGATAAATAAGTGGACATTTTATAAAAATGGTAACTTTTTAAGTTTTATAAGTTATACAACTATAAATATGATTTTTACGACTTTTCGGCTAATACCGTTAAATTAACGTTTTTGTTAAATAAAACTTAGACGGTTGGACCCGTCTAATGTGAACTTTATAAAACTCATATACTGATATATAAACATATATAACAAGTAAAAACCGATGACAACCCGAACTATATGACATACGGACATTAACGAGTTAAGTTAACATTATTGGACTAATAATACAACAAAATGGGCTAAAACACTTATAAACTTATTTATTGGGCTTAACCCATTTAGGCCCAACATATAAAGTATAAATACTGATAATAAAAGTATTAAATGGATTAATACAAGTTAAAGAACTTATAATAAGTGAATTGGACTTAAAATATGTAAATAGGTAAAACTAGTAAACTAGTATAAAAGTTATCGACACATAACACTAAAATGAGTAAATGAGAATATGTAAACCGACTTGATCATCATATATATATAATCATCATATGTATACATAATTGTTATTTTTATAAAGTCATTGGACATGAGTCTAAGACGAGTATTATTTGTCTAGGTTTCCGTGATTGAAGCACGTACCGTACGTCCGAATTGCCGATAACCCACCTTCCCACACCAACGTGAGTTCATAGCCTCGCACTCTTTTAAATGTTTTTATGAAATGTTTTATAAACCCGCGAGGGAGATAACATGTTAGTTTTTATAAAATAGGACACCATTTGTCCCGATTGTTTGTTTATTGATTTGGACACGAATGATTGTATGACCCGGTTGTATGACCCGATAAATGATTAAAGGACCCAATAGATGAAATTAAATGGATTATTAAAGTTAGGTTATGTCACTAAAAGTCCCATTAGCATGAACTGTGAACTACCGAGATTTGGTAGACGCTTATGCATATAATAGTACTATTTGGGGACGATCACCCCAGTCCGCGCCTTGACGGTTGATCCCCGTCGTGCCACATTGATTGGTAAGCGAATTTATGTATGAGAAGATTTCCATAGCGTGACCTTTATGACGACACGCTAATTTAGATGGGCAAATTGAGTATCGGGTTAGCTACCCGTTGTTTGGTTTAGTAAAGTAACAATGTCATGCGGCTTATAATAATCCAACTAACGAAATACTACTAGACGCACCGAATTACGATGTATTGCCTGACTAGGAATACATGGTCATACTATTGATATTATGTTCGTGTTTTGGTTTTCATAACCATATTCATATAACGGTTTTTATTTTCATACAACGTCATAAGACGTATTGTATGATGTTTTTACGACATTGGCTCGTATAATGATTTTTTAAGGCAAATGCCTATATTATGATTTTGATAAGGATTTGTATAAAATGACTTTGGCTATTTTATAGCCTATTACAATGATTTGTACAAACTGATTTTTGGTAATAATTTTATACCGATGTTATATTGACGGATTTTATTAAACTCTATGAATTCACTCGGCGTTATCGCTGACCTTTCTTTTAACATGTTTTATCTCAGGTACTTGAAGGTAATTCTCGGGAAGACAACAAGAATTCATGGCCCGCACCTAAATACTTATTTCCATTTAAATGCTTTGTAAAACATGTATTAAATACAATGACTTGGGACCTATGTAACTTTGATATTTATGAATGGAAATGCTTTATTATTAAACGACGCGATTTTTATGCGTTGTCTATGATGTGAGTAATGTGTTATCCCGTAACACCAACGAGTCTTTCGCTGTATTGAGTTGTATAAATTTGGGGGTGTTACAGTTTGGCATCAGAGCTCTCGTTATAGAGAACGAAAGATTTTTAAAACCAATGTTTTGAATAAAACATTTCAAAATCTTTTAACTATAAACATTTTTCTAAAAATGTCTAAAAATCTTTTAACTATAAACATTTTTCTAAAAATGTCTAAAAATCTTTTAACTATATATATATATATATATGATGTAATTTGATTACATGATTGTTTGATGATTATTTTGATATTTATACGAGGTATTATACGACGTAGATTGTCACAAGGAACCCTAAATTCCCTAGTAAATTAATCAAAGCTATTCTCGTAGGAATTCTTGCTATCATAGATCTAAACCAAGTTTTGGATATTTGTGATCCCAACAAAATGGTTGATATTCGTAGGAATGTTGTTATTAGTTGATTGTGATATTGAAAAAGAATTGGCGAGATTAAATCTTATATCGATATCATGACGATCTTTCCTTATAGAGTGGAGTTTGACAAAACATTACCACCTAGAAAGATGTCATCTGATTCGTTGTCATCCAATTCTTAAATCAAAATCAAAAGGGGTGAATGTTGCACTTAAGGCTGTCACTGGAACCTTTACCCAAAAGACTCATGCCACTAGTACCTTTCCGAGAAGTCTAATTGAATATGAGAGTCATCTCATGCTAGTAACTCATTTGATAATTGTTGTTGTAAGAGTTATAGGATTGGAAATTAAGTGTTGTTCATATTGAACTTTTATTGCACTTTGAAGGTCTAAGAATAAGATTGAAAGTTTTGGAGAATGATGTAGGATATCGAATTGAGTATAAAATTGGTTAAAACTTGAATAAAGTAAAATTTAACCCATATGGGATATGAGATTGTTAAGAGGAAGTTGTTAAGTTTTGTGATTGAATTATAAGGTTTTAATTGATTGTTGATTCATGTTAAGTGTTGTTCCTAGGCCATTGTCCACTAATGAGGATGCCCAGTGTCCAAGAAATAAATTGAAGAAATCTTCTTCTGAATTGAGACCGATGGATCTTCTGGGACAGGTGGAACACCTAATGACTCTTGTAGATTAGTATTCATTATGGTACCTTTTAAAAATAATCCTTAACTTAACTGAGACATCAGTTGGTAGGATGAGTTCTTGGAATTGTATGACATTGATGAGACTGCTTTTATACATAGTCTCATCGTCCAAATCGGGCTTAAAATGCATAAAATATCATTAAAACTGCCAAATATATGCTCGTGTTTGTTGCTTGTGTATTTTAGGTACGGATATTGAGGAAATGACAAAAAGATCACAAGAATCATTCAAAAACGAACACGGGAAACGAATCCGCACAATGAACCGGGCCCGAATTTGGAATTTCCAAAATGGTCCTTGAAGAATTGAAGAATGACAAGTTTGGTCCCTCATCTTTGAAGACTTGTCACAAATGACCCTCCAATAGTCATTTGTACAAGAAAAATCCCTAAAGTTTGAGCATTGTACAAGAACAACCCTTGAAGAATGAGAAAAATGCATAAAATGTCCTTGAAACAAGTTTGTAAAAATATTGTGCCAAAAATGCCAAGCTGCCAAAGTTGTTATCAAAGGAATTGAAGTTATTTTCTGGTTATTACAAGATGAAGACAAATGGGAACTTAAGGGGCCATTTCTGCCAGACAGCACAAGTACTCACCACCAATCACCACTCCATGTCACCCCACTCCACCAATCACTCCTCACCACCTCACCAAGCCCATCCCAGTCACACCCCACTCATGGTTTATTTAATTAAATCTGGTCAACCCCAGTCAAACCTCCCACTTTTCCCACTTAACACAAGATTTAAAAAATTAACCCCCCAATTCAGATCAAAACCCTCCCTAATCACCCTTAAACCCTAAAATTTCCCAGGTCTAATTAAACTAAAATCAAAGGGTTTATGGTTAATACTCTTTAGATCACTGATTAGGGGTTTTGTCATCCCATCCCACACAAAAACCATGACCCCAACCAACCCATGTGACATCCCCAGCGGTCCCCTGCACCCGTCACTTTCCCCCAAACCCAATACCAGACAAGTTAAACGGCTAGATGGTAGTCCTTGGTCCCCAAGCTCAAATAGACGTCCAAGATCAAACCACAACAGCTGGCTGGTCACATGTATCCAATTTGACCCATTTTCAGTCAAATTCAAGGGCATTTCAGGAAATCCCTTAGCTAGGGTTTAAGCTTATTATTATTTTATTTTTTAGCTCTAGAAAATTCTGTTAAGTAGTATATAAGGAGAATGTGGGTTGTACATTTCCCTTGTTCTAGAATTTTTAGTAAAATCTTGTAATTCCTTTTTATGCAATATAAAGTGGGTATTTGTTTAAAAATAGTTTTCCTTTTATGATTGATAAAAGTTGGTGTTTGTTTTAGCTAGAATTCTAAGTTCCATTTAAATTGTGTAAACACTTTGTGTTTTGAGTTTTCAAAATAGGGTTTGAAAAGGTTTGATATTTTCAGAAATCCATGAATTTTGAGAAGTGAAAGTGGATTGGAATTCCTAGATTTCTGAATTCATTCTTGTTTTAAAACTTGGTCAAAATCAAGGTTTGATTGGTTTGTAAGTTTGGAAAAGATTTTGAAGAAAATCAGTTTTTCAAAAGTTTCTGTTTAATTTTTTTTGGGTTCTAATCTTACTGTTTCATAAGCTTTTCCCCACAAGCTCTTGACACCAGCTTGTGGGTCTAGCTTATTGAAGCTTGAATTTTGTTTTGCTTGTTTGGTGGTGACTGTGCAGGTTCAAACAAGAACTAAGGCATCATCATCATCACCCTCTTGCCTTCATAAGCACCTCAAGAAGTCTGCTCAGACCCCAGCCTGATTAGAGGTGACTTTTCAGTCACTGAGAGACCTGGATGTAGGTCCCTCTAGGTAACTTATCTTGTACTCCTTTTTTTAGACCAAAAATTTTGTGTTTTAGATGATTTTGTGATTTTGTGGAAAAATCTGTTTAGGTGTTAGTTTATTGTTTGAATCTGCTGAATTGTGACTTAGATGCATGTTTAGGACTTGTTAAATCAGATTTGTGAAGATTTGAGTAGGTTTACTTGGTTAATTTCATTATCAGAGTTTTAAAGGGGTGTTTGGATTAGGTCTTAACATGGTTTAAATGGTTTAAATCTTGATTGAAATCCTGTTTTCTTCACTCACTAGGTAGTTGTTAGGTTGTATGCTAGTTGGTTTTCAGATTGGAAGAGTTTTAAACAAAGCTTGCATGTTAAAAAAATGGAGAATAACACATAAAACAGTCAAGTGCTTTGTCTGCCTGATTTCTTGATGAATTTGTGCCTCAACTTTTGATCATTGCTAGATAATAGGTCTGTTTAGGATTGAGTATTGTTTGTATGTCATTGGGTAGACTTATGTACAAGTATTGAAGGTTTAAATCTCATTTTTGTGCATGTAATCAAAATTCAACTATTCACAGACACACCTTAGCTTAATCAGAAACTTTGAGTGCCATTTGTATGTGATTTGGTATAGTGACTTGCTGATTTTTGTGCATTATCTGACTCCCCACAACTCAATTGGTGTGGGGGTGCCCAATTGTCCAAAGAAATCCAAGCATTGATCTTTCCTAAGCTCATTTGGTCACCAGACCTTGAAAATACACTATCAGTGGGAACATAGTTCCCCCTGCTTGCCCAAAAGTTAGTACTGCTTCACTAGAAAACAAATCCAGTCAAGTGTCACTATCAGAAAACTTTTTTTGTCTTTAGTGCCTTAATTTTAGAGTTAGGACCTGATTTTTGTTTCTATATTTTTCTAATTTATTTTTGTTTTTCTGTTTAATTAAATTTTTATTTACTGTTCATTTACTATTTTTTAGGTTTTATAGCTATTTTAAATACTTTTATTATTTCTGTTTTTGGCATTTAGTGCCAAAAATCAATATTTTTCAGTTTCAACATTTTTATTTTATTAAGAAAAACATTTTAAGATTTTTGGTATAAAAAGTTTTTACTGTTCATCTTTTATTTATTTTTTATAATTAATTTAGTTTAATTAGGGTTTTATTTAAAACTGTTTTTGTCTTTTAGTGAAAAATTTAATATTTTTCAAACTTTTTCATTTTTGTTCTGTTCATTAGAGTAAATTAGGATTTTTAAAATTGAGAAATTATTTTTAGCATTACTTTATTATTTTTTATAATTATTTTAGTTTAAAAATAGTTTTTAGTGATTTAAAAATAGAAAATTAGTTTTTAAAAATTAGGAAAAATACTTTTTAGTCTTTAGATAATATAAGTAAGTTATTTGTTCAATAAAATTATATTTTGGACATTTTGATTAATTATATTTAATTTTAGGGCTTTAATTAGCATTTAAAATTGAATATTTAATTAATAAAAGGTTTTAAAATATTTTTATTGGATTTTTATTCTTATTTATATTATTTTAGACTTACTTTTAGCTTTTGATTAATTTTTAGTTTTAATTTTTTTTATTTTGTAGTTTTTACGGTTTTACGTGAACGCCTTTTCGTCTTAGCTCGATCCGTCTTCGTAACCGTCTTTCTCTTCTCACCCCATTTCTATTTTCTCTTCTCATAACAATAAAATCATCATTAATCATTTCTTGACACAACACACGTGCCTCCTCGAGAACGAACTCACTTCATTTAGGGTCATTTACACACGGGTTTCCTAAATCGTCGTGCATACTTGCCCTATTTTGTTGCTCTTTTCCTAAAGGGTATACAAAAACTGTACATCAATTTTGGCGCTGCTGCCGGGGAGGCGTGTTGTGTTTTGATTTAACAATTGTTGTTTTTATACTAACCATAATTAGTATTTGTATTAGTAGCACTCTACTAATACGTATTATCGTTTTTCGGTTTTTGTGTGAATACTATTACTATATTGTATACGTAGAACAATAAATTCACAAGTACTCCAAATACGTGAGAAATCACAACCTTGACTTGGGAGGTCAATACCCAATCATTGTATTCGAATCTCAAACCAAAGAAAAAGGCAAAAATAGATAAATACTTTCGTGAAGCTCGATTTTGAAAAATACAAACTATAAGGTGGGTATAAGGCGGTTGTATTTCACGACCTAAAGGAAAAAGGCTCTTAAGTGCTTCGCGCCGCCTCGTTTCCTCCGCTTGCTTGTGAGTATTTGATTTTGAGAGCTAATCGAGGGTTTTGCCGCCCAAAGTATTATTACATATCATATATATTTTCTTGGTTTCATTTGATTAAACCCTCTTGAACGATTTGGTGTTCCACCATCATTCTAAAGACATCGAAGGCGTTCACTCCACGTTATCGTTTTCATTCCTTGAGGCTTCTTTAATCGATAGATTTGATTAAGGAGGAGATTTGTAGATTTGTGTCTACTTAATACATTCCACAAATTCCAAAAAAGTTAATACCATCAAAAATCAAAAATCAGAAAAAAAATTGAAAAATACAAAACACCAAAAAGAATCTTCTTTGCTCGTCTCCACGTTGTACGTGACGTTTATGCTAACTCGTAATCAAGAAAAACGTGCACGTAGACGAAAGAACAAAACTCCCACTCCAACTCATTCTAGTGAGGAGTCTCCTATTGACGAACCCATTGTACGAGAAGCACCAACCATGGCGAATCGAACTATGATGGAGTTACTTCAAGCACCCACCGAGGGTTATGGAGAAGCTATTGTGATTCCCGCTATCCTTGCGGAGAATTTTGAGGTGAAAATGGGTTTGTTGTCGATGATCCAAAACAACAAATTCCGTGGTGATGAGAAGGACAATCCACACAACCATATCCGCCAATTCAATCGTCTTACCGCCACTTGCAAAGTTAAGGATGTCTCGAATGACTCGATTAAGATGATGATTTTTTCCGTATTCCTTAGCGGGGCCCGCTAAAATTTGGTTAGAGAAAGAGCCACCCAATTCTATATTGACGTGGAAGGATCTCGTTTCAAAGTTCGTGAACCAATTTTTCCGCCCTCTAAGACTACGTATTTGAAAAATGAGATTTCTAAATTTTCACAAGAATCAAATGAAAGTTTTTCAACGGCTTGGAATAGGTTTAAGGAGATGTTACATGAATGTCCTCATCACGGTTTTTCCGACTTGCATCAAATAGACACGTTTTATAATGGACTTAATGATCATGAAAGAGATTATTTAAATGCCGCCGCGGGTGGTAATTTTTTGTGTAAAACGTTTGAAGAAGCTTTGGTCCTAACTGAGAATAGGTCTAAGGTTTATAGCCCTCGTAACACACCGAGTTTTGCCAAATTGGGCTCGTCGTCGTCTCGTAGCATTAATGCCTTACATGATGAAGCAAATGAAGAAAATCGGTTTTTTGATAGGTTTGCTAACCTTATGTCCCATTGGAAAGCTCAAGAAGCTTCGAATTCCGCTTCGGTTAAAGCAGTTTATAAGAGTTGTTTGTCGTGTGGTGGAGCTCATGATCTTTCCGAGTGCATTACCGCGGATGGTAACACTTCTAGTGCTCATGTAGCCACGGGAACTTATAACCAAAACGGTCAAGGTTCCCGCCAAAATCAAGATCCACCAAATCAAAATGCTAATAACTATCGAAACAACAACCAAGGTGGTAATTATCAAGGCAATCAACGTAATTACAACAAGGGTAATTATCAAAGTGGAAATGGGCAAATTTCAAACCAAAACCAAAACCGTGATTTTCAAACTACCACTCAAGGTTTTCAAAATGATCACACCAAAAATCTTCAAAGAGAATTTTTGAATTATGCTAAAGCAAACGATGCTAAGTTTGACAATATGCAACGTGAAATGGTTAGCTTAAGATCCGAATTGAAAAACGAGCTTAAAAACGAACTTGCTAATGAACTTAAAACTCATGCTAATAAAATGGAAGGAAATGTTCAACGACTCCAACAAAATCAACAAAAAATGGAGCAAGGTCAACATGAGATTAAGCAAGAGTTGTTAAAAGCGGATGCTAGGCAATCTAAGTTTGAAGACCGAATGGGAAAGATGTTTGAAGCTATCATGTGTTAACCCTCTTCTTCGGGTGGTCTTCCTAGTGATACCATCGTGAACCCGAAAGGAGAATTGAAGGTTATTACTACTCGTAGTGGTAAAACTTTCAAAGAACCCATTTCTCGTCCAAGTACTTCTATGGAGAAGGAAAAAGAGAAAGAACCCGAGGTGGTGGTAGAATAGGAGCAAATTCCAAGCCCACGAAGTACCGCTCAAAACACACCTACGGTTGAACCAATACCAATCATGGAACCCGAGATTCCAAGGCCGTTGCCTATGCCCCAACCCACACCACCCTTACCATACCATTCAAGACGAGACAAGGAAAAGGCACAAGAACGAAATAATTATCAATTTGAACTTTTTATGAAAATGTTTCGTGACTTGCATTTCAATATAAGTTTTGCCGACGCCTTAGTCATGATGCCTCGATTTGCCGCGAACTTCAAAAGTATGTTGAATAACAAAGAGAAATTGCAAAAATCGTCTAGTTGTTCATCGGTTTTTCTTAGCCGCATACCTCAAAAAGTCGGTGATCCCGACAAGTTTTTAATCCCATGTGCTATACAAGACATGGAAGAATGCTACGCCTTGGCCGATATTGGTGCTAGTATTAATTTGATGCCTCTTGAGATTTTTAAATCGCTCAATCTTCCCAATCTCACTCCTTCAAGAATGTCAATCGAGATGGCCGATCATTTTACGATTCTAGCTTGTGGAGTAGCCGAGGACGTCTTCGTAAAAGTCGGAAAGTTCTACTATCCTGTAGACTTTATTGTTGTTGACATTCCTATCGATCCTAAAGTTCCTCTAATTTTAGGTCGATCATTTTTTGATACCTCGAGAGCACTTATCGATGTGCATGCAAGGAAAATCACTCTTCGTTTCAATGAGGAAGAACTCGTCATTAATGCAACTCAAAAATCCACACTTTCTCATGTGTATTCTATCACATCTTTGTACAATGTCAATCCCATCAAAAACATTTGCAAAAAGATTTCCAAAAGAGTTTTAGAAGTTGTTGAGAAAAATGAAGTTCCGTCCCCTCCGCCGGTGGAGGTTAAGATTGTTAAGCCTACGATTCCAATTGTGAATAATTCTTCGGATGATGAATACGTTGATCCCGATGGGGAGGTTTTCTTTGTTGACAAACGTTTTGAAAACTTACCACCACCTTTACCAAAATGGTTTTCAAATGTGAGAATTTTTAGTGTGACTAACATTGCTTTAGAAACACCAAATATTTTTGACATAATTAAATCGGGTTTTCATAAGGAGAGTTTAAAAGATGAAAAAGGAAAAGATTTTGAATTGAGTTTAAAAGATTTTTCTACAATTCTAACTCCGTCATCACCACGTGTTTTGAGTGCTACAAGCTCGTCTTCCCCTTTTGACGATGGTTTGTGTGGACTTAGTGTGGGGGAAATCCCTTATGTTCCCTTCCCTTTCTCCACCGAGGACGAGATATTTGATCCCGAAATTGCTTATAAAGGGAAATCTCGGTCTTCCACCGATGCAATAAATGGAAAATCTTTCTATTTGATTGGTGCGAGTCTACCTCAAGTAGCTCAATGTTTTCATGACTTACCCATTGTCCCACCCTTCTATTTCTTCTCATCTATTTTCTTGAAACCCTTTGGGTTTTTGTTAGCTCACAATGAAGTGGCGTTGATTTGTTTTTCCAATGAAAACGAGAACGCCATCTTCGATCCCGGTATTTTGCACCATCAAAGGACTTAATCCTTTATACCGGTTGTTTTTGGGCCTTGTTTATCATGTAAGCCCCACTAAAAATTGACCATACCAAGATAATCCCTTAATGATCACATTTATGGGGATTCGAGTCGAGTTTTTGACTCGGTTATCAAAAACAAGGTGCCTCGTGGGGGGAACCCCATGCTTATCCATGTACATATTATTGCTTTCTAATTAGTTTAATGTGAGGGGATTTGTGCCCTTCCAACCTTTGTTCCGTGGTTGTTTGTGATATGTGGTTTTTAGATCATGATCTTCACGATTGGAGCCTCCCGTGTTCGTTTTATGGGAGCACTCGATCGTTTGCTTTGAAGACTTTCTCAATATCCAAATGATATATCCTTTTGATGTTCTAACCTTAGGTTTATAGCACACTTCATAAACGGATATTGATTTAACGGTTACACCCTTTCCATGCTAGATTAGGCATTCAACTACGTCTCTAGTATGGGGGTGTTTTGCACCCCTAGACTCGAAACATTGAGGACAATGTTTAACTTTAGTATGGGGGGGGGGTGAATAGATACTTGCCTTGCCAAACCTTCACGCTTTCCAAAGTTCATCTTTTTGTTATCATTTTTGTTACAAAACAAGGCTAAAAATGGCCAAATTTTAAAATTTTTTCTCATATTTCATAAGTGTTTGAAGACACGAATGTAGGTTTTATGATGGCGAGAATAAGAGTAATTTTTGACTCGACCGTGCGTGTTGAGCACTTAGCTTTGATTCCTTAACTACACATTAGGCTAAGTCTCTTTAATGAGGACGAGAAATGATAGGGTTAATTATAAGTTACTATGCTAAACGTAGAGTACTCGTATTCTTTCAAAAACTCATGTGTTCTCGTTGTTTGCTTATTCTCCCTTCGATTGTCAATATTTTTTTTGCTTAATAAATATTGACTTAGCGGTTTAGTTAGGATTGTTGGGTTTCTAGTCTTTTCTAGTAGCTTCCGTGTAATTAAATTGGGAAGACATTAAGGTATCGCCAGCGTCACGGTTTTCAAGTATTGGCACCCGAATAATCAAAAGCTTCACCCAATAATAAGATTTCAAGTGCTCACCGAAATTAAACAAAAATTTGAAGCTCACAAGGCCGAAAAATCTAAGCCCAAATTGAAAGTGAATCAAGCCTTAATCTTCGAAGCTTTAAAGATCCAAATTCGCCTTAGCGTGAGGATATACGTCTTTGGCTAATAAAACCACCGATGAGGCGGATAATAAAAGGAAAGGCAAGACCGAAGTCATAATAAAAGCTTCATGGCGAAGTTGAATAAAAGATGGAGGTAAACCAAAGATAATAAGGCCCTTCCGTTAGGGGGCGTATAAAAGTCTTGGTAATAAGTCTCATGTTCAAAACCGTTATAAAACCGTGTTTATCGATTCTTCTTGTCAACTTAATTTTTTGACATCGTTGTCTATTGGGAGGGGTTATTGATTTGATGGTCTTAGTTACACCGTTAGGACTCTATTTTTAGACATAAATCTCTATTATCGCATAAGTCAATGATGTATCCTCGTGAAACATTCAAGACAAAATAAAATATAAGAGATACAACTTAGGAATAATGGGAGGATAAGTACGTGATTAGGGCATATGAGTAGTGTTAGCGTTACTAACTTATAATGACAATGATCTAGTTGCACGCTTGGCATGGAATTAAGGTGAAAATTGAGGACAATGAAATTATTTCTAACGAAGCATTCACATGTTCTTATTCTATGAACCTAAACGTCCCATTTTGCGATGAAAATCATACATTATGTCTAAAACACAAGTAGTAGTAATAGTAGTAGTGTAGCTAGTTTATCATTCCAATAAAGTGAATAAAAATGAATTTTGGAGGTGCTACGATACTTTATTCTAGCATTGCGTGAGGGCACGGCAATGGTTTAGTATGGGGGAGTGATGAGACTGCTTTTATACATAGTCTCAGCGTCCAAATCGGGCTTAAAATGCATAAAATATCATTAAAACTGCCAAATATATGCTCGTGTTTGTTGCTTGTGTATTTTAGGTACGGATATTGAGGAAATGACAAAAAGATCACAAGAATCATTCAAAAACGAACACGGGAAACGAAGTCGCACAATGAACCGGGCCCGAATCTGGAATTTCCAAAATGGTCCTTGAAGAATTGAAGAATGACAAGTTTGGTCCCTCATCTTTGAAGACTTGTCACAAATGACCCTCCAATAGTCATTTGTACAAGAAAAATCCCTAAAGTTTGAGCATTGTACAATAACAACCCTTGAAGAATGAGAAAAGTGCATAAACTGTCCTTGAAACAAGTTTGTAAAAATATTGTGCCAAAAATGCCAAGCTGCCAAAGTTGTTATCAAAGGAATTGAAGTTATTTGCTGATTATTACAAGATGAAGACAAATGGGAACTTAAGGGGCCATTTCTGCCAGACAGCACAAGTACTCGCCACCAATCACCACTCCATGTCACCCCACTCCACCAATCACTCATCACCACCTCACCAAGCCCATCCCAGTCACACCCCACTCACGGTTTATTTAATTAAACCTGGTCAACCCCAGTCAAACCTCCCACTTTTCCCACTTAACACAAGATTTAAAAACTTAACCCCCTAATTCAGATCAAAACCCTCCCTAATCACCCTTAAACCCTAAAATTTCCCAGGTCTAATTAAACTAAAATCAAAGGGTTTATGGTTAATACTCTCTAGATCACTGATTAGGGGTTTTGTCATCCCATCCCACACAAAAACCATGACCCCAACCAACCCATGTGACATCCCTAGGGGTCCCCTGCACCCGTCACTTTCCCCCAAACCCAATACCAGACAAGTTAAACGGCTAGATGGTAGTCCTTGGTCCCCAAGCTCAAATAGACGTCCAAGATCAAACCACAACAGCTGGCTGGTCACATGTATCCAATTTGACCCAATTTTCGGGCATTTCAGAAAATCCCTTAGCTAGGGTTTAAGCTTATTATTATTTTATTTTTTAGCTCTAGAAAGTTCTGTTAAGTAGTATATAAGGAGAATGTGGGTTGTACATTTCCCTTGTTCCAGAATTTTTAGCAAAATCTTGTAATTCCTTTTTATGCAATATAAAGTGGGTATTTGTTTAAAAATAGTTTTCCTTTTATGATTGATAAAAGTTGGTGTTTGTTTTAGCTAGAATTCTGAGTTCCATTTAAATTGTGTAAACACTTTGTGTTTTGAGTTTTCAAAATAGGTTTTGAAAAGGTTTGATATTTTCAGAAATCCATGAATTTTGAGAAGTGAAAGTGGATTGGAATTCCTGGATTTCTGAATTCATTCTTGTTTTAAAACGTGGTCAAAGTCAAGGTTTGATTGGTTTGTAAGTTTGGAAAAGATTTTGAAGAAAATCAGTTTTTCAAAAGTTTTTGTTTAATTTTTTTTGGGTTCTAATCTTACTGTTTCATAAGCTTTTCCCCACAAGCTCTTGACACCAGCTTGTGGGTCTAGCTTATTGAAGATTGAATTTTGTTTTGCTTGTTTGGTGGTGACTGTGCAGGTTCAAACAAGAAATAAGGCATCATCATCATCACCCTCTTGCCTTCATAAGCACCTCAAGAAGTCTGCTCAGGCCCCAACCTGATTGGAGGTGACTTTTCAGTCACTGAGGGACCTAAATGTAGGTCCCTCTAGGTAACTTATCTTGTACCCTTTTTTTTAAACCAAAATTTTTGTGTTTTAGATGATTTTGTGATTTTGTGGAAAAATCTGTTTAGGTGTTAGTTTATTGTTTGAATCTATTGAATTGTGACTTAGATGCATGTTTAGGACTTGTTAAATCAGATTTGTGAAGATTTGAGTAGGTTTACTTGGTTAATTTCATTATCAGAATTTTAAAGGGGTGTTTGGATTAGGGCTTAACATGGTTTAAATGGTTTAAATCTTGCTTGAAATCCTGTTTTCTTCACTCACTAGGTAGTTGTTAGGTTGTATGCTAGTTGGTTTTAAGATTGGAAGAGTTTTAAACAAAGCTTGCATGTTAAAAAAAATGGAGAATAACACATAAAAAAGTCAAGTGCTTTGTCTGCCTGATTTCTTGATGAATTTGTGCCTCAACTTTTAATCATTGCTAGATAGTAGGTCTGTTTAGGATTGAGTATTGTTTGTATGTCATTGGGTTGACTTATGTGCAAGTATTCAAGGTTTAAATCTCATTTTTGTGCATGTAATCAAAAGTCAACTGTTCACAGACACACCTTAGCTTAATCAGAAACTTTGAGTGCCATTTGTATGTGATTTGGTATAGTGACTTGCTGATTTTTGTGCATTATCTGACTCCCCACAACCCAATTGGTGTGGGGGTGCCCAATTGTTCAAAGAAATCAAAGCATTGAGCTTTCCTAAGCTCATTTGGTCACCAGACCTTGAAAATACACTATCAGTGGGAACATAGTTCCCCCTGCTTGCCCAAAAGTTAGTACTGCTTCACTAGAAAACAAATCCAGTCAAGTGTCACTATCAGAAACCTTTATTTTTTGTCTTTAGTGCCTTAATTTT
Source organism: Glebionis coronaria (assembly GCA_025667525.1). Lineage (NCBI taxonomy): Eukaryota > Viridiplantae > Streptophyta > Magnoliopsida > Asterales > Asteraceae > Glebionis > Glebionis coronaria. The sequence goes on from CM046876.1 coordinate 591,300,011, forward strand.
AGAGTTAGGACCTGATTTTTGTTTTTATATTTTTCTAATTTTATTTTTGACTTTTCTGTTTAATTAAATTTTTATTTACTGTTCATTTACTATTTTTTTAGGTTTTATAGCTATTTTAAATACTTTTATTATTTCTGTTTTTGGCATTTAGTGCCAAAAATCAATATTTTTCAGTTTCAACATTTTTCTTTTATTAATAAAAACATTTTAAGATTTTTGGTATAAAAAGTTTTTACTGTTCATCTTTTATTTATTTTTTATAATTAATTTAGTTTAATTAGGGTTTTATTTAAAACTGTTTTTGTCTTTTAGTGAAAAATTTAATATTTTTCAAACTTTTTCATTTTTTTTCTGTTCATTAGAGTAAATTAGGATCTTTAAAATTGAGAAATTATTTTTAGCATTATTTTATTATTTTTTATATTTATTTTAGTTTAAAAATAGTTTTTAGTGATTTAAAAATAGAAAATTAGTTTTTAAAAATTAGGAAAAATAATTTTTAGTCTTTAGATAATATAAGTAAGTTATTTGTTCAATAAAATTATATTTTGGATAGTTTGATTAATTATATTTAATTTTAGGGCTTTAATTAGCATTTAAAATTGAATATTTAATTAATAAAAGGTTTTAAAATATTTTTATTGGATTTTTATTCTTATTTATATTATTTTAGACTTACTTTTAGCTTTTGATTAATTTTTAGTTTCAAAATTTTTTTTATTTTGTAGTTTTTACGGTTTTACGTGAACGCCTTTTCGTCTTAGCTCGATCCGTCTTCGTAACCGTCTTTCTCTTCTCACCCCATTTCTATTTTCTCTTCTCATAACAATAAAATCATCATTAATCATTTCTTAACACAACACACGTGCCTCCTCGAGAACGAACTCACTTCATTTAGGGTCATTTACACACGGGTTTCCTAAATCGTCGTGCATACTTGCCCTATTTTGTTGCTCTTTTCCTAAAGGGTATACAAAAACTGTACATCACTTGCCTTTAAGGCATGCAACACAAGAGTGGTCATTGTGGAAGGCCTTCTCAGGCAAACCATCAACCAAGCCAAGTAATGTAAGGTTTTTGCATGGGGGTTCAGATTAATTCTCGGTATCTTCTCGAATTGATTTCCGGTTAATTGTGCGGGATTAGTTGTTCTTGGTGGGATCAAAAGGGAATGGTCGTTGTCTAAAACTAATGAAAAATAAAGACTTGAAACAAATAAAATAAAGACGGTAAAAAGAAATACTGAAAGATAAAAACTTAACAAAAAGTAAATGACGAGAAATTAAAAGGGAAATAAAGTAACAAACTAAAACTTGACAAAACGTAAATTTAAAAACTCGAAAATAAAATACTTTAAGAATAAAACTAAGAAACGACAAATTAAAATAAAGCTTAAGAAAAATAAGACGAAACAATTAAAATAAAGTTAAGTAAAAATGGCGGGAAAAATAAATTTGAAAAGCAAAACTAAAATTACAATAAGTAATTTAGCAATTAAAGAAAAATAAGAATTAAATTCGCAATAAAAGAATTAATTTCGCAATCCCTTAGAATGCATAAATCCGCAACACTTGAAAGCTTAATTTCGCAATTTTGAAAGATGTAATTTCGCAATATTGCGAAATCACACATTTCGCAATTCAAAACAAGGTTCAATTTCGCAATTGTTAGAGAGATAGATTTCGCAATAAAAGCCAAGGCACAATTTCGCAACTTTTGCGAAATCACAGATTTCGCAATTCTTTGGGATTCGATTTCGCAATTCATGAAGATACAAATTCGCAATAATTGCGAATTTAAAGAAAATGTTGCGAATTCTTTACCAAACTTCCTAAAAACTAGGAAAACAAAAAAGGACGAAAATAAGCAACTTTTTAAGGACTTAGAAATGAAAATAAGCTAGTAAAAATGGAAATAAGCTAAAGTAAAAAGATTAAGACGAATCAAAGACTTATAAAACCTCTAAAAACACGAATCAAAAACACAAAATAAAAACTTTAAAGTGGGACGTGGGTTTTGAGATAAAAATGAAGAACACGAATTAAGAACAACACAAAAAAAGATAAAAAGATTAAAAGGCTTGAATTAAAAACAAAGATTCAAAACTTACATGAAAATTAAAGACAATAATTAAAAGACTTGAAATATAAAGTGCAAGGTATGAAAATGGTGGAAGAGGTGGGTTGTCAAACCACCCAACAACTACAAAATGAAATGGAATGGAAATATATATAGGGAGATTAGGGAGGAGCTTAGGAAGCTTCCTCCCTCTTTCTTCTTTCTTTAATTGCATGCTTTAGTCCTTGATCTTCTTAATCCTTTGTTAATCTTCTTAATACTTGGACTTTAATGACTTTGTCTCGGGATTTCTTTAACTCGTCTTGACATTTCTTCATAAATAAGACTTGAGTTTTTCAGCTTTTTAGTAAACTTCCGTCTTTTGACTTTTTCTTCGATAAATCTTCAGAATTGGTCTTGGACTTCCGTTCTTTTTCCACTCTTGACGTTTCGACTTCATCTTTCATCTTTTTCTTCAATAAAAGCCCGTAAATGCCGTGTTTTCTCCACTTTTCACAATTTCGTCCTAAATCACAACAAAAACACAAACCACGCATAATTCCGACATAAAAGACATAAAATACACGTTTTGGTCCGGTTATTATTGTAATTAAGTGGTAAAAAGGATGGGTGTTTACACACCTATCAAATCCCCTACACTTGACTATTGCAATGTCCTCATGCAATGCATTAGTTACAAAGCAAGATTACATTTTCCATCATAATCAATCCACGTTGGCCTTTATTAAAGAAATAGAAAATTATAAACATACAAAGTAAAGAAATCAAAAACATACCTTGGGTTTTGAAAATGTCGTGAATGATCATTATCCTCAAGTTTTCACTTTCTCCAAACCAAGCTTAGAAACGAGATCATTGTTATTATTAGTTAGTAAACTAACACGAACTCATGTGGGCCAATTATTCACTTAGACTCCCTTATTCCTAGTTGTATCTCTTTTATTTTATTGTTGTCTTGAATGATCACGAAGATGCATTGTTGACTTATTTCGATAGTTATTTAGGCCGAAAATAAAGTGAACGATTTAATCAATAGTTAGCTAAAGGACCAAATCTTTTAAAACTGCTTCTCGGGACCTCATAAAGTTCATATCTTGGCATAACTCGCTTCGCGATTTGAGACCTTTCTCGGACCGATATTTGGTAGCGACTTCATACTTGGAACCTTGAGAGACGTTCATGAAATTATGGTCTTCTCTTCATATAGGAATTTCTTCACTTGAAGTTTTGAGAGATTCATACTTGGACCACGACTTCTTCATTATTCTCCAATCTTTATTTTGGACTTTGATATACAATGATCCGCCTCCTTTTATGACTTGGATCTATTTATCCTCATACCTTGTTAGGGTCTTTTCGGATACACTTCTCCATGACTTTTGGGGAGTATTTGCTTTTCGTCGTGTGTCTCGATCCTTCATATTGATTTTCGATAAATGATTCTTCACATCACTTTTGGATCTTTAGCAACAAGATGTAGCCCTCATGCCTTGTTAGGGCCTTTTCGGACTTGCCAATCTTCGCATCCCGCTTCAATAAGTTATGCCTTGGCTATGAACTCTAATCCGTACCGAGCAAATTTTAAACGATCTGGGGCTAGAAGCTAAGTAACCTTTTAAATCGTACAACCTTATTTATTGCAGATAAATTTATTAACAAGCGGAGGGAGAATAGGCTTATAATTAACTCACATAAATTCACGAAAGAATACCGAACTTATAATTGGCTCTATCATCTCTCGTTCTCCACAGTTTAAAATCTCAAGTAATGAGACTCGTGGATGCTTAGCCTATTAAATCAAAGTTTTGGGTTTTCGAGTCGCCTATAGGATCTTGCAAACTCTTAGACTTTTTCAAGTTTAGAATCCGCATTTTAAAGTTCCCTTGATAAACGACTCTCTAGGATCAATTATAGGAACTTGCGAAAAGTTCTTGTTCTTAACCCGTGAGAGTTAAGACTTTCGCGTTTTATAGCTCCCTATATAAAAGCCTAGCAAAACTTGACTTAAACACGTTAAGGATACTAGCTAGAGTAAACTTAGATAAGTAAACTCGTGTTGAGTCAAAATATTCACAACTAAGAAAAATTTAAAACCACTTTATTGAAAATTTATTCTAGCAAGGAAATAAGATAAACATAATAAAGGAAAATACAACTATACAACTAGGCCAAAATAGATTAAAAATTTTGAAAAATGTCGAAAAATCAAATTTTCTAGTTAAAATGAGGACAAATACAAGGAAAAGGCCACTTAACTTCGATAGAAGTCCCCCCCTACACTTAAAATAAACATTATCCTCAATGTTTAAGCATGTGGAAGTAAACTCCCCTACACTTAGGACATTGTGCACTGATAGGTGTGTAAACACCCATCCTTTTACCACTTAATTCGGGCTAAAACGAGACCAAAACACGTATTTAATATCATTTGTTTGGAATTATGCGTGGTTTTTGTGTTTATTGTGTTTTCAGAGCCAACCGGATAAATATTGAAGAAAACATGGGATTGCACGGGTTTTACTGAAGAAAAAGACTCAAGATAAAGTCTATTGTCCAAGAGATGCAAAAGATTTGAAGTCACTGGGCCTATTCGAAGATTTATCGAAGAAAAGGACCAAAGATGGAAGATTTATATAAGTCGAAGGAACTCAAGTCTATTAAACGAAGAAATTAAAAGACGAGTTGAATTTAATCGACAACAAATCCCGAATCAGAATCGAAAACGGAAACTTTTCTGAAAAGACGAAAAGACACGAAGAACGGGAGAAAGCCCACTCACCAACCAAAGGAAACACCTATAAATAGGCCATCCCACACACATTTTTGGAGTTAGCTAGTTTTTCTTTTCTTCCTCCTTTTCTTTCTCCTGGTTCGTTTAACACCATCACCACTAGGGTGATTGGTGATTTTTATTTTTAGTTCTTCAATCTTGTAATTTTAACCTTTGTTTCATCTTGTCAAAACATTAATCATCCAATTCAAAGTTCTTGTTTAATCTTTCATTTCATCTTGTTCATCTCCATTTTTTATCTTCAAGTTCTTAAGTTTTATTTTTCTTGATTTGATCTTCAAAAGTTGTTTGGATTTGTGTTTTTATTAGTGGGATTTGTTGCTTATATTGTCTAAATGATTTGTGTTTAAATTGGTAAAACCCTTTTAAGTGTTTAATTTGATTTTGATTAAAAACCTGAGTTCCGTGTTCTTCGTTACTGTTCCTGTATCTGGGTTTCCAAAGTTCCGAACCAAGACAAAAAGTTCCGAATGAGTCCTTCATTCGGAATCTTCCGAACCAAGCACTAAACTTCCGAATCAGGAGAAAACTTCCGAATCAAGCTTTCATCCGGAAAGTTCCGGATCAGTCATAAAGTTCCGAACCAGTTACTTCCGGACGAAGCACAAAAGTTCCGAATCAGCTCAGACTTCCGAATCAAGGAGAAGTTCCGAATCAATCTGAAGGTTCCGAATCAGCAACTTCCGACTCAGCAAGTTCCGAATGAACATTCATTCGGAAAGTTCCGGATGAGTATGTTCCGAATCAGTTAGTTCCGAATCAAGCATTAAAGTTCCGAATCAGTTAATTTTTGGGAATTTTAAAGATTTCTGTTTTACTGTTGATGATTTACTATTTTTCTGCTCATATTTCACTATTTACATGTTAACTTTAATTTTAATTTGAACTTTAAAATTTCAACCAAGTTTTTATTAATCTTAATTAAAGTAATTGCCTTTGATTTAAACTTTCATTTCACTTCTTATTAGAATAGAAAACCAAACCCCTTTATTTAGTAACCAAGAACAATCATTCCACTTAAAGCCTAGATCAATTCGAGAGGATATCGAGACTAAAATTGAACCCATACAAAATCAGTGTATCAAATGGCGCCGCTGCCGGCTCTTCTCGTTAAGATCAAAAGTTTTTTGTGAGAAATTGGATTTTGGGATCCGTTCCCGTGAACGTTACTTTTTCAAAAATATTCAAAAACACTAAAAATATAAAATTTTCAAAAAATCCTAAAAATTAAAAAACCAATAAAAACCAAAAATATTTTTGTTTTGTTTGTTCGTTCTTTTGCAGGTGTATGCGCACTCGATCCACGTCTTACCAAGAGCCCGAGCCTCTCGATAACTTAGACATGGCTGGTGTCCAAAACAACAATAACATACCACCTCCGAACAACAATAATAACAACAACAATCCGCCTTTCAACAACATGAATAACAACAACAATGAGCCCCTTCCGGATAATCGCCCAATGATTGAATTGCTGCAAGCTCATGTTGATGGCAACACGGATCCAATTGTCATTCCTCCAATTGCCGCCAACAATTTCGAGCTCAAGTCAGGCTTTATCCAGATGGTCTCAGCTCAACCGTTCTTGGGACGCACCATTGATGACCCACACGACCATATCAAGAGGTTTCTACAACTCACCAACACGGTCAAGTTCAATGGAGTTTCGCAAGAAGTGATAAGGTTACAACTTTTTCCCTTTTCTTTAGAGGGACAAGCCCGGCATTGGCTTGCTAAAGAACCGCCACAGAGTATTCTCTCGTGGACGGATTTGGAAACAAAGTTTATCAACTACTTTTTTCCACCCTCTCGTACTACCGCTTTGCGGAATGAGATTATAAACTTTGAACAAAAGTACGATGAGTCATTCAGTGAATCTTGGGATCGTTTCAAATATCTTTTAAGAAAATGCCCACAACATGGTTTTACCAAAGTTCATCAAATAAATACTTTTTACAATGGTTTAAGCATGAGTGACCAAGATTCACTGAATAGTGCCTCAGGGGGTAATTTATTGGCTAAGACTTCCAATGCTGCTTGGGATATCATTGAGAACAAATCTCGTGTGCAAACCAAGAGTGTTAGGACCAATGTTGCTAGTGCTAGCACTAATGACAGCGACAAGCGACTTGACAAAATCACCACGCTTCTTGAATCGCTTGTCACCCACACCGTCAGCAACAACAACAGCAACAACGCTAAGAACGCACAAGTCAACGCTGTCAGCCAACCTTGTGAGATATGCGGTGGTCCCCATTCTTACACAACTTGTACCGCCACCCAAGATTACCCTGCTGAGAATGTGAATGCGGCATATGGCACCTACCAACAACCTGCTTATCAAGCTAGACCTCAAGGTGACCGTAACTTGCTTAGCTACCGCAGCAACAACTATCTTTCACCACCTGGTTTTCCTCCAACCAACCCAAACCAACAACAAAACCTTAACCGCCCTCCTCAACAACAACAACAACCTCGACAACCATACGTTCCACCTCACAAGCAGCAACAACCGCCTCAACGTAACAATCAAATCTACCAACAACCTGCTTACCAACCACCTGCATACAATGCTCCTTCAAACCAGACCAACACTGCACTACACCAAGAGGTCGCCACCTATATGAGGACCAATGATGTGATAGTGGGAAATCTCCAAGAGGAAGTGCGCAATTTGAAGGCAGATTTGGTCAAGCAAGGAAATGATTTGCGAGCTGATATGAGAAACACGTTGGATAGCCAGACTAATGATCTGAGGAACATGATGGCTAGTTTCTTCCAAAGTAGTCAACCCTCTTCTTCGGGTACTCTTCCGAGTAACACCGTTGCGAACCCAAGAGGGGAGATGAAAGCAATCACTACTAGAAGTGGTAAAGGTACCAAGGAACCCGAGTTTCCTATACCCCCACCGGTGGTTGTGACTAAGGAGAACGAGTCATCTGCTCCTATTCCTCCTCCTTCTCCTTCCCCAATTTCTCCACCTCTTCTTTCTACCCCTCCTCCACCCGTGGTTGTGAGTGATCCTATTCCCTTAAAACCTTCCTCTTCTTCCAATATACCTTATCCTTCAAGGTTGAGGAAAGAGAAGCAAAAGAGCAAGGATGATATTCAGGTTTCTAACTTTCTTAAAATGTTTAAACAACTGAATTTCAATATCTCCTTCGCTGAGGCTCTCGCTCACATGCCCAAATACGCCAAAATGTTTAAAGATCTTTTGAGCGACAAGGAAAAGCTCCTCGACATTTCCAACACCCAACTTAATGAGAACTGCTCTGCAGTGCTCTTAAGGAAATTACCAACTAAGCTTGGTGATCCGGGTCGTTTTCTTATCCCTTGCAATTTCCCGGGAGTAGAGAATTGCATGGCCCTAGCCGATCTAGGTGCCAGTATTAATCTCATGCCTCTAAGTGTTTGGAAGCAATTATCTCTCCCAGAGCTAGTCCCCACCAAAATGACTTTGGAATTGGCCAACCGTACGGTTGCTTATCCAGTGGGGATAGCCGAAGATGTCATCGTAGGAGTCGACAAATTCACCTTCCCTGCTGATTTTGTTGTCGTCGACTACGAAATGGACCCCCGTGTGCCACTTATTGTTGGTCGTCCATTCTTGAGGACCGGTCGCACTCTCATTGATGTTGAAGCCGGTGAGCTTATCATGAGAGTGGGTGACGACAAAGTAGTCTTCAACATGGGAAAGTTGTCTAAACAGCCTTATACATATGAGAGCGTTAATTGTATTGACGTTCTTGATGAGGCTTGTGAAGAACACTTTAATGATGCTTGCAAAAGTATTCCTACCTCTCTTCCCACTGTTGAGACCGTGTCCTCTATTGATTCATCGTTGTCTCTATTTGGAGATAGTGATTTATTCTGGAACAATCTTGAAGATGCCATGGGAGATGCGAATTTAGCTACTAATGATTCTCCCACCGAGGGGGATGAAGATATGAGTTTCTTTGACAATCTTCTCACCGAAGACAATCCTTCGCCTCCATCTCCCACGGTCATTGCTATCGATACTCCGACGTTGCAAACGCCTCCCGTCGAAAATCCTCCGGATTTGGAACTTAAGGAGTTGCCGCCACATCTCGAGTACGTGTTCCTTGACGACAACAAGAAGTCGCCCGTCATTATTGCAAAGGATTTGAAAGATGAAGAAAAGACTCGCCTCGTTGCTGTGTTGAAAGCTCACAAGAAGGCTATTGCGTGGAAAATCTCGGATATTCGTGGAATTGATCCTCACTTCTGCACGCATAAAATTCTCATGGAGGACGACTATAAGCCCACTATTCAAAGCCAACGAAGGGTGAATCCAAAAATACATGAAGTCATCAAAACAGAGGTTATCAAACTTCTTGATGCGGGTATGATTTACCCTATTTCGGATTCCCCGTGGGTTAGTCCAATCCATTGTGTGCCCAAGAAGGGCGGAATAACCGTTGTTCCCAATGAACACAATGAGTTGATTCCCACTCGTCTCGTTACTGGGTGGAGAGTTTGTATAGACTACCGCAAACTCAATGATGCCACGAGAAAGGATCATTTCCCTCTACCTTTCATGGACCAAATGCTTGAGCGATTAGCCGGTAATGAATATTACTGCTTTCTTGATGGTTTCTCGGGTTATTTTCAAATACCCATCGATCCCCAAGATCAAGAGAAGACTACATTCACTTGTCCCTATGGCACTTTCGCTTACAAAAGAATGCCTTTTGGCTTATGTAATGCGCCCGGGACTTTCCAAAGGTGTATGTTAGCTATCTTCCATGACATGGTTGAACAAACCATGGAAGTCTTCATGGATGATTTCTCGGTCTTCGGGGATTCCTTCTCTGCTTGCCTTGCCAATTTAGAACGTATGCTAAAGCGGTGCGAAGACACTCGCCTTGTTCTAAATTGGGAAAAATGCCATTTCATGGTAAAAGAAGGCGTCGTGCTTGGACATAAGATTTCGAAAGCCGATCTTGAAGTAGACCGTGCTAAAGTTGATGTTATAGCAAAGTTGCCTCCACCTTCCACTGTGAAGGGTGTGAGAAGTTTCTTGGGTCATGCGGGCTTCTACCGCCGATTTATCAAAGACTTTTCTCAAATCGCTCGCCCGATGACCCACCTCTTGGAAAAAGATACTCCTTTTATCTTTTCCAAAGAGTGCCTTGATGCCTTCAACTCACTTAAGGATAAGCTAACTAAGGCACCCGTCTTGGTTACCCCTAATTGGGAGCTGCCTTTTGAGTTGATGTGCGATGCTAGTGATTTTGCTATTGGAGCGGTTCTTGGACAAAGAGTGAACAAACACTTCCAACCGATCCATTACGCTAGCAAGACAATGACTGGGGCACAATTGCATTATACGACAACCGAGAAAGAGCTTTTAGCTGTTGTCTATGCTTTTGAAAAGTTTCGCCCCTATCTTGTCCTTTCCACCACCATCGTGTACACCGATCATTCCGCGTTGAAGTACTTGTTAACAAAGCAAGATTCCAAACCAAGACTTCTTCGCTGGGTTTTGCTGCTCCAGGAATTTAAAATCGACATCCGCGATAAAAAAGGAGCAGAAAACCTAGCCGCGGACCATCTTAGTAGACTTGAGGATCCATACCAAGGGGATCATCCGACCAAAGAAATCAATGATTCTTTTCCCTTGGAGACCTTAATGTCTATAAACTCGAAGCCGAATGAAACCCCGTGGTTTGCGGACTTTGCGAACTACTTGGCGGGTGGAATTCTCAAGGAAGGGTTGACGTCCCAGCAAAAAAAGAAGTTCTTTACCGACATTAAGACTTACTTTTGGGACGACCCTTACCTATTCAAACAATGTGCTGATTTGATAATTCGCCGATGTGTTGATGGACCGGCAGCGTCGGACATCCTTGATGCTTGCCACAAAGGACCCACCGGTGGTCACTTTGGTCCCAACTACACCGCAAAGAAAGTGTTTGATTCGGGATTTTATTAGCCCTCCATATACCGTGATGCTCACGATATGGTCAAACGATGTGATGTTTGCCAAAAGCAAGGCAAAATCACACATAAAGACGAGATGCCTCAGAATTTCATTCAAGAGTGTGAAATTTTTGATGTTTGGGGTATCGACTTTATGGGGCCATTCCCTTCGTCTAAAGGAAACAAATACATCCTTGTAGCCGTTGACTACGTTTCTAAGTGGGTTGAAGCCAAAGCTTTGCCTACTAATGACGCAAGGGTGGTTTGTAACTTTTTGAAAGCTCTATTCGCTAGATTCGGTGTGCCTCGCGCCATTATTAGTGACCGTGGGACTCATTTCTGCAATGATCAATTTGCTCGAGTCATGGCTAAGTACGGTGTAAATCATCGTCTTTCCACAGCCTACCACCCACAAACTAATGGCCAGGCCGAAATATCCAACCGAGGTCTTAAGCGAATTCTTGAAAGGACCGTGGGAGAGCATCGTGCCGCATGGGCTGATAAATTGGATGATGCTTTGTGGGCTTTCCGTACTGCTTACAAGACCCCGATCGGCTGTACGCCTTATCGTCTTGTGTACGGGAAAGCGTGCCACCTCCCCATTGAGTTGGAGCACAAGGCTTATTGGGCCTTGAAGTGGGCTAATTTTGATATAAACAAAGCCGGTGACCTACGCAAGATCCAACTCAATGAGCTGAATGAACTCCGTAATGAGGCTTATGAAAATTCTTTGATCTATAAGGAAAGAACTAAGCTCATTCACGACTCTAAGATCAAAAACCGAGAGTTCCATGTTGGAGACAAAGTCTTACTTTTTAACTCTCGGTTGAAAATCTTTTCGGGAAAGCTCAAATCTCGTTGGTCCGGCCCATTCACCATTGCCCAAATTTTTCCATATGGTACTCTCGAGCTTGCTCAACCTAATGGACCAAATTTTAAGGTGAATGGCCAACGAGTGAAGTTGTACTTTGGTGAGGACACCTCTAAGGAGGTGATTCCATCCCTCACCACGTTCCCCATGAACTAATTTTGGGTCGAGTCAGGCTCGTGACTCGGTTATCAAAAACAAGCGCTCCTCGGGAGGCAGCCCGAGTATCTATCCTTGCATGTTTTAATCCCCTAAGTGTAGGGGGGGACTTCTATATGTGTTTGCCTTTTGTGGTGATGTGATTACAGGGATAAGTGCACTCTTGGAATCTTTGAAGAACCGTGCTCCCGTGTTTATCCGAAATCCGGTTCTACCTCTCAACTATCGTGATTCAATTTTCTTCATACTCACATTTGAAATTGATCACTTTAGTCGCCTCTTCCTTAACCTGAGTTAACCAACGTGCACAATGTCATAAGTGTAGGGGAAACTTTTCCCACATGCTTAAACATTGAGGACAATGTTTATCTTAAGTGTAGGGGGGACTTCTATCGAAGTTTTAAGTGGACTTTTCCATGAAAATGCCTTCAATCAACCGGAAAATCCTATTTTTCAACATTTTTCAAATTTTTTATTAACTTTGGCAATTTAGTTGTAATTTTTAAATTTTTATCGTTGCTTTCATATGTATATATTCCGCAATAAAGTCAAAAATATTAATAAAGTGGTGTAGCTAGTTTAGGAATCTTTGACATATTAGGCCCGTTGCGTTTATTTTGACTCAACCCGAATAGACTTATCCAAGTTTATTCTAGCTAGTATCCTTAACCATGTAGACCTTAATTGGTTTAGTAGGCTAAGTGTCCACGAGTCTCATTACTTGAGATTTTAAATTGTGGAGGACGAGAAATGATAGAGTCAATTATAAGTCGGTATTCTTGCGCAAGCTCACTTGGTGTAATTATTTGCCTATTCTCCCATCACTTGCTAATAATTTATCTGCAATAAGTAAGGTCTTACGATTTGAAAAGTTACTTAGCTTCTAGCCCAAGATCGTTTAAAAGTTGCTCGGTAATGATAAGAGTTCATAGCCAAGGCATAACTTATGAAGCGGGGCGCGAAGATTGGCGAGTCCGAAAAGGCCCTTACAAGGCATGAGGATTCAAATTTTATTGCTGAAGATCCAAAGTGATGTGAAAAGCATTATTCCTAAAGTCAATATGAAGGATCAAGATTCACGACGAAGAGCAATCAACTCCCATAAAGATCATGGAGAAGTCTATCCGAAAAGACCCTAACAAGGTATGAGGATAAATAGATCCAAGTCCGAAAAGGAGGCGGATCGTTGTATCTCAAAATCCCAATTAGAGATTGAAGAAATAATCATGAAGTCGTGGTCAACAAAGTTGGAGTACCCCTCAAAAGTCTCCAAGTGAAGAAATTCTATTATGATGAGAAGACCATTATCTCAAGAACGTCTCTCGAAGATATGAAGTATGAAGTACATGCCAAATATCGGCCCGAGAAAGGTCTCAAATCGTGAACCAAGTTATGCCAAGATATGAACTTTTTGATATCCCGAGAAGCAGTTTTAAGAGATTTTGTCCTTTAGCTAACTATTGATCAAATCGTCCTACTTTGCTTTCAGCCCTAATAAACTATCGAAATAAGTCCAAAAATGCATTTTCATGATCATTCTAAGACAAAAATAAAATATAAGAGATACACCTAGGAATAAGGGAGTCTAAGCATTTAATTAAGCCATGTGTGTAAGTGTTTGAATTGCTAACTTATAATAACAATGATCTCGTTTTTAAGCTTAGTTTGGGGAACGTGAAACTTGAGGATGATAAATCTTCGCAGCACCAAAGCCCTAATGTAAGTCATCGATTTCTCTACAAGTTATTTCCATGTAGCTATTTTCAACGTGAAAATGGTTTTCTATCCCTTTGTTATCTTTGAAGTTTTATTTCTTTAATTTTTGTTTAGTAGAATTTTAAATAAGGCCAAGGTTGATTAATTATGAGAAAAGTGTAAACTTGCTTTATCACTAAGCATTGCATGAGGGCATGGCAATGGTTAAGTGTAGGGGATTTGATAGGTGTGTAAACACCCATCCTTTTACCACTTAATTCGGGCTAAAACGAGACCAAAACACGTATTTAATATCATTTGTTTGGAATTATGCGTGGTTTTTGTGTTTATTGTGTTTTCAGAGCCAACCGGATAAATATTGAAGAAAACATGGGATTGCACGGGTTTTACTGAAGAAAAAGACTCAAGATAAAGTCTATTGTCCAAGAGATGCAAAAGATTTGAAGTCACTGGGCCTATTCAAAGATTTATCGAAGAAAAGGACCAAAGATGGAAGATTTATATAAGTCGAAGGAACTCAAGTCTATTAAACGAAGAAATTAAAAGACGAGTTGAATTTAATCGACAACAAATCCCGAATCAGAATCGAAAACGGAAACTTTTCTGAAAAGACGAAAAGACACGAAGAACGGGAGAAAGCCCACTCACCAACCAAAGGAAACACCTATAAATAGGCCATCCCACACACATTTTTGGAGTTAGCTAGTTTTTCTTTTCTTCCTCCTTTTCTTTCTCCTGGTTCGTTTAACACCATCACCACTAGGGTGATTGGTGATTTTTATTTTTAGTTCTTCAATCTTGTAATTTTAACCTTTGTTTCATCTTGTCAAAACATTAATCATCCAATTCAAAGTTCTTGTTTAATCTTTCATTTCATCTTGTTCATCTCCATTTTTTATCTTCAAGTTCTTAAGTTTTATTTTTCTTGATTTGATCTTCAAAAGTTGTTTGGATTTGTGTTTTTATTAGTGGGATTTGTTGCTTATATTGTCTAAATGATTTGTGTTTAAATTGGTAAAACCCTTTTAAGTGTTTAATTTGATTTTGATTAAAAACCTGAGTTCCGTGTTCTTCGTTACTGTTCCTGTATCTGGGTTTCCAAAGTTCCGAACCAAGACAAAAAGTTCCGAATGAGTCCTTCATTCGGAATCTTCCGAACCAAGCACTAAACTTCCGAATCAGGAGAAAACTTCCGAATCAAGCTTTCATCCGGAAAGTTCCGGATCAGTCATAAAGTTCCGAACCAGTTACTTCCGGACGAAGCACAAAAGTTCCGAATCAGCTCAGACTTCCGAATCAAGGAGAAGTTCCGAATCAATCTGAAGGTTCCGAATCAGCAACTTCCGACTCAGCAAGTTCCGAATGAACATTCATTCGGAAAGTTCCGGATGAGTATGTTCCGAATCAGTTAGTTCCGAATCAAGCATTAAAGTTCCGAATCAGTTAATTTTTGGGAATTTTAAAGATTTCTGTTTTACTGTTGATGATTTACTATTTTTCTGCTCATATTTCACTATTTACATGTTAACTTTAATTTTAATTTGAACTTTAAAATTTCAACCAAGTTTTTATTAATCTTAATTAAAGTAATTGCCTTTGATTTAAACTTTCATTTCACTTCTTATTAGAATAGAAAACCAAACCCCTTTATTTAGTAACCAAGAACAATCATTCCACTTAAAGCCTAGATCAATTCGAGAGGATATCGAGACTAAAATTGAACCCATACAAAATCAGTGTATCATGCACGTTGTTTAAATCTTGCTAAGAAAGAGACAACTAAAGTGATTCCTATTTTAATATTGAGAAATATAAAATAGTGAATCGAAAAGAGTTTAGGATAGAACTGGGAAGAAGGGAACACGGAGTCACGGTTCGTCAAAAGTCATCAAGAGTGTGTCTTTGAAGCTCTAATCCCTGCACATGATAAGAAAGAAAGCAAGAAACACCACGGGGCTCCCCCTACACTTATGGTGAAAATAGATAGATAATTGGGTTGCCTCCCAAAAAGCGCTTGTTTATATTAACCGAGTCACGAGCCTGACTCGTCCCCGAATTAAATAGTCCATGGGGAAGCCTCAAATGTGATACCCGGATCAAAGACCTTGTCCTCGTTCTCGGTTGACATCAACAAAGGAGAGGCGGGGGGATAAGTCCTGAAAGGGAGAAAGGTCCTTTCAACATACGTATAGTATGTGAAATCAGGTTCCACGGGAGGTGGGGTGGGTAAAGTAAGCACATTGTCCTCCCCCAAAGACAATGGAGGCTGAGCATTCGGCAAAGCCGTGATGTTATCAATGATAGCATAATCAATGTCACCTCCCGGGTCAAAGCACTCATCCTCTGAGATAGTCTCTAAAGGGGAGGATGAAAGGTGCTCGGGAGGGGGACTTGGGACAATATCTTCCTGCAGCAAATTATCAAAAATAATGTCCCCCTCCGTGTCAGAATCATCAATACCTGGAGTGATGGAGTGGATATCGATTTCTTCCAGCAATGGGTCATTATCTTCAACGGAAGGAATAGATGGAGGTAAACACTTGGAAAGAGGAGTAGAAGTCAACGCTTCGATTTGAGCAATAAGAAGGTGCACTTTCCGTAATCTATCGCGAAGAAGCACGTCTTCCACCTCATCCACAAGATCATGTTCATCGGTGAACTTCTCGTAAACCAGAGAGAATAAATCGTCATCACCCGCATCTCCCGGTGGAGATTGAGAAATTTCAAAAGTTAAATTCTCATAGCTTGGAGAAAAATCGTCATCACTAGGATCGACCTCTTCCGTAAGAGCAACGTCGTCCTCAGGCTCCATAGCAGGTAAGTCACAAACCTCATCATCCAATACTTTGTCGAGACCAACATCACTAAGCTCATTCAACGAATCTGGATCCTTAGATGCAGTAGGAACATCGACACTAGGAGCAACAACTTCAGAAGATTGGTTGAAAGTGTAGACATAATCGTCGTCATCATCATCATAATAGATGGGACGAGTCCAGTTAGGAGTGACGTAGTCGGCTAACTCTTCCTTGATAACCTCCACATCTTTAAGAAGCTCATGCAGCAACTTTTGTTGTTCATCGCCCCGAGTATGTTCAATTTCACCAATTCTATCCCACGCTGTAATTAAACATTTTGGTGTAGAAAAGAAGGGAAAACGACTAAATTGGCTCAAAAAGGTGTCAGTGGTTTTCAAGGTTTCGTCCACATCAAGCAACGGTTGCCTTTCCTAATGTAAGTCAGCTCGGAGTTGAGCTAGACTTTCTAGAATGCCATTCAAAGAAGTGAGTTGTTGATCAAGACTAGTTTGCTGAGAGGATTGATGATTGAGGGTGTGATGTGGGGGCTCAAAATGTTGAAAACCTGAATTATAGCATGGTTGTGGCTCATAGTAGTTCATCGGTTGGGAAGAATTAGAAACCGGGTTTGGTTCATAATAATCCATAGGTGAAGAAAACTGAGGACACGGATTTTGGTCATAATAATTCATTGGTTGACAATAGGAAGTATCATGAGGACCCCCACAGTTGTTGCAGAATGGTTGAGGAGAAAGACTGGGTGCGCCTTGTGGATAGCTATTATCATAGTCATAATTGTACCCTGGTTCTTGCCCGTGGTCATACGGATATGGAACCGGGCACGAAATATGCCAATGAGAATCACTTCCACAATAGGTGCACTTGGGAACAGGAGGTGGGTTCAAAAAGGACGAATTAGTCGAGTTGCACAAAGGACAAAATCCGAATTGTGTGTTGTCGATATCGTTTCCGCACCGCTCACATGTACACCATTGACAAGAGTCGTTCCCGTACAATCGTCTCCCACACCCGACACAATGGACATAAAAATCCATAAAGAAAGATAGATAAGCAAGAAGAATATTTTTGGTGCAAAACTTTTGAAAAAGAAATGCTTTTTAAGATTTTTCAAATGTTTTTGGATTTTTGAAAATGTTTGACACGAAAAATAACGTTCACAAGGGAACGGGTCCCAAAAGCCAACACGTCTCTCACAAAAAACCGTTAATCTTCACGAAAAGAGCCGGCAGCGGCGCCATTTTAATGGAAGGTTTTTGCATGGGGGTTCAGATTAATTCTTGGTATCTTCTCGAATTGATTTCCGGTTAATTGTGCGGGATTAGTTGTTCTTGGTGGGATAAAAAGGGAATGGTCGTTGTCTAAAACTAATGAAAAATAAAGACTTGAAACAAATAAAATAAAGACGGTAAAAAGAAATACTGAAAGATAAAAACTTAACAAAAAGTAAATGACGAGAAATTAAAAGGGAAATAAAGTAACAAACTAAAACTTGACAAAACGTAAATTTAAAAACTCGAAAATAAAATACTTTAAGAATTAAACTAAGAGACGACAAATTAAAATAAAGCTTAAGAAAAATAAGACGAAACAATTAAAATAAAGTTAAGTAAAAGTGGCGGGAAAAATAAATTTGAAAAGCAAAACTAAAATTACAATAAGTAATTTAGCAATTAAAGAAAAATAAGAATTAAATTCGCAATAAAAGAATTAATTTCGCAATCCCTTAGAATGCATAAATCCGCAACACTTGAAAGCTTAATTTCGCAATTTTGAAAGATGTAATTTCGCAATATTGCGAAATCACACATTTCGCAATTCAAAACAAGGTTCAATTTCGCAATTGTTAGAGAGATAGATTTCGCAATAAAAGCCAAGGCACAATTTCGCAACTTTTGTGAAATCACAGATTTCGCAATTCTTTGGGATTTGATTTCGCAATTCATGAAGATACAAATTCGCAATAATTGAGAATTTAAAGAAAATGTTGCGAATTCTTTACCAAACTTCCTAAAAACTAGGAAAACAAAAAAGGACGAAAATAAGCAACTTTTTAAGGACTTAGAAATGAAAATAAGGTAGTAAAAATGGAAATAAGCTAAAGTAAAAAGATTAAGACGAATCAAAGACTTATAAAACCTCTAAAAACACGAATCAAAAACACAAAATAAAAACTTTAAAGTGGGACGTGGGTTTTGAGATAAAAATGAAGAACACGAATTAAGAACAACACAAAAAAAGATTAAAAGATTAAAAGGCTTGAATTAAAAACAAAGATTCAAAACTTACATGAAAATTAAAGACAATAATTAAAAGACTTGAAATATAAAGTGCAAGGTATGAAAATGGTGGAAGAGGTGGGTTGTCAAACCACCCAACAACTACAAAATGAAATGGAATGGAAATATATATAGGGAGATTAGGGAGGAGCTTAGGAAGCTTCCTCCCTCTTTCTTCTTTCTTTAATTGCATGCTTTAGTCCTTGATCTTCTTAATCCTTTGTTAATCTTCTTAATACTTGGACTTTAATGACTTTGTCTCGGGATTTCTTTAACTCGTCTTGACATTTCTTCATAAATAAGACTTGAGTTTTTCAGCTTTTTAGTAAACTTCCGTCTTTTGACTTTTTCTTCGATAAATCTTCAGAATTGGTCTTGGAATTCCGTTCTTTTTCCACTCTTGACGTTTCGACTTCATCTTTCATCTTTTTCTTCAATAAAAGCCCGTAAATACCGTGTTTTCTCCACTTTTCACAATTTCGTCCTAAATCACAACAAAAACACAAACCACGCATAATTCCGACATAAAAGACATAAAATACACATTTTGGTCCGGTTATTATTGTAATTAAGTGGTAAAAAGGATGGGTGTTTACACACCTATCACCAAGTCTCACAAGCCTGTTTATATTCTTAAAATTTATGTGCCCTAGTCTCCTGTGCCACAAATTACTTTCATCTACTGAAGCTTTAGCATAAAAACAAGAAATATTGTTATTCATTCTAATCCCATTCAGATTCACATTGTATATGTCTTTATGCCTAGGTGTTCTATATTCAATATATTTCTCATCAGGGATCTTATAATCCTTACTTAACACCAAACATTCAGTATCAGTAAACAGAACTTTATTTTTGTTATCACACACTTGTGATACACTAAAAAGATTGTAATCAAGTTCTTTTACCAGAAATACGTTCTCAAAATGCAAGTTGTTGGTGAGAAGGGTTCCTTTGCCTGTGATAGTACCATATCCGCCTCCAAAGTAAACCTTATCACCATCCTTAATGGGAGTGAAGTTTTTAAGATAATCTTCCTTCCCTGTCATGTGCCTTGAGCATCCACTGTCCCAATATCCATAACCATTGACCTGTTTTTGAATGCCCTGCACATAAAGAAAACAAATTAGTTTTCTTTGGGAACCCAAGACTTAGAAGACTTGGATTCATCTGGTTGTTCAATAAGAACAGACTTAGTTCTCACAACAACCCCATTTTCATCCTTCTTAGGATGAAAAACCCAGTTAACCCCAATAGGTTTTGTAATGACTTTTGAAATGTAATTAAATCTGTTGCAGGTCATTGAAATCCCACTATCATTAGGGTTTTGATCTTTCTTGGGTCTCCATGTTAAGCTTGAAGAAGCTTTAGACCCCTTACCTGTGGTTGCAAATATTTAGGTCTGGTCACGTTTCTGTCAGCGTTGGAATTGGTCTTGTCAATGCTGAAAGTACTTTTGTCAGCGTTGAACCTAGGGTTTGCTACAGAAACCCATTGCCTATTCGACCAAGTGTTTGTCTTTTGAAATGGTCTTTGTCCATGAGTGTTAGACCCTCTAGTGAAGAATGGGACAGGTCTAACAACTTGTGAACTTTGCTGCACACAAGGTTTGGGTCTGACAACGTTTGACTTTCTAACAACGTTGACTTTGTTCCTGTCAGCGCTAAATTTGTTCCTGTCAGCGCTGACTTTGGGAGCGTTGACACACTTATATGCTAAATGTGAAAAGCTACCACAAGTGTAACAGGCTTTTCTAGACACTACCCTAGGTCTAGAAGAGAAGAAGCCTGTTCCATTATTGCTAACTTGGCTCTTAGGTGACCTAGTATTCCTATACATCTCAGCATACTTAATGCTAGGTTTTCTAACAATGTTTGAGCCAAGGTCAACAGCCTTACCAGTGATTGGGTTTGTAACCTTAATGGGAGTTGACTCATTAGGACTTTCACATTGCAAGCCACCCTTAACAAATAAAGTAGAGTTAGCTTTCTTCCATTCTTTCAAGTCAGTCAACTTTTGTCGATATTCTTCAACTGGGGTGACAACTCTTGGTGGAGGAATGAATTCCTCCTCTTGGAGTTCTGGAAAACCAGTCCAAGATAGGTCCTTTTGTTGGACACCATAGAAGTCACCAGCTGGTGGTGGCACCAAAGAGTAATCATTCATCCCAATCCCAGTCATGTCCTTAGGATCTCTTTGTTTACTCACACATTCACCTAGGGTTTGTGTGGCCTTATCAAATCTTTGAATTTTAAGGCCAACATTATCTTTGTTTTTAATGGCTTCATCTAATTTGGCCTGTAACTCACCATTAACCCTTTCCATGATGTTTCTAATATCCATACTAGCATTTAACTCATGTTTTAAGATATTTATTTTATCTTTTAAATCAAATTCCATTTTCTTGTATTCAGAAACTGTTTTCTCAGTTTGAGTGAGAGCTAGTTGGTAATTAGACAGTTTGCATCTTTCAGTACTCACATCACTTAATAATCTTAACACCTCTTTGTTAAGTTTCTTAATGTTTAACATACAACCTTTACTACAAAAAGCATCATCGTATACCTCATTATCAGATGAAGAGGAGGAGTGTGCCATAAGAGCATATTCAACATGCTCTTCTTCTTTAATTTCAGCAACCAAAGCTTTATCCTCTTCCATGTCCTTAGCCAGATAGCTCCAATTCCATCCCATACCATCAATTCCTTGAACTGCAACCATGGCTTTAGGATCCTGAGCCTTAACAATTTGACTTGAGGGTTTACCAGCATCAGATCTTCTAGGAGATCTGCATTCCCTCATGAAGTGCCCCATACGATGACAGTTGTAGCACTCAACTTTGGATTTATCAAATCCAGCTGTGTCTTTTGCATTGAAGGTCATCTTCTTCTTAAACCTTCTGTTCCATCTGTTTGCTCTTATACTAGCAAGAGCCATGTTCCACTTAATGTCCATCTCTTCCAAGTGCTCATCACTTATCTGCTCAAGGTCCTCATATGTAATCACTGAACCATTAGGCAAAGAAGCAATATAAGCACATACAGTATCCAAATCCAAACCAGCAGGTTTAACTCTTGGTGAGTCACTTTTGAATGTGTCAGCGTCTGAAAAAGAGACGTTGACAGGACATGTTCCAGCGCTGACACATGATGATCCAGTAACTGGATGCATGTAGGAGTCCTTCTGATTGAATTGACCTTCACTATGAGAGAAGAAGGCCATGTTACTGTTGGTAGACTTGCTTCCACGCTCTAAAAGAGTTTCATCTTCCAACAGCCTCAGTTTGTTGTAGATGTCATCAAACGTGGAACTTTTGTAAGTATTATTGGCAAGAACAGATCTTGCCTCAATCTTCCACGCCTCACCAAGACTTTTAAGAAAGGTAGCATTAATGTCAACATCACCAAGTTGTGTCCCCATGAAGGACAATTTGCTTGTAATGTCAAGCAATCTGCTTCTCACACTACTCAGCTTCTCATTAGGTTGAGCTTTGAAAACAGCATAATCATGCATGAGTTGTTTCTTCTTTTCTTCCCTGGTATCTGCATTGCCACCATATGCAACTTCAAGTGCTGCCTAAAGGTCTTTAGCAGAATCATAACCTATGTATTTATGCTGGTTCTCTTGTCCCAAAGAGACTTTCAGAATATTTAGGGTTTTCATGTCAACCCTTTTCTTTGCTATGTCTTCAGCAGACACAGCTCTACCATCTTCAGGCTTTTCTTTCTTATCTTCTTCAGAACATCTAGCAACAGCTGCTCTTCCAGAAATAGCATCAGCAATCTTTTAGGCTTTATTGAATGTGTTTCCATATTAAATAATTTCCCATAGTGTGTAGTCATAGATCCCTAGATATTGCTCAAAGTTGAATTTCCACAATTCAAAGTTGGTTGCATCAAGCATGGGAATCTTGATGTTTGGTAAAGGTGAGGAGGAGGAGGTTATTTCTGAAGTTGACATGATGTTGTTAGGGTTTTTGAGAAAATTAGGGTTTTGGTGATTTTTAGGGTTCTTGTGTTCTTAAGATCAAAAGTTCCTCAGCAAGCTCTGATACCACTTGTTGATCCCAAACTTAGATCGATTTAGCTTTATGTATACGATATTAGATCAAGTAATACACTTAGAGAAACCTTTGTATATGTTTATGACAATCTAAGTGTTATGCGGAATTAACACTTAAACAAGAACACAATGATATAAACAAACTTTCACTTTGATTAATGATATCAAACTTGCTTACAATGAAAGTAGTTTACGAATGAAAACTTATATTGAACATTAACCTAAAGGTCTTCTTTTATAGACATAAGAAGCCTTGTGCAATAATCTACGTATCAGCTATTCTAGGTAAAGATAAATATAGAAAATACATTGTTGTTCCTATCTTTACTAGAAGTAATCTAGAATACAATAAACGCGTAGAGTATATCTTCTCATCAGTGCTTGTCTTCAATGTATCAACGCTTGACTTTGTCTTGTCAACGCTTGAGCTGTCAGCGTTTGTTTTGCTCTTGTCAACGCTTGTTTTACTCTTGTCAGCGCTCAAGTAGATTGGCTATAATTTATTCCCAACAATAATTGGTGGTTTTATTGTATTAGTGTGCTTCACACACTTGGGGATTAAATCCCCAAGTTAATCGGAAGCAACACTACTGGTGGTCCTCATCTCAAATGATGACGTGGCATCTTGCCCTTCATTTGATTGGTTCACACACCTCTCCACCACCAAATCCTCCAATAAGATCACTTCACATCACCCACCAAGAAACACAACTAGCACATATTTATGCCACTTTGGCAATCTGTGTGAAAGAAGGTGTATCCACAACCGTTTGATCAAGAAGAGAAGAAAGAGAAGGTAGAAAAAATGGATTAAACGGCTGAGATTAAAGACCTTGCTCACCAAGCTTCTTCAACAAGCCTTGAGGGTTGGCTATAAAAACCCCCATCATTCTGTAATTGGGTGTGCCTATTTTATTTTAATTTTATTTTATGAAAAATAGATTTTAGGTTTATTGTAATTTTCCTTCAAAGTATTGTAATCAAATTTTAATTATTAATGAAATTTATATTCGGTTAAAATTTGTCTCTTTAATTGATTTAATTTACTTGTAATTTAAATCTGTAGTCTGTTTTTAATTAAATAAATATTGAAATAAAAAGTGGTTGAAATATTTTCCCCCACTGGGAAAGTTAGTAAATCTGGTTCGAAGATATGTTTCTGTTTCATGGGATGATGATAATGATGATGTTTGGTTAAGGAGATGGTGTTCGTATTCGGTCCATAGAGTGCTCAGCGCACCTCTACTTCTCAACGGATATCATCACCAGGTGCTTCTTCTTTTATATTTTATTTGTTAAGTTTTAGTTTAATATTAATCTGCTTGTGTAATTTGTTTGTTTGGATCTGCTTAGTATTATTGGTTTCGTTTAAGGTGTTGTTTAAGTTTCAGTTTATTAGATCTGCTTAGGTTGTTATTCGTTGGATATCAGTTTGTTGGATCTGCTTGATAATAGTCTGTGAGTTTGTCTTTAGCCTGCTGATTTTGTTATATAAGTTTTAGATTGATCTGTCTATTTTTGTTTTGTTCTTTCTTTTAAATCTGTTTTATCTAAATTTGAGTAGTTATAATAATTTGGTAATAATCTGTTATTTCTCTATCTGTTTATTCGATTTGGCTTATAGGTCTACTGCTTATTTTATTTTGCTTATTAGTTTTCTTAGTTTTACATAGATGTTTGCTTATTCATTTAAGTTGAGATTTATTTGCTTATTTTGTTTAGTTGCTTATGCTTATTTGTTTTAGCTTATCTGAATCTTTAAGTTTTATGTTTTTAGATCAGCTTATTTGCTTATTTGTTCAGCTGTTATAGCTTATTTGGTTTATTGGTTTGCTGATATTGCTGCGTATATAACAGACTCTTTTGGTCTGCTATTTTGAATTTTCATTTCCAAAAATATAAACAAAATAATATATAGAAAAAAAGTCTGGTCTGGGACTCGAACCCCTGACCTCAAGTATAACAGTCCTACGCTTTACCAACTTAGCTAGTACTCCTTTTATGTTTGATTCTAGTTTTAATAATTAATATAGTTTACTTATTTAATAACTGCCAGTTTAATTAATTGTTTTAATACAAGTTTTAGGTTAATTAATTTTAAATAAAAGTTTTTTTTATTATCTACTTTTACTAAGTTCTGAAAAAAATAAAAAGATAAAAAAAAATATTTTTTTAAATACTTTTTTAGATTTAAATTATTTTTAAATTTAGTGTTAAAATTAGTTTTCAATTAATATAGTATTGTTTAAAAATAGTTTTAAATAGATTTCATTAAAAGTTTTTAATAAGCAAAATAAATCTCAACTTAAATGAATAAGCAAACATCTATGTAAAACTAAGCAAACTAATAAGCAAAATAAAATAAGCAGTAGACCTATAAGCCAAATCGAATAAACAGATAGAGAAATAACAGATTATTACCAAATTATTATAACTACTCAAATTTAGATAAAACCGATTTAAAATAAACAACAAAACAAAAATAGACAGATCAATCTAAAACTTATATAACAAAATCAGCAGGCTAAAGACAAACTTGCAGACTATTATCAAGCAGATCCAACAAACTTATATCCAACGAATAACAACCTAAGCAGATCTAATAAACTGAAACATAAACAGCAGCTTAAACGAAACCAATAATAAGCAGATCCAAACAAACAAATTACACAAGCAGGTTAATATTAAACTAAAACTTAACAAAAAAAATAAAAAAGAAGAAGCACCTGGTAATGATATCCGTTGAGAAGTAGAGGTGCGCTGAGCACTCTATGGACCGAATACGAACACCATCTCCTTAACCAAACATCATCATTATCATCATCCCATGAAACAGAAACATATCTTCGAACCATATTTAATAACTTCCCCAGTGGGGGAAAATATTTCAACCACTTTTTATTTCAATATTTATTTAATTAAAAACAGACAAGAGATTTAAATTGCAAGTAAATTAAATCAATTAAAGAGACAAACTTTAACCGAATATAAATTTCATTAATAATCAAAATTTGATTACAATACTTTGAAGGAAAATTAAAATAAACCTAAAATCTATTTTTCATAAAATAAAATTAAAATAAAATAGGCACACCGAATTACAGAATGATGGGGATTTTTATAGCCAACCCCAAGGCTTGTTGAAGAAGCTTAGTGAGCAAGGTCTTTAATCTCAGTCGTTTAATCCATCTTTTCTACCTTATCTTTCTTCTCTTCTTAATCAAACGGTTGTGGATACACCTTCTTTCACATAGATTGCCAAAGTGGCATAAATCTGTGCTAGTTGTGTTTGTTGGTGGGTGATGTGGAGTGATCTTATTGGAGGATTTGGTGGTGGAGAGGTGTATGAACCAATCAAATGAAGGGCAGGATGCCACGTCATGATTTGAGATGAGGACCACCAGTAATGTTGCTTCTGATTAACTTGGGGATTTAATCCCCAAGTGTGTGAATCACACGAATACAATAAAACCCCCAATTATTTTTGAGTAATTTTTGTTATATGGTAAATTAGGGTTTTGGTAAATAAATGGTGGTGGCTGCTTATTTTATGGGAGAGAAGAAAGGTGTGGGTGAAACTGCATAGTTTGTATCGAATGGAGGAGTGGGTAAGTGTGAGGTGTGGGGTAAATACGTTTAATTAAAACATGAGTGGGTGGGGTGAAGAACGTGTTATGTGAGGGGTTGACCAGGGAGGACTTTTGACCCCAACATTGTTTCCTCCGTCCAATCTTATTATGAGAATGGGCTTGGCCCAAATTTTATTTCATCTGTCAAAGCTTTGATTTGGGCCATGTATGGGCTTTAAGGGTAACCGAATTTACTTGTTTTTGCTATTGGGCTTTTAAGCCCAATAGATCCAATGTGGGACCCACAAGCCCGTTAAACTCCATATAAGATTAAATCCGCTAAAGATGAGCTCGTTTTTGGCTTTCTTGATCGTTTCTTCAATCCCGTGTTGATTTTGCCGCTTTTCGTGAACTTCGGCACACTTTTGGTCTTTTGACTTTGTCTTCGTCTCTTTCTTGTACTTTTCTTCAACATTTGACCGTGAAATCCCGTGTTTTCTTTCCTTTTGATATTTTGTACCTATTTAACACAAAAACACAAAACCACGTGTAATTCTGACTTTTACGATACTAAACACATGATTAGGTCTTGTTTTTCCTTGATTTTAGTGGCAAAAGGATAAGTGTTTACACACTTATTAATAGGTTATCGATGGAGAAGGTGACTCGATTGGAGTTGTGTAAGCATTGTATGCCTGTATCGATCATCTCTTTCAAGATCCTCGCTTCTTATCGAATTTCTGGAAATTCCCTCAGAAGTCATTAGGAACGAATCGTGATAAGAGTACTACTTACCACCCCCAATCGAAGGGACAAGGTGAAGGATACAGACACTAGAAATCTTGATTTGTGCTTGTATGATTGACATTTGGTAGTGTCAAGGATGAGCATTTACTGGTGGATAGGTTATCATTGATAATTATCGCATTAGGATTGAGACCGAACCTTGCGAGGATCTATATAAAGAAAAGTTTAAGAGCATCCGTAGGCAGGAGTTGGGATGAAGATAGCCGACCCGCGAGACCTGAAATGATTGTGGAAATTAGGATCTGATTATCGACTGCCGGTAGTGGGCAGGAGGTTAGGTGAATATGAAATGTAGATCTTGAAGTGCAGGATGGGTAGCAAGGTCATGCCGAGAATTTTAACCGTGGAAAGGTGAATTGATGATCTGAAAAATCGTAGGAAGTTAAGTCCCTGTTGTATGGGACCATTGAGATAATGTAAAGATTTGGTCTGAGAGGAATATAAGCTAGACTACCCTAGGACTTCAAGAGCTGCATGAAATATGTTCCGTATATCGAACTTGATAAAATATCCATCAAGTGAAAAATCTGATTATTTCTTAATGAAGATGGGGATCGGCGAAATGTTGCATTCATGGAAAACCCGTGGACATCATGGAAAGATAAAGTAAGTCAACTTAAGCCTGATCGTATTCCCAAAGTTATGTTTGATGAAACTCGTGTATTGTAATGAATTACA
Source organism: Glebionis coronaria (assembly GCA_025667525.1). Classification (NCBI taxonomy): domain Eukaryota; kingdom Viridiplantae; phylum Streptophyta; class Magnoliopsida; order Asterales; family Asteraceae; genus Glebionis; species Glebionis coronaria. The sequence goes on from CM046876.1 coordinate 591,327,778, forward strand.
CTTGAGAGAAAAGATCGAATGTGGAGGAAATGCCCACGTGTATTAGACTCTATAAGAAGCGAGTAGTAAAATGAATTGATATTTGAGGACAAAGATCCTCTTTAGGGGGAACTGCTTTGACAATCCGTCAATTTGAGGTCGTTATTTATTCTCAAGTATTGTTTATGATCATTATTTTATTGTTAGTTTATGAACTCACTCACTTTTGGGAAGAAATTGGGGTTTACGTCTTAAAGTGGCATCGTCTACGTCTAAACCGGAAAGCTCTACGTTACGTGTTTACGTTTACATACTCCGTTTTTATGACAGCCCGACATTTCAGGAAATAAGTTTATTCTCGTATATTATTTTGAAATTTTATTTTATGTGGGTTCATGAAAACACAAATTTACGGGATGAAATTAGGCTTACATGCATAATTTAACGTCTTTTATGATCAAACCGGGAACCCTAGGTTTACGTATTTACGCTTTTGTGCTCCGTCTTTTATGAGACAATTTTTATTAGAATCGTTTTGTTCCGTAGATTCATAATTTATAAAAACGTTTTTAGTAAATCGACCCGAGGGCACGTAAATCGAGGAAACTAGAATCAAGGAGTACCCGTAAATTAATGGGGATGAAAAAAGTATACACTTATCCCACCCCCACTATGGGTGGACACAACACCTCTTTGGTGTCAAAACCTTATGCATCCATGAGACACTTGTCTCATACATGCACCAAACCACTTGCAAAACCATCAAAACCTTTGTTTTCTCTCACACTTCACACATACATGCAAAGTTAACTAGAAAATGCCCTAACTCCTGCCTCTCTCCCTTCTTTGGTTGTCCCACATCACCACCAAAACACCATCTTCATCAAAATTTAACCTATAACTTTATCAACAATTCACATATGTTGATAACCACTTAAAAAGATGAAGATTGGAGGTGATTATAACATGTGAAAAGGAGTTTTCATGGAGTCAAAGGGCTGATTTTCAAGAAGGAGTAGATATATTTGAAGATCACAATAAGTTGTTTCAAAAGGCTAAAGATTTGGTTGCAAGGATCAAGCTTGTTCATCTAAAATCTCAACCTATTCCATCACTTTGGTTGGTATAAAGATTGTCTTCCTACCATCATCCTACTATTTTTGTAAATGTATTTATCTATTAACTTCAAAATGTATATTTAAGAGATCTATTAATGATGATCAAGTGATTGCATGGGGATTTTATGTCATTAGATTAGGTTAAAAAGGCTAAAACTACAAGAAAAAGTTGTTAAAATCTTGACTAGATTAGTAGGCTGTAATAAACAATAACTTTCAATATTTTTACTTGGTTAAATGGATGAGATTATTGGATATACAGATAGATAAATGATTTTTACATAAGTGGTGAATTGGTCATACAATGGAATGTTAAAAATGAGTAAGATATGGCCAAAACACTTTTGTGATACTAATCTGTCTGGTCTGTTTTGGATGAATTATTAAAAATACTTAGGTGCTGTTTGAGCAGGAGCTACAGAAGAGTTATTTGTAACACATATCATGTAATTTATATAGTAAATATTTGGGGTTTCAAATCCTTCTAGAACTCAAGATATGATCAAAATGGTGGACATGAAATTCTATATCAGATTTGACTAAAGTATGTATTATCAAAAGAGCACTCAAAGTGAAATACTATATAAAATAAGTATGTATAAGTTAATAATTGATATAATTAATATAAATATGTTTATACACTATAATAATTAAATATTACATTTTATAAAAATAAAACTCAAATGTTTTCTAAAACTACAAACAATATAATAGTTTTACGTCTTTTCGGCTAAAACCGAAATATTAACGTTTTCGCCAAATAAAACTTAGATGGTCGGACCCGTCTAATGTAACATTTTTATTGAACATATACTGATATGTAAACACACTTGACAAGTAAAAATCGACAAAACCGAGCTTTATAACTAATGGACCATAATAGGCCACATTAGCCTTACTAGTTTGGTTTAAGATTATTGAACTTACTCATGGGCTTAACCCACTTGGGTCCAACATATGAGTATGGGCCTGGTCTTAAAAAGTTAAATGGGCTAATATAATATATTAGACTCTTAATGGGCTTATTGGGCCTTAATATGTGAATGGGCTAAAACTAGTTTAACTATACTAAGTTAACTAGTACTTAACAACTAGTAATGTTGTGTAAGGAAATAAAACCCCACTTGATCATCATGTTATGACATCATTACATATACATAACAACTTTTATAAAGTTATTTGACGATAGTCTAAGACCGAGTATTATATGTTTAGGTTTCCATGATCGAGGCACGTACCATACGTCCTAATTGTCGATAACCCGCCTTCCCACACCAATGTGAGTTCATAGCCTCACACTCTTTTAAATGTTTTAAGAAGTGTTTTATAAACCCGCGAGGGAGATAACATGTTAGTTTTAATAAAAATAGAACACAAGTGGTCCTGATTGTATGCTTATTGATATGGACCCGATTGATTTGAATGACCTAATGGATGATTGAAATGGATTATTAAAAGTTAGGTTATGTCACTATAAGTCCCATTAGCATGAATTTTAAACTACCGGGATTTGGTAGACGCTTATGCATATAATAGTACTATTTGGGGAAGATCACCCCAGTTCGCGCCTTGACAGTTGATCCCCGTCGTGCCACATTGATTAGTAAGCGAATTTATGTATGAGAGTGGTATATTTAGCGTGATTTTGTGACGACACGCTGTTTAAATGGGCAAATGAAATCTGAGATAGCTACCCGATATATAGTATAGAAAGGTAACAATATCATGCGGCTTATAATAATCGATAATAGTAATGATAATGGTAACACTGAGGCTGCGGTCTCAGGAATAGTGTATGATATATGATTTGAATTATAATATATTGCCTGACTAGCAATATGGGGTCTTAGTTATTATTATACCTGTGTTCTGGTTTTACATAACTGTTTCATATAACGGTATTTATTTTACTGTAAACAACGTTTTAAAACGTATTGGATGGTGATTTACGATAATGATTCGTATAAAATGTTTTTGGCCTAAGTTATGATTCACGACAATGATTCGTATCAAATGCTTAAGGCCTATGTTATGATTTACGATAATGATTCGTATAAAATGTTTTTGGCCTATGTTATGGCCTATGACAAAGAATTGTACAAAAATGTTTTTCGGGGATGATTATATACCGGTTTTATGATTATGTTATTATTAAACTCTATGAACTCGCTCAGCGTTTCGCTGACTTTTAACATGTTTTATCTCACGTACTTGAAGGTAATTCTCGGGAAGACGACAAGATTTTATGGCCCACATTTAAATAAAAATTTTCATTCAATATTGTTTTGTAAATTTGTAAGATATACTTTGACCTGAGGACCTATGTAATTCGATATTTATGAATGGAAAATGCTTTGTTATTAAACAACACAACTTTTAAGTGTTGTCTATGATTTGAGTAATGTGTTATCCCTTAACACTTCCGCTGACTTGAAATGTGAAATATTTGGGGGTGTTACAACCAGCGTAGACAAAATTCAAAATGTATAAAGAACATGAAAAAGAAATCAAACAAAATCCAACAATGACTAGTGTATACGACTATGGTTCAACCCGCACTAGTCAAAACCCATAAAGAAAATAACATGTAGCTAAGTATGAACTTACTATGGTTCAATTCATACTAGTTAAAACATCGCAATAAATAACATCCAAACACATCAATTATTAAAAAATGCACACATACCCCTATGACACCTATATGCAGGGACCCTTAAGCTATAGGCTAGGCTACGCGACTAGGCAACCTAATTCTCTATAACCATTGTCTTTGATACCATTCTGTCACACCCCACCATGGCGGAATATGGGGTGGGTCGTATGGATATCATCACAACAATAGCGTGTCTATAGAGAGAACTATATGAAATAGAAATGTCATAAAAAGGTGACACAATGTCATGACAATATCTCAAACAATGTAGGCGTCTAGGTAAGTAGGTAGCAGGTTTAACTTGTGACAATCTAACACTTTCAGGTAGTGAAATATTTTCTTGTATAATATTTTGAAACTTATTTTTGTGTTGGTTGACGAACTCACAATTTATGGATTTAAATTTGGGCTTACGTGCATAATTTTGCGTCTTTTAAGACTAAACCGGAAACCTTAGGATTACGTATTTACGTTTTTGAACTCCGTTTTTGATGAGACAATTTTTATTGGATTCGTTTTGTGACGTTCATTCATAATTTATAAAAACGTTTTTCGTAAAACGACCCGAGGGCACGCAAATCGAGAAAACTAGAATCGAGAAATACCCGTAAACTAGTGAGATGGGACAAAACACATTGTCCCACCCCACTAGCTTAAGTTGGACGGCACACTTGACACCACACCATGAAGGTGGCATCAAGTTAGCTAGCTTATTTACAAGTGTAAGCTTAGCTTACACCTTAAGCCATTTTTCCCTTTTACCACTAACTCAAAACTAGCAACTTCATTATACCATTTCCCTTACATGCAAATTCTCTCAAAACTCTCTCAAACCACTCACCCTTGTCGTCCAAAATAAAGCAACAAACACCCATTTTGATCTCTTCTAGCCATGAAACACATGTTTACTAGCTCTATTAAGGAGTTATCTTGAAGTCTTGATCATTTGGTGGCCATATTAACAACATTGGAGGTGATTTGCTTGTGTCCTAGGGCTGATTTTCCAACATATGTTCTTGATATTTGATGGTCTTGGAGTTACTTGTTGTATTCATCAAGTCCTTGTCTTCCAAAAACAAGGAATACACTTGGTTGGTAAAGAAGATCATCCTCTCCATTTTTCTCTTGTTATTTTGTAAAGAACAAATGTATTTTCTTTCATTTTGTATATGTATATGATGTATATATGATGATAAAAATGTTGTGTGGGGATCAAGTGTTGATAAATATGCTTAAAAAGGTTGATAACTATAAGAAATAAGGCTAAAATCTTAATTATTTAGTTGGCTGTATAGAAACAGTATAAAACTAAAACATGAACTGATAAAATTGCATGGTTTGATCCATTTACAGTAAGTACAAGATGTTATACACATGTGAGAGTTGGACATGCAATGGAATCAAAATAATGAGTGAGATATGATCAAAACAAGTTAGGTGGTGTAATCTGAATAAGCAGTTTTGTAGGGACTGTTAAGGCATGATAAACTTAAAATGGGCAGTAGCTATAACTAAGTTAAATGTAGCACATAATATGAAGAACATGTCATCCAAAAATGAGCTTCTAATTCATTATAAAACTCTAGATATGGTAAAAATGGTGAACATGAAGATAAAAATCAGATTTTAAGAATTAATGTTTATTATTATTATATAAGCACTCACATTTTAATGTATAAAATGTAAAAATAAAAATCCACTAACTTATAAAACTTATTTATATAAATATATAAAAGGTTAATTAAATGGATAATTTATATAAATGGTAATGAAATAATATTTATAAGTAATAAAAACTATAAACTTGATTTTTACGACTTTTTCGGCTATCGCCGTAAAATTAACGTTTTTCGCCAAATAAAACTTAGACGATCAAACCCGTCTAATGTAAAGTTTATAAAAGTCATATACTGATATATAGGTAACCAATACAAGTAAAAACCGATAAAACCCGAACTATAAGAAATACGGACATTAATGAGCTAACTAAACATATTGGACTAATAATTGGACTAAATAAGATAAATACTTGTAAAAAGAACTTATTGGGCTTAACCCATTTGGGCCCAACATGGAAAGTATATATACTGATAATATAGGTATAAAAGGGATTAAAACAAGTTAAAGAACTTATAATAGTCTTATTGGACTTAAAATAGATAAATAGTTAAGACTAGCAAACTAGTAAAAAGTTACCAAAACGTAAACACTAAAATGAGTAAACAAGGATGTATAAACCCACTTGATCATCATCATATGTACAAAATCATCATATGTATATTGTTATTTTGATAAAAGTCATTGGACAAAGTCTAAGACCGATATTTATTTATATAGGTTTCCGTGACCGAAGCACGCCCGTAGCCGATAATCCGCCTTTCATTAACAACGTGAGTTCATAGCCTCGCACTCTTTTAAATGTTTTATAAAATGATTTGTAAACCCACGAGGGAGATAACATGCTAGATTTTATAAAAATAGAACACAAGTAGTCCCGATTGTATGCTTAATGATATGGACCCGAATGATGCTATGACCCTATAAACGAGACTAAAAGGATTATTAGTAGTTAGGTTATGTCACTTAAAGTCACATTAGCATGAATTGTGAACTACCGGGATTTGGTAGACGCTTATGCATTTGATAGTACTATTTGGGGACGATCACCCTAGTTCGCGCCTTGACGGTTGATCCCCGTCGTACCACATTGATTGGTAAGCGAATTTATGTATGAGAAGATTTCATAGCGTGATTTTTGTGACGACACGCTAACTTAGATGGGCAAACTGTTTGTCGGGTTCGCGGCCCGCTGTTTTCATAGTAAGATAACAATGTCATGCGGCTAATAATAATCCTACAATGTATCCTAAAACCTAAATACAAAACGATAACGACGCTATTAACGATGAATATATTACCTATCATGGTAATATAGAGACTACGGTCTCATGGATGGTTTAAGATGTATGCTTGATTTATATATTGCCTGACTAGCAATATGAGGACTTACTTCCGATATTATACTTGTGTTCTGATTTTAAATGATTGTTTTATATAACGGTTTTCATTAAACTCTATGAATTCACTCGGCATTCGCTGATATGATTTTTGCATGTTTTTATCTCAGGTGCTTGAAGGTAATCCGGATGGAGATCGACTCTGATGGCCCACAAAATATTAAAAATGTTCATTCGATCTATGTTTTGTAAACTTAATGTGTAACACCCCCAAATTTATACAACTCAATACAGCGGAAGACTCGTTGGTGTTACGGGGTAGCACATTACTCACATCATAGACAACGCATAAAAATTGCGTCGTTTAATAATAAAAGCATTTCCATTCATAAATATCAAAGTTACATCGGTCCCAAGTCATTACATTTCATACAAAGTTTTACAAAGTATTTGAATGGAAAATATTGTTTTAAGTGCGGGCCATGAATTCTTGTTGTCTTCCCGAGAATTACCTTCAAGTACCTGAGATAAAACATGTTAAAAGAAAAGATCAGCGATAACACCGAGTGAATATATAGAGTTTAATTAAATTACATCAATATAACTTTGGTATAAAATTATTACCAAAATCATTTCGTACAAAGAGTTTGATAAACCATCAATATAATATTGGTATAAAGTTTTTACCGAAAATCATTTTTGTACAAATCATTGTAATAGGCCATAAAATAGCCAAAATCATTTTATACAAATCTTTATCAAAATCATAGCATAGGCATTTGCCTTAAAAATCATTATACGAGCCAATGTCGCAAAAACGTCATACAATACGTCTTATAACGTTGTATGAAAATAAAAACCGTTATATGAATATGGTTATGAAAACCAAAACACGAATATAATATCAATAGTATGACCCTGTATTGCTAGTCAGGCAATACATCGCAATTCGGAGAGTCTAGTAGTATTTCGTTAGTTTTGGATTATTATAAGCCGCATGACATTGTTACCTTACTAAACCAACAACGGGTAGCTAACCCGATACTCAATTTGCCCATCTAAAGTAGCGTGTCGTCACAAAGGTCACGCTATGGAAATCTTCTCATACATAAATTCGCTTACCAATCAATGTGGCACGACGGGGATCAACCGTCAAGGCGGGAACTGGGGTGATCGTCCCCAAATAGTACTATTAAATGCATAAGCGTCTACCAACTCCTGGTAGTTCACAATTCATGCTAATGGGACTTTCAGTGACATAACCTAACTTTAATAATCCATTTGATTTCATCTATCGGGTCCTTTAATCATTTATCGGGTCATACATTCGGGTCATACATTCGGGTCATACAATCATTCGGATCCAAATCAATAAACAAACAATCGGGACAAATGGTGTCCTATTTTATAAAAACTAACATGTTATCTCCCTCGCGAGTTTATAAAACATTTTTAAAAATATTTAAAAGAGTGCGAGGCTATGAACTCACGTTATTGTGGGAAGGTGGGTTATCGGCAATTCGGACGTATGGTACGTGCTTCAATCACGGAAACCTAGACAAATAATACTCGTCTTAGACTCATGTTGTAAAACCCGCATGCTTTTACCATGAATAGTGCCCTTAAGATCGTACGTCCTAGATTAAAACTTACCTTATTTAGTATTGATCACATTCATGTGCTAATAATCAAGCAAGTGCATACGTGTATGACATGATAAGTATCGATTACGTACGAACCCATGATAAACAGTTAATAAATATGTCACGTGAACGTAATTAATCATGATCACCATTTAAAATACGAACTAGAATAATTACGTAAATACATATAATATAATTACGCGCGTTAAGATTACGATAAACGACATGATAAAATAAACAGAAACACTTTAAACACGAACACGTTTAACCACGAACGAACACGAAACATCGGGACACGAGAAAAGGTACGGGTACCCCATGTGGGGCCCCCATACCCACGGCACAACAACCAAGGTGGGCCAAGCCCATGGACTTTTACAAGAAAAGGGGGGTTATGGTAAATATGTTTTTCATTTTTCACTTTCAAGCAAAATAGCATTTTAACCTAAAAAGTTTTCTCCTTCTCCTCCTTGTTCCTCCTTGTGCCGCCACCCATAACAACACCATAGGAGGGTGTTGTTGATTTTTGACATTAAAAACAAGTGCTAGAAACCGTATTTGTTCATCCCCTTTCAAGCTACGTATTGGTATATCATTCTAAACCTTTCTTTTTAATTCTTTTTAATCTTTGATTATTTTCATGAACATGTCATTAATATTCTTATTAAAACATGATAATTAATCATTGATCTAACATGTTTTGGGGTAAATTAAAATCAAAGGATGATATAAAAGGGTGTTTGTTTTGGCCGCCTAGCATAACCAACCCGAGGGGGGGTTCGGTTTGCTTATTGCCGCCACCACCAAGACCATTTTTGGTCTTGGTTGGTGCTTGTGGGACCCACGGCAGCAAGGGGGCACACGTACCCCGAGTTTGGCTCGGGGTACGGTGTCGAGTTCATGCCCGATTCATGGTTCGTTGGTTAAATCATGATTTATGCTACATGTTAATTTTTATGAATATTGAACTTAGGATATAAATTAATTAATAACATGAGATATTAATTAAATCATGACTTAGGTTATTTTAATTATTAATTTAGCATGATATTAATTTAACCTAAGTATTTTATGTTATAAGTTATAATTAATTAATTATTTAAAACATGCCTATAATTAATTAATTTAGACATGACTTAGGTTATGTTATTAATACATAATAATACACATTTTAACCTAAGTATTTTATTCCATTTTAATTAAAACATGTTATACTTTAATTAAAATGCTTAACCTATAGTTTAATTAAAATACATGAAATGATAATTAAACTATACACTATATCATATGACTTAAGAAAATAAGCTTATAAACACTTAGACTTATATGTTAGCTTATGTAACCAGCTTAATTCTAAATATGGAAACTTCTATTTATAGAAACTTAATTAAATAAGGCAACTAATCTATTAATGGAAACCTTCTATATATGGAAATCTATCTATTTTAGGCAGCTAATCTAATCATAGAAACCTTCTATATATGGAAACTTATTTAATTAAGGCAGCTGATCTATTTTTGGAAACTTTCTATTTTTAGAAACTAATCTATTTTAAGCAGTAAATTCTATTTTAGGAAACTTTATATTTTTGGAAACTTTCTATTTTTGGAAACTTTCTATTTTTGGAAACTTTCTATTTTAGGAAACTTTCTGTTTTTGGAAACTTCCTATTTTTGGTAACTTTCTATTTTTGGAAACTTTCTATTTTTGGAAACCTGCTATTTTTGGAAAGTTACTTATTTTTACACAGTAAGTATAATAATACATGAAATACCAGTAATACTTAATCAGATTAATCAGAATACAAGATAAACACAGTTTAAGGCTTTAAACAGTAAACCATGACCTAAAACATACAAAGTAAGCTAAGACGAGACATAAAACCCAGTACGTAATCAGTGAATCGATACTTATACACGTGTGTATTCATGTAGCGTTAGTGATCCAGAAGTAGGAGTCTTTCTTCCGTTCATTCACTGGACTTGAGGTACGGATTCCCGTCCTTTCAATATGGACATTCTTTCCTTATTAGGATTTCCCCGTATGCAGCCAACTGTTTTCCCCAGTATTTGTTTTATTGTTTTGAACTGCTTATGTTTAATTAGCATAATCTATAGCCATATACAAGCATGACCAGTTTCACCTAGTTATGGAGGTACCATAACCATAACATTGGAGGCACCAATGTTATGACTTCCCCACGGCGGAGTGATTGCTCGTGGCGTCCCTTTTCAGTTTTGGCCATATTATTATATCATGTGGGGCGTATGGGTGCATCCTAGTTACATGTTTTATTCAGTATATCATGGTGAATGTGGTGTGTGCCTTGCATCCTTCACGAGGAGTTGATCCCTCTTACCCAAACCAGTATATTAATTAGAGGCATCCCCTCTAATCAGCATGATGAGGTCACCCCTTCAAGTATTCATGCACGTGACCTTTTCATGACCTATATGGGCTATGGTATATTTATGTTAAAATAGTTTTCATAAGATAAACATAAGGCTTTTCAAACTATAAAACTAGTTTCTTAATACTTAACCAGTTTACTCATAACTTAGTCTTCCGTTGTTATATGTTACATGCTTATCCTATTTCATGCTATATTGTACATCCGTGCACTGAGCGTCTTGCTCAGCCGTTTTCCTTTTCATGTTCCCAAAACGGCAGGTACTCAGGGGCGCTCGTAGATCTCAAACGTACGTGCATATGGATTGGAAGCTTTACTGCCTTTCTTTACTTTATGCATTTCCTTTACTTTAATACAGTTTGCTATGGACATTGTTTCGTCCTTTCCTTTTACAGTATTTATGTTTGTGTGTGATGAGCTCTACTTTGGGGTTACCGATGTTTGATTCCGGTATTTCCCTTTTATGGTCAAATAATGCTTAGACATTTATCCTTGTATGCTTTGATGACACGCCATGATTATGCGTAAGATTCCATTTCCAAAATGGGGTGTTACAATTATGGTATCAGAGCCAAGGTTTCGACCTGTAGGCTCTCAAATATGACCTGTGATTAGTGGGTAGTCACTACGGTCTTCCTAGAACTGACAATTGTTTTCATGCATTCATCATTTTTAAGCATACATATACATGTCATTGTTACAGGGTTTTTGACTAAGTAATGGTTGGTACAGGACTGGCCCTATTTAGTCGCATGTGTTTTATCGAAACTTTTAGATTTGGGACCGAACCATAGGCGTCCCCTCGATATGTCTTTTATTTTGAGTGAACTGACCAGAGGCGTTCACTCTCGAGCATCAAAAGTTTTCATAAAACTGCATCATGCATTCATACAAAGATTTTCTTGCATAAAATTTTTCTCGTAAAATCTTTGGCATAAATTTTTTTTTTTCGTATATATATAATATATATTTTATGTTTTGAACTGTTAATCATATGTTTTATGTTATACTGTCAGATGGTTCTCACACGCGATCAAGAGCAGCTCAATGGCATTCGTGCTGAAGTCCAAGCTGCCAACAATCAGCAGCAGCAGAATCAGGCACCTCCTCCTCCTCCTCCCCCAGTGACACTAGCAGTGTGGTTGGAAAGATTCAACAAGCTCCGTCCTAGAGCTTTTGAAAAGACTGATAGCCCCAGCGATGCTGAAAGCTGGTTGACTCATATCGAGAAGATTTTCAATGCTATGGGATGTGACCCCGCATTCAAGGCGAGATTGGCATGCTACCAGTTTGAGGGCGATGTGCTCAACTGGTGGCTAGCCTTGACGCAGTCGGAAGGAGGTGATGATTGGGTCGCTGGTTTGACATGGGCCCAATTCAAGGAGAGAGTGATGGAACAGTTCTTTCCCAAGGCAGAGCAGGACAAGCTCAAGCGAGAGTACCATGGGATACGTCAGAGAGCGGGCGAGAATAGCAACGAATTCATGCAGCGCTTTCTTCGCTTAGCTAGTTTCCTGGGAGCAGCAGCTGGTACTCCTGAGGAGTAGGCACACCACTTTAGGTGGGCACTTCGCACCTCGGTCGTGAACAATCTGGTATGTGCTACGTTCAATACAGTAGCACAAGTGGCCGACGCAGCAAGGAAGCTAGAAATGTTGCAGGAACGAGATGAGTTCGGGGAAGCTGAAAGACCCGACAAGAGGTAAACATTTCGTGTTCTATTGATAACCAGACCGCATCCTATCATTATATGTTCAATAATCATCTCTTAAACTGTATCTTCCAGGCAGAAAACTGGGGACCGGTCTCAGCCGGCTACTCAGCAGCAGCCTCATCAGCCCAAAGGAAACGGTCACACTAACGACCGTTCTGTTGTGGAAAGGCGTAGCGGTAATGATAATTACCGTAACAACGCTGGACACTCCAACAACAGCAGGTCCTACTATTTACGCATCTTCTTATGATTTCATGTTATATCTCTCATGTTGACACTATTAATCTCTACCAGGAACCACGGTAACGGGAAGGACCAGAACCACAGGGGTTCGCAGCCTAACCGTTCAGCTAACACTGGTGAACATCTTATGACGCATATGTCTTATACTCGTGCATATACTTTATTTTTAACACATTTTGTCATCAGCAGACCCTCAGCAAGCAAGGACTCCTGCTGGAGGATTCACTCATCCTCTTTGCAGTACTTGCCATCGCAGACACCCTGGCCCATGTCGTCGTGATTCCGACGCGTGCTACAAGTGCGGCCTCCCTGGCCATCGTATGAGAGATTGCCGTAAGGGTGAGATGGAGGGTACTTCGGGTCATGCTGATACTAAGCCGCCTCCTACCACTGGGCATGTCTACACAACATCTCGTGATCAGGCAAACAAATCTACAGGTACCATTACTGGAATTTTGTATATGTACGGCCAAGCTGCATGTGTTCTTTTCGACACGGGTGCCACTCATTCAGTTATTTCCACTACATATGCTAAGAACATCAGGACACTTCCCTTGCCATTAGAAAATAGGCTTACCATTTCCACGCCTTTGAGGGACTCTGTATTAATAACTCATGTATACAAGAGTCTTCCTCTAGAGTTTGACGATAAAGTTCGTGCAGTAGATGCACTTCCCCTAGACATGATTGAGTTCGATATGATTCTCGGCATGGACTGGCTATCCAAGCACCATGCTACCATAGACTGCCACTCATATCGGGTGATCTTCGGTGACATTAATGCACCAGAGTACATTCATAACGGGTTCATACCCGGACGGTCTGTACAAGTCATATCTACCTTGCAAGCACGTGCATTACTGTCACATGGCTGCGAGGGTTACCTAGCTACGGTTCATGACATGGATGCTAAATCCCCATCGATTCAGGATCAACCAGTAGTTTCGGAATTTCAAGACGTCTTCCTAGCTGAACTTCCAGGCATACCACCTGCACGAGAAGTGGAGTTCAATATCGACCTTGTTCCAGGAGCTGAAGCAATCTCTAAGGCTCCGTATCGTATGGCTCCCATAGAGCTAAAAGAACTGAAGGACCAACTGCAGGAACTTCTTGAACGAGGGTTCATTAGACCAAGCGCATCTCCATGGGGCGCACCGGTCTTGTTCGTTAAGAAGAAAGACGGCAGCATGCGACTTTGCATAGACTACCGTGAACTTAATAAGATTACCATCCGCAATAGATATCCACTGCCACGTATAGATGATCTGTTTGACCAACTTCAAGGAGCCAAACACTTCTCAAAGATCGATCTAAGGTCAGGCTACCATCAGCTAAGGGTTAAAGAGCAGGATGTTGCCAAGACTGCTTTTCGTACCCGCTATGGCCATTATGAGTTTATGGTCATGCCATTCGGCCTGACTAATGCTCCAGCAGTATTCATGGATCTGATGAACAAAATCTTCCATGAATTCCTTGATAAGTTTGTCATTGTATTCATCGATGACATCCTGATTTTCTCAAAGTCCACAGAGGAACACGAAGACCATCTCCGTACGGTACTACAGATTCTTCGTCAGAAGCAGCTGTATGCGAAATTCTCCAAGTGTGAGTTCTGGTTAAACAAAGTGGCATTCTTAGGTCACATCGTATCAGCTGAAGGGATCACTATGGACCCAGCGAATGTTGAGGCTATCACTAAATGGCCAAGACCAACGTCAGCGACTGAAGTCCGCAGTTTCTTGGGCTTAGCTGGATATTATCGCAGATTCGTGGAGAACTTTTCCCGTTTGGCACTACCTCTCACCAAACTGATGCGAAAAGGAGAGAAATTCGTCTGGACGGAAGAACGAGAGAAGAGCTTCGAAGACCTAAAGCAGAAGTTAGTATCTGCACCTATTCTTACTCTCCCATCTGGTACAGGTGGATTTCAGATCTACAGCGACGCATCGGGAAAGGGACTGGGCTGTGTTCTCATGCAACATGGGAAAGTGATCGCGTATGCTTCGCGGCAACTTAAGCCCTATGAAGAAAACTACCCTACGCATGACCTAGAACTTGCTGCAGTGGTGTTCGCATTAAAAATATGGAGGCATTACTTATACGGAGAATCATGCGACATTTTCACAGATCACAAGAGCTTGAAGTATATCTTCACACAGCGAGAATTGAACATGAGACAAAGGAGATGGTTGGAACTGTTGAAGGATTATGATATTAACCTACAGTATCATCCCGGGAAGGCTAATGTAGTAGAAGATTCACTCAGCAGAAAGTCCGGAATGATCAACGGCATTGAGATCAAGGAACAAAACATAAGAGACTTGGAGCGGCTAGACATCGAAATCATGGTACGTGGGCAGCATGGATACTGGGCGAATCTTAGAGTAGAACCTGAGTTACTGTCTAGGATCAAGGAAGAGCATAAGGATGATGGAGAAATTTGGGCGATAATTTAGAATTTGGAGAAGCAGACAGAATTCAGAATGGACGCAGACGGTATCGTTTGGCAGGGCACGAGACTTTGTGTTCCTGACAATCAAGAACTCCAGGAAGCATTGTTAGCTGAAGCTCACAGCTCCCCATTTTCTATACATCCTGGGTCGACAAAAATGTACCATGACATCAGACAACACTTTTGGTGGAGTGGTATGAAACAGGATGTAGCCACTTATGTCTCCAAATGTCTTACCTGCCAGCAGGTTAAGATTGAGCATCAGCGATCGGGCGGTCTCCTTCAACCGTTGGATATTCCAGAGTGGAAGTGGGACAAAATCACCATGGATTTTGTTACCGGTCTTCCGCCTACCAAGAAGAAGCACGATGCTATTTGGGTCATTGTTGATCGACTCACCAAATCAGCTCATTTCTTACCGATACGCAAGGAAGATCCGGTAAGTAAACTCGCAGATACTTACAGAAGGGAGATCATGAGACTCCACGGTACTCCCTCCAGCATCGTCTCAGACAGAGATCCTCGTTTCACGTCGCGATTCTGGAAAGGGCTACAAAAAGCTTGGGGTACACAACTTAAGCTGAGTACGGCCTTTCATCCTCAAACGGACGGACAGTCGGAGCGAACAATTCAGACATTGGAAGATATGTTAAGGTCGTGTGCGTTGGAATGGACAGGTGATTGGGACGATTACATCTGTTTGGTCGAGTTTGCATACAACAACAGCTGGCACGCAAGTATCAAATGTGCTCCTTTCGAAATGTTGTATGGCAGAAAGTGTCGCGCTCCAATCTGCTGGGATCAAGTGGGAGAGCGAACACTCGAAGGACCAGAGATTATAGAATTGACCAATGAGAAGATCGAAGTAGCTAAGCAAAAGCTGCAGGAAGCACGGTCACGTCAGAAGAGTTACGCCGATAAGCATCGTAGGGACATACATTTTAATGTGGGAGATTACGTCTTCCTCAAGGTTTCGCCGGCACGTGGTGTTAAACGCTTCGGGATCAAAGGGAAACTCAGTCCTCATTTCATCGGACCATTTGATATCATGGAACGAATCGGTGAAGTATCTTACCGATTGGCGTTACCTCCTCAGCTTTCACACGTGCATAACGTGTTCCATGTGTCCTTACTCAGAGGGTACAAGTATCATCCCCTTCACATGGTTCAGTATCCACTGGAACAGATACGTGAAGATCTCACTTTTATAGAGGAACCCGAACGAGTTCTTGACAGGCAAGAACGAGTCATGAGAAGGAAGACGATTCCATTCGTCAAAATTCTTTGGAGGGACCATACCGAGCGGGAAGCCACTTGGGAAACAAAGGAGTCTATCCGGGCTTCTTACCCTCACTTCATATTGTGAGTTCGGGTATGTTACTTCTTTCCAGTTTGCTTTATTTATAATTCGGGGACGAATTATTCTTTTTAGGGGGGAAGAATTGTAAAACCCGCATGCTTTTACCATGAATAGTGCCCTTAAGATCGTACGTCCTAGATTAAAACTTACCTTATTTAGTATTGATCACATTCATGTGCTAATAATCAAGCAAGTGCATACGTGTATGACATGATAAGTATCGATTACGTACGAACCCATGATAAACAGTTAATAAATATGTCACGTGAACGTAATTAAATCATGATCACCATTTAAAATACGAACTAGAATAATTACGTAAATACATATAATATAATTACGAGCGTTAAGATTACGATAAACGACATGATAAAATAAACAGAAACACTTTAAACACGAACACGTTTAACCACGAACGAACACGAAATATCGGGACACGAGAAAAGGTACGGGTACCCCATGTGGGGCACCCATACCCACGGCACAACAACCAAGGTGGGCCAAGCCCGTGGACTTTTACAAGAAAAGGGGGGTTATGGTAAATATGTTTTTCATTTTTCACTTTCAAGCAAAATAGCATTTTAACCTAAAAAGTTTTCTCCTTCTCCTCCTTGTTCCTCCTTGTGCCGCCACCCATAAAAACACCATAGGAGGGTGTTGTTGATTTTTGACATTAAAAACAAGTGCTAGAAACCGTATTTGTTCATCCCCTTTCAAGCTACGTATTGGTATATCATTCTAAACCTTTCTTTTTAATTCTTTTTAATCTTTGATTATTTTCATGAACATGTCATTAATATTCTTATTTAAACATGATAATTAATCATTGATCTAACATGTTTTGGGGTAAATTAAAATCAAAGGATGATATAAAAGGGTGTTTGTTTTGGCCGCCTAGCATAACCAACCCGAGGGGGGGTTCGGTTTGCTTATTGCCGCCACCACCAAGACCATTTTTGGTCTTGTTTGGTGCTTGTGGGACCCACGGCAGCAAGGGGGCACACGTACCCCGAGTTTGGCTCGGGGTACGGTGTCGAGTTCATGCCCGATTCATGGTTCGTTGGTTAAATCATGATTTATGCTACATGTTAATTTTTATGAATATTGAACTTAGGATATAAATTAATTAATAACATGAGATATTAATTAAATCATGACTTAGGTTATTTTAATTATTAATTTAGCATGATATTAATTTAACCTAAGTATTTTATGTTATAAGTTATAATTAATTAATTATTTAAAACATGCCTATAATTAATTAATTTAGACATGACTTAGGTTATGTTATTAATACATAATAATACACATTTTAGCCTAAGTATTTTATTCCATTTTAATTAAAACATGTTATACTTTAATTAAAATGCTTAACCTATAGTTTAATTAAAATACATGAAATGATAATTAAACTATACACTATATCATATGACTTAAGAAAATAAGCTTATAAACACTTAGACTTATATGTTAGCTTATGTAACCAGCTTAATTCTAAATATGGAAACTTCTATTTATAGAAACTTAATTAAATAAGGCAACTAATCTATTAATGGAAACCTTCTATATATGGAAATCTATCTATTTCAGGCAGCTAATCTAATCATGGAAACCTTTAATATATGGAAACTTATTTAATTAAGGCAGCTGATCTATTTTTGGAAACTTTCTATTTTTAGAAACTAATCTATTTTAAGCAGTAATATCTATTTTAGGAAACTTTCTATTTTTGGAAACTTTCTATTTTTGGAAACTTTCTATTTTAGGAAACTTTCTATTTTTGGAAACTTTCTATTTTTGGTAACTTTCTATTTTTGGAAACTTTCTATTTTTGGAAACTTTCTATTTTGGAAACCTGCTATTTTTGGAAAGTTACTTATTATTACACAGTAAGTATAATAATACATGAAATACCAGTAATACTTAATCAGATTAATCAGAATACAAGATAAACACAGTTTAAGGCTTTAAACAGTAAACCATGACCTAAAACATACAAAGTAAGCTAAGACGAGACATAAAACCCAGTACGTAATCAGTGAATCGATACTTATACACGTGTGTATTCATGTAGCGTTAGTGATCCAGAAGTAGGAGTCTTTCTTCCGTTCATTCACTGGACTTGAGGTACAGATTCCCGTCCTTTCAGTATGGACATTCTTTCCTTATTAGGATTTCCCCGTATGCAGCCAACTGTTTTCCCCAGTATTTGTTTTATTGTTTTGAACTGCTTATGCTTAATTAGCATAAACTATAGCCATATACAAGCATGACCAGTTTCACCTAGTTATGGAGGTACCATAACCATAACATTGGAGGCACCAATGTTATGACTTCCCCACGGCGGAGTGATTGCTCGTGGCGTCCCTTTTCAGTTTTGGCCATATTATTATATCATGTGGGGCGTATGGGTGCATCCTAGTTACATGTTTTATTTAGTATATCATGGTGAATGTGGTGTGTGCCTTGCATCCTTCACAAGGAGTTGATCCCTCCTACCCAAACCAGTATATTAATTAGAGGCATCCCCTCTAATCAGCATGATGAGGTCACCCCTCCAAGTATTCATGCACGTGACCTTTTCATGACCTATATGGGCTATGGTATATTTATGTTAAAACAGTTTTCATAAGATAAACATAAGGCTTTTCAAACTATAAAACCAGTTTCTTAATACTTAACCAGTTTACTCAGAACTTAGTCTTCCGCTGTTATATGTTACATGCTTATCCTATTTCATGCTATATTGTACATCCGTGCACTGAGCGTCTTGCTCAGCCGTTTTCCTTTTCATGTTCCCAAAACGGCAGGTACTCAGGGGCGCTCGTAGATCTCAAACGTACGTGCACATGGATTGGAAGCTTTACTGCCTTTCTTTACTTTATGCATTTCCTTTACTTTAATACAGTTTGCTATGGACATTTTTTCGTCCTTTCCTTTTACAGTATTTATGTTTGTGTGTGATGAGCTCTACTTTGGGGTTACCGATGTTTGATTCCGGTATTTCCCTTTTATGGTCAAATAATGCTTAGACATTTATCCTTGTATGCTTTGATGACACGCCATGATTATGCGTAAGATTCCATTTCCAAAATGGGGTGTTACACATGTCTGATGACTTTATAAAAATAACAATTATGTATACATATGATGATTATTTATATATGATGATCAAGTGGGTTTACATATTCTCGTTTACTCATTCTAGTGTTATATGTCGATAACTTTTATACTAGTTTTCTCGTTTTACCTATTTACGTGTTTTAGGTCCAATAAGCCTATTATAAGTTCTTAACTTGTATTAATCCTTGTTATACTTATATTATCAGTATCTACACTTTACAAGTTGGGCCTAAAAGGGTTAAGTCCAATAAATAAGTTTATAAGTGTTTTAGTCCATTTTGTTGTTTTATTAGTCCAATAACGTTAATTTAGTCTGTTAATGTCCGTATGATATATAGTTCGGGTTTTATCGGTTTTTACTTGTTATATATGTTAATATATCAGTATATGAGTTTTATAAAAGTTTACATTAGACGGGTCCAACCATCTAAGTTTTATTTAACAAAAACGTTAATTTTACGGTATTAGCTGAAAAAGTCGTAAAAATCATGTTTATAGTTTTATAACTTATAAAACTTAACAAGTTACCATTTTTATAAAATGTCCACTTATTTACCATTGTAAATATTTATATAAATGTATTATATAAGTTAGTGGGTTTTAATTTACATTTTATACTATTAAATTTTGAGCGCTTATATAATAGTATTATTCTTTAATTTCCAAAATCTGATTTTTATCTTTACTTTCACCAAAACTGCCATATCTAGAGTTTTATATGGAGATAGAAGCTCAAAGTTTTATCACATAAACTACATGATGTGTGCTACATTTAACTCTTCTATAGCTACTGTTGAATCATCTTCTAAGTATTTTCTAAAAATCGTCCAAAACAGTGAACTGAGATTTGTACCTTAAACTTGTTTTGACCATATCTTACTCATTACAATGATTCCATTGCATGTCCAACTCTCACATGTGTACAAGACCCATAGCTTACTGTAAATCCATCCTACTTCATCATTTTATCAGTTAATGACATGTTTCTTTACTGTTTATACAGCCATCACTTTTAAGCAAGATTTTAGTCTTGTTCTTTATAGTTTTTCACCTTTTTAATCATGTTTATCAACAACAAATCCCCACATAACATTTTTATCATCATATAATCATCATATACTTATACAATAGGAAATAAAATACATGTTTACATAATCAAAATAACAAGAAGATGAGGAGGACAATCTTTATACCACCATGATGATGTAGGTTGTGATCAAAACATGGATTTTGATGGAGATACTTGTGATGCACCAAGACCTTCTTCATGACCACCAATCTTCATAAACTCCTTGTGGAAAATCAGCCCCAAGACACCAAGAAAACCCCTCCATGGATGTTATAATCACCACCATTCAAGAGAGCTTCAAGAGGGCTTCAACATATGTAGAAATAACATAGGATTTCATGGTTGATTTTTGATCAAAATGGTGTTTGATGGTGGAGAAGGGACGGCAAGATGAGAGAGTAGAGAGGAAATTGTGTGTGGTTTGCATGTTGCAAATGGTGGAAGTGAAACTAGTTGCTAGTTTTTGAGATAGTGGGGTGTAAGTAAGCTTAAGGAGTAAGCTAACTTACAAGTGTAAGTTACTAACTTACAAGGGTGCCACATCCTTGTTTTGGCCGTCCAACATAGCTAGTGGGGTGGGACAATGTATTTTGTCCTATCTCACTAGTTTACGGGTATTTCTCGATTCTAGTTTCCTCGATTTGCGTGCCCTCGGGTCGTTTTACGAAAAACGTTTTTATAAATTATGAATCAACGGCACAAAACGAATCCAATAAAAATTGTCTCATCAAAAACGGAGTTCGAAAACGTAAATACGTAATCCTAAGGTTTCCGGTTTAGTCGTAAAGGACGTTAAAATAAAATCGTAAGTCCTAATCTCTTCTCGTAAATTTGTGAGTTTATGAACTAACACAAATTTAAAACTCCAAAATAATATTCGCGGATAAATTTATTTTCTTAAATGTCGGACTATCACCAAAGACGGTGTATGTAAACGTAAGCATGTAACGTAGAATCCTCCGGTTTAAACGTAGTCGATGCTACTTCAAGACGTAAATCCAAATTTCTTCCCAAAAATAAGTGAGTTCATATTGTAACATTAAAATAATGTTTTCAAATAAATATTGAGAATAAAATATCAATCATAAATTGACGGATTGTCACAACATTTACCCCTAAACAGGATCTTTGTCCTCAAAGATCATCTTACCTTACTACTCGCTTCTTATAGAGTTAAAGCCATGTGGGTATTTCCTCCACTTTCGGTCTTTTTTCACACGTGTAATCCATTATAATACGCGAGTTTCATCAAACATAACTATGGGAATAAGATCAGGCTAAATGTTGACTTACTTTCTCTATCCATGATGTTCACGGGTTTCTGATGAATGCAGCTTTTCGCCGATCTAAGCTCTACTAAGAATAATCAGATTCTCGCTTGATAGATATTCCATCAAGTTCGATTTACGAAACAAAATTCACGCAGTCCTTGAAGTCCTAGGGTAGATCCAGCTTATATGCCTTTCAATCCCAACTTTTACATCATCTCAATGGTCCCATACAACGGGGACTTATATCCCATGATTTGTCAGATCATGAATTCATTTTTCCAAGGTTAAAAATTGTGGCATAACTTCGCTACCCATTTGGCACTTCAAGATCTACTTTTCATATTCACATAACCTCTTGCCCACTACCGGCAGTCAATAATCAAATCCTAATTTCAATAATCATTTCAGATCTCGCGGGTCGGGTATTTTGTAAGGTTAGGTTCGCCATCATAGGAAACCTTAAACCTAAAAGACATGTCCAACTCACAGTGGGTGTATGTCGGGTGTCTTCATCTAAACTCCTGTTTACAGATTCTCTAATATTTAGATCCTAACAAGATTCGGTCTCAATCCTAATACGATGATTATCAATGATAATCTTTTCAAAGGAAAACGATTATACGGTCTATTACCAAAGGTCAATCATTCTGTAAAATCCCAAATTTTGGGCTTTTAACACGTCACCGGTTTCATTATTAATATCGTTCACCCTGTAATATTTTTATCAAACGACCGTTATAAACGAAATCATAATATAGTAAACATTATATATATTTTCTTATATTTCTTAAAAACTTGATATTTTAACCATAGAGCTATTTTATTTGTTTATTTTTAGACACATTTTGATAAACATAATATTATTAATCTTATTATACAATTACTAGTGATTATTTAAAATATTACAAAACAAATCTAACTAACTTAGACATATACTTATAACATAAACAAGCAAATTCTTTCCTTGGATTCTTTGTATAAAACATGTTTCATATATTGCTAAATCTAGAAAAATCAAACAAATCCTACTAATCTTTCCTATGTACTTAAACCTTATACCATCCTTCCACCAAAAAGCAAACACATCACCCACTTTAGGGGCAGTTTGGTTCACAGAATGTTTTTCAAAGGAATTGTAATTTAATGTAATTGTAATTGGAAGTATTGTAATGCGATGGAATTGTAATGTATTATAATTGTAATTGATTAAATGTGACGATATGTTTGGTTGACTTCCAACGTAATGTAATTCAAACTTTTTTTTTTATAAAACTTACAAAATAATTGAAAAAGTAATAGTTGAAATAATATATGAAAAATAAATAATAAAAAGAATAAATAAATATTTATAATAATAAAAATAAAAAAAAAATAAAAATTTTAATTTTAATATTTCTAAAATATAATATTAATAAACTAAAAAATTATATAAATATAAATACAAATAAAATTATAAAATTATAAAATAATAAAATAATAAAAATATAAATTAGAAAAAAATTATAATATAAAATAATATATAAAATAAATAATCAAAAATAATATTAATTATTATTATTAATATAAAAATACTAATAATAAATAAAAAATAATTAATAAAAAAATAAGAAAAGATAAAAAATAAATATATAACTTTTTTAATATTATATTAATATTTAATATTTATATTATATATTAATAAAAATAATTTTTTATATTATAATATTATTTATTATATATTTGTTATTTTATTAATATTTTTATTTATTTATTTTATTTATTATTATCTATTATTTTTATATATCTTTAATAATAAAAATAATAATAATAATATAAATTAATAAAAATTCATATAAGTAAATAAAATATTAATTTCAATCATTTATAATAATAATAATAAATAAAATTTAATAAAATTTAATTATTATTATTATTATTATTTATAAATATTGATAATAAGTTATAAAATCTTGAATTACAATGTAATCTAAAACATTACATCCATTTTGGCATGTAATCATAATGGCCTCATTCATTGTAATTGGAAGAAATACATTACAATTACATTCACTACCAAACTACCAATGGAATGTATTAAACATTACAATTCTTTCATTACAATGAACCAAACCTATTTCCAATGTAATTCAAATTACAATTACACCTAATTACATTAGATTACATCCAACCAAACACCCCCTTAGTAACTAAGTAAAATTTTGTGGATTGCCTTATACCTACATCACCTCAATCCTACATGAATTTCGGATGCTATGCATCCTACCTCTTTACCACCCATAAAACGAACACTTAAAAATTGTCTCTTGACCCTTCCAAAAATACAATATGCGGCTTACATAGAAACCAAGGGGTCAAGTGTACAATCCTAGTTTAGTACTTGTGTGTAAGGTACTAAGATTTGCAAATCTTGTATACATACGTATATCATGCATAACCACAAAATCCAATCCCACATTTACATCCCTCTCTTTCTCTCGTGTACAAGACCTCACCACACAAACCTATCTATCTAGTCTATATATAAACTACATACAAACCTCCTGTTTTCCTACATCCCTCTCCGTCATTACCGTGTATAACACCTTCACCACCAACCTCACTTCTATCTTGTCCCTCTCGTGTATAAACACACTCCACAAATAGCAATCTCATACTCACTTTCTATATCCCTTTCATCAAACGCATGCACCATCTTCTTTCTTTCTTCTCTGCCGAGAGCAACAAACCACCACCATAGAAATAAAACACATCTCCATCTCTTTTATAGAAACATCATCACCCCGATTTGGTTTTGAACGTTGGCATGCAAACGAACCCATGATTGCTCGTTGGTAATCACGCACCATGTGACAAGTGAGTACGATGAATCGTGGGATCCGACCGTATGAGTTGGAAGCCATTCGCGTATCGATTCGGTGATGAAGCTCGGTTGGTCTTCCTTCCCTTCTTGTTCAACGCTTGAGCTGCTGTGGGCGGTTTTAGGTGCTTAAACAGACTCGAGTCCTTGGGGTTGGGGCATACGCTCGTCTTCACCAAGAACAGTGAGTCAAACAAAACTTAAACCTATCTTACTCTTCGTTATGTATATACTTAGCATGGTTCATAGTGTGTGCTTAAGGCTTATTAAAAACATAAACATAGAATCTTATAGTTTAATATGGCAAGAAGTCTTTTCTTTAAAGATCGGGAAACAAATACATACTGGCCATTTATACGACCCATGAAAACCTTCCATGAAAATCATATCCTTGTAGTGTACAAACAAGACGTAGGTCATTTGGCTTCTTGTATCCCTTAAATTCGTTATGTATAAACTTAGGAAGTTAGAAACAGAAAGTATACTTCTTGTTAAAGAGATCAATGAATTGTACTACGTAAACGCAGCCCAAACCTCAATCTTTAAGACCCTTTACGAACCACCTAGGATCGAGTGCCCGCGAGTTTTGTGGGGGCAAATGTTAGACAAGCTAGCTAAGAATCTATAGTAACTCGAATCACTTAAAATGGTTAAAAAACGAACTAGTAATCACTTACCGAAACATGCCGAACATAACTTATTTTAGTTAAAATATATAAGTGTTAAAACGCGACCTTTTACGACATGATTTTGACCCTCTAAACAAGCTTGCCCTAAGTCGAGTAAAGAACGAAAGTTGTAGACGGCCATGTCGTCTACACGAGCCTATTTTTAGTTTAACCCAAAAGTCTTTCGAAAACCGTAGGCTAGATCGAAAATGCCTCGATAAACACTTGTCTTTTAAAATAGTTCTCGACACCAACTTCGAACATGATTTTACCCTAACAAACAATCTCGATTTATAAAACTAAACATAAGGGTCTCTAGACGGCCCGGCTAGCTTTCCAACGATGCTTTTAGTTTGTACCACGAATCACTATTGAACTCGCTACTTGCTTTCGAAAACAACCACAATGACAAGTATAGCATGGATCTTGCCACCGATAGTTTAATGTTGCCACTGTTAGAAATAGGTTACCCACTGTTGGATGAAACAAAGAAACGACGTATGTAAAACTTTTCATTTCCAAAAATTGTTTCTTGTCCCCCAACACTCTAACATATTTGTTCCATGTTCCCAAAACAACAACATGTTTGGTTTTCTTAAAAAGAACATGTTTCACATTTTTAAAACACTTTTATAATAAATTTTTAATTTATTTAACTAATTATTTTTATAACAAAAATATAATATATTTAGGATATTTGATCCATTAAAATAACCCGAATAAATAAACTGGCCCGACAACAAATATTTAATATATCCTGATTAAATGACTACGCTTTTACTAAAATGCTAAACTTTCACAATTATTAAAATCATCGATTTATTTAATAAACTCAAGCACATACTAGGGGATTATATGCATTGTATATTATTATTACGATAACGGAAACTTGAAAGACTTTTTATAAAACATTATTTTTATAAGTCTTAATTAAATAAAAATCATTTTATTTAATTCATTTAAACTGTTACCATTCAACCAATGTAAATACACTTTATTAAATTAAAGGTGTACATGTTACAATAACTTACTATAAGTTTAACACTTAAAACGATAACAACTCATTAAATCTGTGATCATGTATTTTCATCAACTACATTTATATATGCATTATATTTGTGCATCTACTGAGACACACATAAATTACTTAGGTAATTTCACTACTTCGTGATCATACTGTGCCAGCATACTCAGTGACTTATTACTACTGCTCCATTATTGAGGTGAGTTCATGGCCCCATCTTTACTGTTTTATAACTGGGGGAGAAAACATACAAAACTATTTATATGCAAGCACGCACAGACAACAACAATTTATTTGCCTACTGTTTGCTCCATTCCCGTGGACTGTATTAGTTAATAATGTAGCGCGAAATGTATGGATAGATCTATTCGGGTATTGACAACACCCGGCTTGTCGTGATCAGCTGTCACGTATTGCTTAGGCCAAGCAGCAGGTTTATGTCATTGTCGGATTAAGGGAAACCTCAATCAGGATAGACCCAAATGGGCTTACTGAGAATCATGTCTAGCTTCTATTACAGGGCAGTAAGAACTACTGTAGCGTTGGGCTGTGATGTCATGCTATCATCGTGGTGTTTTGCATATTAATACTTATACTTTTTCAATTAAACTCCAAGAATTCACCAACTTAATGTTGACCGATTTTAACATGTTTTCTCAGGAAAATAAGCAGGTTCATGTGCATTGGATTCCAGCATCATAGGAAGCATCATGTTTACCATCGGGCTGGGATATTTCTACAAACAATATTAAAATGTTGATTTCAAGACAGTTTATTTAAATTGTAAAGATAAATTCATGTAATATGTTTTAAATGATACTTTATGATCATGCTCTGTATACTATTTGCTGTCGATCCACCCAAAGTAACACCCCAATTACTATTCCGCTGCATTTGACCAACATGGGGGTGTTACAGAAATGGTATCAGAGCGAAAGTTATAGAGAACCAGATCAAAAAATCAAAAAAAAAGTTTAAATAATAAAAATTTTAAACTGGACTATAACTGAACATAAAAATCAGTTTAAGGGAAAATTGATTTTTGGGGACCCTAATAGTTAGGCATATAGCATATAGAGCATACATATTATGTGAACTAACCCTTTACGTGCTTTACATATTACGATTGTGTAATATCCTTATGAAGCTATTAAAATACTTAAGGTATTTAATGAAACCCTATTTGGAATACAGACATGCCATGTTAGTAGGGAGCTTTGTACCAAAGATGTTCCATCTCGATATTACGTTTTGACTGGGTGGTTGGGTTTACGATTTAAAGTGCCATCGCTCCTCAAACGTTTATAAAATGGCTTCTGAAGTATAATGGCCTGAACAATGCATTGTAACCACGAACAACTTTGTACATGACAAACCCTTAGAAATATCTATAGGAAAATCTAACTAAAGCTTTAAGAATCTTTAGAAATCTAAATAAATCTTTGGGAAATCTAACAAGATTTTATAAATCTTTGAAATTATAACTAGATTCTATAAATCTTAGAAAATCTAACTAGATTTTAGTAAATCTTTAAAAATCTAACGAGATCTTTGAAAATCTTTTGATAATCATAACTAGATTTTGTAAATCTTTAGAAATCTAACCAAATCTTTATAAATCATTGGAAAATATAAATGGATTACGATAAATCTTGAAAAATCTAACTAGATTTTTGTAAATCTTGAGAAACTTTTTCGAACTAACTCATTGGAAATCTTCTTTACTCTTTGGAAATTTTGTCTTTGGAAATATAACAAAATCATTTAGTATCTAACTAAACTTAAAAAATTTCATACTAAATTTTTAGCTAGTAGTACTAGCTAGTGGGTAAAATTACTCCTTTCAAATATTACATAATTTTTTACACCATGAAAAACTTTGCACTATCATATGCATCATATACATGAGCATTCATTCATTTTGATCACTGGAACTTTGAACAATACATTATGATTGTGAGTATTCAATCATAGGATCACGGAAACATTTCGTATGACTACATTTTTATGAGCATACAGACATACTATTATTCATTGAACATTTCGTATGACTACATCTTTATGAGCATACAAAACATACAATTGATCATTTTTGGGACTATTAAGTCACCTGAAACACATGAGCATATGCATACATCATTTTGGATTTTATAAAGTCTAAAACCATGATCACAAGTATTTAAGTTTACCAAGTACGTAAACTCAATACAAAATAAATATACACATACTCTCTCTATACTATAAGTAACAATACGAGGCAACGAAAGCCACCTTCTTACATTCCAACTTCACACTTATCAATTTTAATAAGTGTCATATTTTATTCTACTAAAACTATACGTTTTATAATTACTACTTGTACTTTCACCACAAAACCTAAACCTTGATCAAATCACCTTAGATTTGAACATCTACTCACGGAACACAACTCATTGACTCATACACTTTGGTTTTGTAATATTTATTTTTAGATATTATATTCGTTTTGATGGTAAGCCTTGCCGGGAATATTTAAGTAGGTTGGGCTATGAAATCCTTATTGAAACGAATTAGGACGCTTTTTCGTTTGAATAAAGAAATCATAGGTCACCGAACCATAAAGTTATAAATTTTTACATTACATGGATAAGGACGCTTGTCGATGTAAATAAAAATTTATAAACAAGTGGGCTTAAATATATTCGACATGACTCGTTATCGATATTATTTTTCTAGCGATGGAGCGTATTCCTTTTTACTCGCGGTTCGTCCAAATACTTTATATCCTTATAAAGATTCATGTTCATCTCTCTTGGACCATAGCGTTGTGCTATTGATTCTCAGCTTATTTTTAACCCAACATCACATAAGCTTA
The DNA here is from genome assembly GCA_025667525.1 of Glebionis coronaria. Classification (NCBI taxonomy): domain Eukaryota; kingdom Viridiplantae; phylum Streptophyta; class Magnoliopsida; order Asterales; family Asteraceae; genus Glebionis; species Glebionis coronaria. Next base: position 591,357,173 of record CM046876.1, read on the forward strand.
TTGAAACTTAATAGACTTAAAAATCTCTTAAAGGACTATTAAAACATTAACAAGCCTTATCTATGCACACTAAGGCCCGATAAGGCCCATGAAACACAATGAATAGAGCCTAGACTTAAAATAAGCGTGCACTATTTTATCCAACCTTGTAAACTATCAGGGACTTATTTTGCCAATTGTCAAACATATTATAAGCCCTAGGATAATAAGACAAAACTCTAAGGACCAAACATGGATTTCAATGAACTTAAAAGAAGCCCTTGTTGACTTCTCACGGATTAAAAACCCAAAGGGTTGATTTTGCCACTTTTGAAACTAAATTTAAGCCCTAGGTTATTTTGTTGGAAAATATGTGTGCCCTAAAGGCCCCATTACAAAAATAGAAGGACAAAATGTGTAAATTATCAAAACATAAAAGATAATTTACTTTGTGCATTAAAATTTACTCATCGGAGGCATAGGATCAATAACTATATTTTAAATATCACATGCGAGTCTAAACTTGAGTTCACAAGATTTCACATTCAAGAAAAAGTATCCTCACTTATTCCCTGGACGAGTAACTTCATCTTAAGCTATGAGGACAAAGCTAAAATAACGGGTAAGTGCTGTAAAATCCCAAATTTTGGGCTTTTAACACGTCACCGGTTTCATTATTAATATCGTTCACCCTGTAATATTTTTATCAAACGACCGTTATAAACGAAATCATAATATAGTAAACATTATATATATTTTCTTATATTTCTTAAAAACTTGATATTTTAACCATAGAGCTATTTTATTTGTTTATTTTTAGACACATTTTTATAAACATAATATTATTAATCTTATTATACAATTACTAGTGATTATTTAAAATATTACAAAACAAATCAAACTAACTTAGACTTATACTTATAACATAAACAAGCAAATTCTTTCCTTGGATTCTTTGTATAAAACATGTTTCATATATTGCTAAATCTAGAAAAATCAAACAAATCCTACTAATCTTTCCTATGTACTTAAACCTTATACCATCCTTCCACCAAAAAGCAAACACATCACCCACTTTAGTAACCAAGTAAAATTTTGTGGATTGCCTTATACCTACATCACCTCAATCCTACATGAATTTCGGATGCTATGCATCCTACCTCTTTACCACCCATAAAACGAACACTTAAAAATTGTCTCTTGACCCTTCCAAAAATACAATATGCGGCTTACATAGAAACCAAGGGGTCAAGTGTACAATCCTAGTTTAGTACTTGTGTGTAAGGTACTAAGATTTGCAAATCTTGTATACATACGTATATCATGCATAACCACAAAATCCAATCCCACATTTACATCCCTCTCTTTCTCTCATGTACAAGACCTCACCACACAAACCTATCTATCTAGTCTATATATATATATAAACTACATACAAACCTCCTGTTTTCCTACATCCCTCTCCGTCATTACCGTGTATAACACCTTCACCACCAACCTCACTTCTATCTTGTCCCTCTCGTGTATAAACACACTCCACAAATAGCAATCTCATACTCACTTTCTATATCCCTTTCATCAAACGCATGCACCATCTTCTTTCTTTCTTCTCTGCCGAGAACTACAATATTCGCTGCCTTCCCTGGCCAAATTCGCGACGTTTCCCTGGCGACATGTCGCCAGGGAAGATGAATCCCTGGCGACATGTCGCCAGGGAAACCTCGCCAAGAAAGGCTGGTGCGGGATTGTTTCCCTGGCGACAAATTAGGATTTCCCTTGCGACAAGTGGGCCCCGCAAACTCTTTGGTTCAAAAATTGGTGCCAGGCTGGAGTTGGTGTGGGATAGTATCCCTGGCGACATGTGTCGCCAGGGAAAATATGGCTGATTAATGAACTTAAGTTAAACAGGTTATTAAACCTCATTTTTCCCTGGCGACATGTCGCCAGGGAAACTAGACGTTACGTTGACAAGTCAACGCCTGGCGTTGACAAGTCAATGTTCTTCTAGAGTTTCCCTGGCGACATGTCGCCAGGGAAACTAGACGTAACGTTGACGAGTCAACGCCTGGCGTTGACAAGTCAATGTTTTTCTTGAGTTTCCCTGGCGACATGTCGCCAGGGAAACTAGACGTAACGTTGACGAGTCAACGCCTGGCGTTGACAAGTCAATGTTTTTTTTGAGTTTCCCTGGCGACATGTCGCCAGGGAAACTTTGCTGACTTTTTAGAAAGTCAAATAAGCCAAAGTTTCCCTGGCGACATGTCGCCAGGGAAACTTTGACATTTTTTTAGCTGCCTGCACAGCAGGCTGTTTCCAGATTTTTTCCGGAATTTTTCCGGAAAAAATCTACCAAAACCTGGGAATACAAATACAAAACCTGAAGATAAAAATACTAAAAATCTACCACGAATCTAGTACCAAAACACAATAACATGTAACCTCTCGATCAATACAAATACATGTCACAACTTGAGTACAAAGTTCCTAGTTACACTTATTAAACTTGCAATTCGGGGTTTACAATTATTAAACTTGCATGCTAAGGTAGTAAACACAAGACAAGCATACTAACCATTACCACTCCCACCGGCGCCACTACCGCTGCCTCCCGTGCCACTCCCGCTAGCACCACCCGATAGAAATGCTGCGAACGCATCGGCAAACCTATCGTCACTTCTCATAAAGTTAAACACTTGAGCCCCTTGTTCCAACCGTGGGTCGACGGGAGGAGGAGGAGGCATATAGTGAGCACTCCTTCTCGGCACTATCTGGCCGACACCGGGCATGTGGCCTCGCTGCTTTCCACCTCGGACGATACGGTTGATCTCGTCGTCCGTATATTTTCCTTCAGCCTTCATCGCAAGCATCTCCTCCTAATGAAGTGACAAAAACAAACGACAGTTAGTATATTATATATTAGTCGGGTTGGTACATTATTTATCGGCAAGGAATAGTAAAAAACCAAGGCATATCCAAAAAAAATTAATTAATTAATTAATTTAAAAAAAAATACTTACATACATAACGCGGTCCGCATCGCAAGGAAAATTCTCATCCTGGTCGGTGTGCGCAATGAAGAAGTGATCAATGACAGTCGGGGGTGGCACATCAGCTTCAATTGCAGCTTGCGTCTGTACATACATAGACACGCATATATAGAATGAAGCAAATTCAAAACAAAAAATCACAACACAACAAAACATATAATCAAAGACATATATGTATGTAAATTAATTATAGAATTTCTCACCACTTGGTCTCGAAGGCGTGCCAACGACCGGGATCCCTGCCGACTCGGCGTCTTCTACTTAGACCGGTTCTGGGAGTTCGTCTGGCATCTTTTCTCGTAATCCGGATTACTCCAAAGTGCGATCTGTTTCTCCCAGTCCTCTGAAGTAATTTCCTCTGGACGCTCGCTGCGGACTCTGTCGATATCTACCCTGCCGGTATCGATGTCTCGGACCCAATGCTTTGTCTTGAGCGTATTTTTTCGAGAATTATAACTCTTTGTAAGCATTTGATTGATGCCGCCACGTATATCCTTCCATCTACCAGGATCACTCTTGTGTGGCGTCAAATTAAACATATTCTGCATTCATATACAACAAATAAAACAAAAACAGAGTTAGAGTTAGAGATATAATTTATACATTATTTTGTTTATTTATTTAATGGCTTAGTCATTTATTTAATTTTTTATAATAAAAACAACTTATCCTAATAAGCATAAGCTTTTTGAAAACAACTTGTTCTGATAAGCTTATCAGGACAAGCTGTTTGAAATCAGCTTATCCTGATAAGCTTATCAGGACAAGCTGTTTGAAAACAGCTTATCCTGATAAGCATATCAGAACAAGCTGTTTTCACACAGCTTGTTCTGATAAGCTTATCAAGATAAGTTGTATTCAAACAGCCTGTTCTGATAAGCATATCAGGATAAGCTGTTTGAAAACAGCTTATCCGAAAAGCTTATTACATTATTCTCATCAAATATATATTTATTTAAATTTTTTTATATTTATTCTAATTTTTTTATATATATTTAAAAAAAATTTATATGATATAAATAAATAAGATACAATTTGTATATTTATTTAAATTTTTTATTTATTTATATGATATAAATAAATAAACAAATTTATTTAAATATATACATCATTAAATAAATAAACACAATAATGTTATGAACATAAAAATGATAACTGACCTCTATGTTCGCCCAAACCAATGTTTCGATCTCATTAGGGACATGAGCCCAACTTGGGTAGTACAGTGGCACGAGCCTCCTGATACAATCCCCGATGTAATTAGATAAATGCTGAGCATGCGTGCCGCGAGGCCGGTGAGATTTTTCTTCAAAATCTAGCGGGACAGGGCCATGCTCACCAACTTCCTCCAACAAATCGATACATCGGCTAATGCCCCGAGTCTTTCTACCGGCCGCTCTGCCGCCCAAATTTTCTTTTCTTTTGCCTTTGCCTGCAAAAATCAAGTGAGTGACAAAGTAATAAAAATTCAAGGCAAGCAACATATATATGCACCAAATTTTTGATTGTGTTATAATAATCCAAATATTCTTACCTTTATTTCTAAATACGGCGAAACAACCGCTGCGGATGTTTGGCGTAGGAGGTTCATCCTCACCACCACCGTCACCACCGTGTGATCCTGCAACATCTGCTGACATCTGTACAAGTACAATTACCATAACATAGACAAATTCATGAACAAAATAATATAAGCATGCACAAATTCAAATACAACACATCCAAATAAATATACACATTTAAAAAATCCACAACAATTAGATTCATTAATTCAAACAAATAAGTGTCTTTTGCAAGTTACAACTAAAGGTCAATCTTCTTCTTCACTAGAATAAACTCTGTCTTCACCATCATCATCATTCACACGTTCTTCATCACTTAAATCATGAGGGACGTCTTCATCATCAGTAATACCATCGTCTTCATCATCAACATCAATGATATTTGGCGGTGCATCAACCTCCATTTCGTGGCCATCTATATTCAAGGTCACATCACCCAAGTCATTCAAATTAGTGGAAAGTGGTAGATCAGATGAGTTGTCGAAATGTATAATATCAGGAACGGCATCTGACACTATGACACCCCCGTTGGAAAACTTTTTATGATTAACATGTTCAACGACCTTCCAGTTGGGTTTGTTCTGATCTTCAATATAGAAGACTTGTTTGACTTGTGTTGCGAGAATGTATTGTTCATCTTTCCAATACTCAGCTCTTGTGTCGGTGAGTTGAGTCATGTTGTTTCTATAGATAAGACGTTTTTTACGTAACATGGGGCGAGTGTCGAACCACTTAACTTTGAACAACACAACACTGAACGACAAATAACGAAACACGAGGATCTGTTGAAGCTGACCATAAGCCATTGTGTTCTCAAGGCCATGCACACAAATGCCGCTGTTTTGAGTTGTACGACGTTCATCGCGACTGTGCACGACGTACCTCACACCGTCGACTATGCAAGAGTTTATTGAGATTGGATGCGGTGATGGTCCACAAGCCAAAGCGAATAACTCGCTGGTCTGGATAACCTCTGGGTCTTTGTCATTGTCTACGTGACGTTGACGGATCTATGAGGAATAAAGGATTAGGTACAGAAAACTATTTATAATAATATTATTTTTTTACAGGTAAGTACACAAGATAAGTCTAAGTTTACCATTTTCCCAAACCACGCGGAGAATTCTTTTTTCTCGTCTTTGTCAGGATATAATCTGAAAAACGTTCATGGTATTAGAATAAGTCGCTATTGTTAAGAAAAAGAAGTTTCAAAATAAAATAAAAAACGTGTACCTCTTGAACTCAGAAATATACTTGTCGATTTCAGGACTGTTGTTTAGTACATACCATTCCACTTTCTTGAACTCTTGATAAGGGAACGAAATATACGACTTTTTCCCAAGCGGGTTACATACCGATCGGAACACCTGAAACTGACACGTTGGGGGAGGGGGGTCCACATTACGGTCGAGACGATTAAATTTAGTGCTAACATCATCCCGAAAATACTTAGAAAATCAATGCTTCTTGTGCAACATAACCCTCCGCAATCGAACCTTCTGGCTTAGCTTTATTTCGTACAAAACCTTTTAGCTCTTTCATGTATCTTTCAAATGGATACATCCACCGGGGGCGGATAGGCCCGCCTTCAATGGCCTCATCAGATAAATGGATAACCAAGTGAACCATAATGTCAAAGAAATCAGGAGGATATATGAGCTCAAGATCGCACAAAATGTCAACCACCTTTTTTACAGCAGTCAACATGTCATCCACCATTAAAGTTGCAGAGCAGAGTTGCTTAAACAAGTTACATAGGTCGATCAGTGGTCTTGCAATCTCAGCAGGCAAGTATTCCTGAAGTGCGAAAGGAAGTAAACGTTGCATCATTATATGACAGTCATGAGACTTCATGCCCGTTATATTGGTATCGTTATCGGTCACTTTGTGTTTGAAGTTGGATCTGAACCCATCTGGTAGTTTAACACTCTTGATGTACTGACAAAACTTTTTCCTGTTCTCTGGTGTGAAGGAATACGAAGCCTGAGGCTTCTTGCACTTCCCGTTTTTACTTTGGGTGAGCCACAAGCTTTTTCGAATGCCCAACTTTTCCAAGTATTGTCTTGCCTTGACAGTGTCTTTAGATTTGTCATTCATCAACAAAGTGTTCAGGATGGCCTCCAACACATTTTTTTCGATATGCATGATGTCTAAATTGTGTCTTAGTGAAAGAAAAGGCCAATACTCAAGCTCGTAAAAAATAGACCGTTTAGACCAGTTAGGCTCAACACGAAAATTGCGTGTTATCTTCACACCCCCAAAATTCTTATGTTTACCGGGCAGTCGATTTGGCAGTGAAGCGTGTTGCTCGTCAATCTGGTCCATGGTAAATGTTCTAGGACGGGGCTGGTGTTCGGGTTTACCATTGAATAAACGTGAACTCCTGGATTTATGGCGGGGCGGTAAGAATCTTCTGTGGCCAACATAAGCTATTTTGCTTGCCACATGAAGAGATGGAGTGTCGTCATTACATGTAGGGCAAGCCTTGTAACCTTGCCCACTATACCCAGACAAACTACTTCGAGTCGGAAAATCATTGATGGTCCATAAAAGCATCGCTCTCATGGTGAATGCCTCGCCTGTAGCTTGGTCTATAGTACTCACACCATCCTATAAAAGTTTTAGATCATCAATTAAAGGTCTCAAGTAAACATCAATGTCCTTGCCCGGGGATTTAGGGCCAGGAATTAACAGCGTCAGCATTAAAGAACTCTATTTCATACGCAACCACGGAGGCAGGTTGTATGTTGTCAATATCACCGGCCACATGCTGTAAGTCTGACTAAGGTTGCCGAATGGATTGAAACCATCAGCAGCCAACCCTAATCGAACATTTCTTGGTTCTGCTGCAAAATCACCATACTTGGCATCAAATTTCTTCCAAGCCGCACCATCACACGGGTGTTGCATCTTACCGGGCTCCGTACACTTTCCAGTAGCATGCCAAATCATATCCTTTGCACTTTTACTAGACTTGTACAAACGTTGTAGTCTAGGAATGATCGGAAAGTAACGCAGCACCTTCTTAGGAACTTTCTTCCCCGGCGTGTTAGTGTCTTTCCATCTACTTGTATTACACACCGGACAGAAATCCAAATCGGCGTATCCTTCCCGAAATAAGCAACAATCGTGTTCACAAGCATGTATCGAATCGTACCCTAACCCGATCGTTTTAAATGTCTTCTTTATTGCATAGTATGACGGTGGGAGCTTGAATCCTCTGCTTGGGGGAAAGATAGTTTGGAACCACTCTAGAATATCATTGAATATGGTATCGGTGATTTTACCTTTGGCCTTATAATGTGTAAACTTTGCCATGAAGTCTAATCGAGTCGCTTCTACACAACCAGGGTACAGCGGCTCATTGGCACTGCGATATAACTCTTCAAACTCGTTAGCTTGAGTCCGTCTGTTACTTGAGTTGGGAGGAGGTGGAGGAGGAATATAGTCCGGAGGCATATAGGTAAGGTCATCAAGTAACGATGTCATGTCAGTTATAAAAGGTTGTCTTGTGTTATCTATTATTGGCAGTGGTGGCGGTGGTGGTGGTGGTGGAGGAGGTGTAGGTGTAGGAGGAGCCGGTTCACCATGGTGTACCCATGTTGTATAACTGTTGTCAAACCCGGACTTCATAACGTGGTTCGAAAGAAGGTCAATATCTACCAGGAGTCTTGTTCGACAACGCTTGCATGGACATGGTATCTCATTCAAACGATTCACAAACTTCCTAGAATGCTTGACAAAATTGGCAAGACCCAATATATATTCTGGCTGATGACGCTCTAACCGTGTCCAACTCTTATCAATGAGTACCATAACTGTGTTTTAACGATACATTTAGTTATTATATGCAACTTAATTATTATATATTTCATAAATAATAATATGTATTATATCAAATTATAAAAAATAATTATAAAATATATAATTATTATTTATAAAGTATATAATTATATAATAATATTTATTAAAAGATATAATTATCAAGTATAGAAAATAGTATGTTCACCTAGCGCAACTATGGAAGGCAATCCTAACCCACCCTTTGAATGTTTCGTCTCATATATGAATGCGTATAACCGATTTACTATTTGAGAAAATTTCGGAAGCATTTCCCCTCAACTCCCCAAATATGTGTTTAAAGACATATTCGTAGGAGTAAAGGAGAAACACTGTCGAAATCATCTCAAATACTAAATCGGTTATACGCATGCATATCCTAAATGAGACAAAACATTCAAAAAGCAGTCCCAAACAGGGGACTTTCCGAAGTTAATTCCTAATAAATTAACTTCGGACGGGTTTTCTATAGGTTGATCAATTTCAGACGGGAATTTTCCGAAATTAATCGCTAAAATCCTAAAACATTCCTAAGGCTTAGTCCAATAAAACATTTATATCAAACAGCTTATCCTGATAAGCCAATCAGGATAAGCTGCTTTCAAACAGTTTGTCCCGATAAACTTAGCAGGATAAGCTATTTGAAAACAACTTATCAAGATAAATCGGGATAAGCTGTTATCAAACAGCTTATTCTGATATGCTTATCAGGATAAGCTGTTATCAAACAGCTTATTCTGATAAGCTTATCAGGATAAGTTGTTATCAAACAGCTTATTCTGATAAGCTTATCAGGATAAGCTGTTATCAAACAACTTATTCTGATAAGCTTATCAGGATAAGCTGTTATCAAACAACTTATTCTGATAAGCTTATCAGGATAAGCTGTTATCAAAAAACTTATTCCAATAAGCTTATCAGGATAAGCTGTTATCAAACAACTTATCCTGATAAGCTTACCGGGATAAGCTGTTATCAAACAGCTTATCCCGGTATGCTTATCAGGATAAGCTGTTATCAAACAGCTTATCAGGATAAGCTATTTGAAAACAGCTTATCGCGATAAGCTTATCAGGATAAGCTGTTTGAAAACAGCTTATTCTGATAAGCTTATCAGTTTATTTTCATCAAATATGCAACATAACGAGTGTTTGGATTTACGTTTAACACTCAAATTAACAAGTTTATACATTCCCGACGACATGTCGCCGGGGAATCTAAAATGAAATACTAAATAAAAAACAATATGTATTATAATAAATTACAATAAAAAAACAAAAAAAAAAACATACCGTTGTAGTCGGGGCTCGGTCGGCTGTGGTCGGGGATCGGTCGGCTGTGGGCGGGCTTGGCTGCGGTTGGGGCTCGGGCTACAATAACATAAAACAAAACATTAACTATATTAATCAAAATCAAAATCAAAATCAATTAATTAAATCTTAATCTAGAAATAAAAAATTAAACCTTTAGTGAAGATGATGGTGTTTAAGATGATGGTGCGTGGGAGTGGCAGTGGAGGCGTGATGATGGTGGCGGAGTGGCAGCGGAGTGGCGGCGGAGTGGTGGTGAAGTGGTGCACGTGTGCAAGTGTGGTCGTGAGGTGGTGTGACTAGTGGTGGTGGTGATGATAATGATCGTGGTGATGGTGGTGTGGAGGTGATGGTGGTAATGGAGCAGCAGGGAAGAAGAAGAAGAAGAAGAGGAGATGGGTTTTTTTTGTTAAGTGTTGTGAGAAAAGGATAAGGTATCTGGTCAATAATGCGCCTTTTTTTCCCCGGCGACAATCCCTGGCGACATGTCGCCAGGGATACTTTTGCCTTTTGTCGTTTAGCCAAAAGCGCGCGTTATTGAAAAATTTTGGAGGGGTGTGACGAGGTTTCCCTAGCGACATGTCGCTAGGGAAACTTGGCTGACTTTTTAGAAAGTCAAGTGAGCCCAATTTTCCCTGGCGACATGTCGCCAGGGAAACTTGGCTGACTTTTTAGAAAGTCAAGTGAGCACACGTTTCCCTGGCGACATGTCGCCAGGGATAGTTTCCCTTGTGACATGTCGCCAGGGATAGTCAAAGATGTCGCAAGGGATAATTTTTGTGAAAATAAAGTTTCTTGTTACTTATGTATTATTATTATTATTTATGAAATAATAATTATTATTATTACAATTTATAAAATAATTATTATTATTTATAAAATAGCTATATCATCCCGGTCAGTTTAATTTCTAAATTCATTCCGATTTATTCCGTTTAGTTTCTCGATTTATTCTAATTCGGTAACCATTTAACATCTAACGTTTAACAAATGCATACCGACTCATCCATTGAACATCTAACATGTAACCAAGACATGGCGAGTCATCCATTGAACATCTAACGTGTAACCAAGACATGCCGACTCATTTATTGAACATCTAACGTGTAACCAACACATACCGACTCATCCATTGAACACCTAACGTTTAACAAATGCATACCGACTCATCCATTTAACATCTAACGTGTAACTAAGACATGCCGACTCATTTATTGAATATCTAACGTGTAACAACACATGTCGAGTCGTCCATTGAACATCCAACGTATAACAAATGCATACCGACTCATCCATTGAACATCTAACGTGTAACCAAGACATGCCGGGTCATCCATTGAACATCTAACGTGTAACCAAGACATGCCGACTCATCCATTCAACATCTAATGTTTAACAAATGCATACCGACTCATCCATTGAACATCTAACGTCTAACCAAGACATACCGACTCATCCATTGAACATCTATCGTCTAACCAAGACATGCCGACTCATTTATTGAACATCTAACGTGTAACCAACACATACCGACTCATCCATTGAACATCTAACGTTTAACAAATGCATACCGACTCATCCATTTAACATCTAACGTGTAACTAAGACATGCCGACTCATTTATTGAATATCTAACGTGTAACAACACATGTCGAGTCGTCCATTGAACATCCAACGTATAACAAATGCATACTGACTCATCCATTGAACATCTAACGTGTAACCAAGACATGCCAGGTCATCCATTGAACATCTAACGTGTAACCAAGACATGCCGACTCATCCATTCAACATCTAATGTTTAACAAATGCATACCGACTCATCCATTGAACATCTAACGTCTAACCAAGACATACCGACTCATCCATTGAACATCTATCGTCTAACCAAGACATGCCGACTCATTTATTGAACATCTAACGTGTAACCAACACATACCGACTCATCCATTGAACATCTAACGTTTAACAAATGCATACCGACTCATCCATTTAACATCTAACGTGTAACTAAGACATGCCGACTCATTTATTGAATATCTAACGTGTAACAACACATGTCGAGTCGTCCATTAAACATCCAACGTATAACAAATGCATACCGACTCATCCATTGAACATCTAACGTGTAACCAAGACATGCCAGGTCATCCATTGAACATCTAACGTGTAACCAACACATGTCGAGTCGTCCGTTGAACATCCAACGTATAACCATAACAAACCGGATCATCCATTGAACATCAAACGTATAACCATAACAAACCGGGTCATCCATTGAACATCCAACGTTTAACTATTGGCGGGAAAACGTTGGCGGGAAAACATTGGCGGGAAAATGTTAACCATTTCCCTCACTTTTTGACCATAAAAGGATTCACACACACTTATCATCAGCAGATCACACACACACACACACTTATCATCTCCTACCAAACTCACCACCACCACCACCTGATTTGGTAGCAGATGGATCCCCGTGAAGCTTATAAGTGTACATGTAGAAAGGGATATATTGTGTTGAGACAGTCACATCAACCTCATAGCTTTGGTAAACTCTACTATGCATGTCCTTTTTCGAAGGTAAACAATCAAATGTTTTAGTTATGTAATACGTGTGATTATTAAATGACATGTCATGTTATTTGTTTACTTTGTAACAGCCAAAAACAAATGAATATGGATGTAAATATTTTAAATGGAAGGATGATTTTGATCTCGAACTCCGTATAAGATCTTCCCCTGGATCTTCAACACCTCAAGGTTCACATCCAAGTTTTTATACAGGTCCTTCTCAATCTGCACCCACTGAGTGCTCAAATTGCAAGATCAAAGATCTAAAGATAAAGATGTTAGAGGCAAGACTAGAAATGGAAAGGCATCCTGAAGACCACGCATGTCAATCGGCTGCAATACTTCATGAGCTTTTAAATGAAATGGAAAATCTTAGCGTTGAGTAGTAATCGGCTGCACTACTTCACGAACTTTAAGTTGATTAGTAATGTCTGTTTTTAAGTTTTCCATTTGATTCCACAAGGGCTATGTATAATATTATGAATAAATAAATGTTTGTTTTATAAATGTCTCATTTTTATTATATAAACGTCGCAAAAATTAAATAACATCGGATTGATAGTTAATATAATAATTATTTGGAATAAATAAATATTTGTTTTATAAATGTCTCATTTTTATTATATAAACGTCGCAAAAATTAAATAACATCGGATCGATAGTTAAAATAATAATTAACAAGCAAAAACAAAATAAATATATGTCAGGGAGTTTCCCTGGCGACATGTCGCCAGGGAAACATTTGGGATTTGGCGGGTAAAAGCCCGCCACACATTCTTGACATGTAATTAAACATTTGTGTTTAATTTTGAAACTAATGACAAATGGCGACGGTTTCCCTGGCGACTTGTCGCCAGGGATAATCTTGACATGTAATTAGCAAACATACTTTTTGTTAAATACGATGGACGTGTTTTCCCTGGCGACTTGTCGCCAGGGATAAGTTGGTCAAAGTTTGACTAGGTTTTCCTTGGCGACATGTCGCCAGGGAAACCTTGGAGGGAAAATTTCGCGCTCTTTCACTTGGTATCTGATTTTGGACCGATTATCCCTGGCGACATGTCGCCAGGGAAACTCTAGTCAAACTTTGACCAAAAAGTAAACCTACTTTACCGCCACGTCAGCGTTGTCGCCAGGGAAAAGGGGTTATCCCTGGCGACATTTTGTCGCCAGGGAAACCCCCGTCATCTGTTCTCAACTTTCTTGTAAACCACCACCATAGAAATAAAACACATCTCCATCTCTTATATAGAAACATCATCACCCCGATTTGGTTTTGAACGTTGGCATGCAAACGAACCCATGATTGCTCGTTGGTAATCACGCACCATGTGACAAGTGAGTACGATGAATCGTGGGATCCGACCGTATGAGTTGGAAGCCATTCGCGTATCGATTCGGTGATGAAGCTCGGTTGGTCTTCCTTCCCTTCTTGTTCAACGCTTGAGCTGCTGTGGGCGGTTTTAGGTGCTTAAACAGACTCGAGTCCTTGGGGTTGGGGCATACGCTCGTCTTCACCAAGAACAGTGAGTCAAACAAAACTTAAACCTATCTTACTCTTCGTTATGTATATACTTAGCATGGTTCATAGTGTGTGCTTAAGGCTTATTAAAAACATAAACATGGAATCTTATAGTTTAATATGGCAAGAAGTCTTTTCTTTAAAGATCGGGAAACAAATACATACTGGCCATTTATACGACCCATGAAAACCTTCCATGAAAATCATATCCTTGTAGTGTACAAACAAGACGTAGGTCATTTGGCTTCTTGTATCCCTTAAATTCGTTATGTATAAACTTAGGAAGTTAGAAACAGAAAGTATACTTCTTGTTAAAGAGAGCAATAAATTGTACTACGTAAACGCAGCCCAAACCTCAATCTTTAAGACCCTTTACGAACCACCTAGGATCGAGTGCCCGCGAGTTTTGTGGGGGCAAATGTTAGACAAGCCAGCTAAGAATCTATAGTAACTCGAATCACTTAAAATGGTTAAAAAAACGAACTAGGAATCTTACCGAAACATGCCGAACATAACTTATTTTAGTTAAAATATATAAGTGTTAAAACGCGACCTTTTACGACATGATTTTGACCCTCTAAACAAGCTTGCCCTAAGTCGAGTAAAGAACGAAAGTTGTAGACGGCCATGTCGTTTACACGAGCCTATTTTTAGTTTAACCCAAAAGTCTTTCGAAAACCGTAGGCTAGATCGAAAATGCCTCGATAAACACTTGTCTTTTAAAATAGTTCTCGACACCAACTTCGAACATGATTTTACCCTAACAAACAATCTCGATTTATAAAACTAAACATAAGGGTCTCTAGACGGCCCGGCTAGCTTTCCAACGATGCTTTTAGTTTGTACCACGAATCACTATTGAACTCGCTACTTGCTTTCGAAAACAACCACAATGACAAGTATAGCATGGATCTTCCCACCGATAGTTTAATGTTGCCACTGTTAGAAATAGGTTACCCACTGTTGGATGAAACAAAGAAACGACGTATGTAAAACTTTTCATTTCCAAAAATTGTTTCTTGTGCCCCAACACTCTAACATATTTGTTCCCTGTTCCCACAACAACAACATGTTTGGTTTTCTTAAAAAGAACATGTTTCACATTTTTAAAACACTTTTATAATAAATATTTAATTTATTTAACTAATTATTTTTATAACAAAAATATAATATATTTAGGATATTTGACCCATTAAAATAACCCGAATAAATAAACTGTCCCGACAACAAATATTTAATATATCCCGATTAAATGACTACGCTTTTACTAAAATGCTAAACTTTCCCATCGATTTATTTAATAAACTCAAGCACATACTAGGGGATTATATGCATTGTATATTATTATTACGATAACGGAAACTTGAAAGACTTTTTATAAAACATTATTTTTATAAGTCTTAATTAAATAAAAATCATTTTATTTAATTCATTTAAACTGTTACCATTCAACCAATGTAAATACACTTTATTAAATTAAAGGTGTACATGTTACAATAACTTACTATAAGTTTAACACTTAAAACGATAACAACTCATTAAATCTGTGATCATGTATTTTCATCAACTACATTTATATATGCATTTTATTTGTGCATCTACTGAGACACACATAAATTACTTAGGTAATTTCACTACTTCGTGATCATACTGTGCCAGCATACTCAGTGACTTATTACTACTGCTCTATTATTGAGGTGAGTTCATGGCCCCATCTTTACTGTTTTATAACTGGGGGAGAAAACATACAAAACTATTTATATGCAAGCATGCACAGACAACAACAATTTATTTGCCTACTATTTGCTCCATTCCCGTGGACTGTATTAGTTAATAGTGTAGCGCGAAATGTATGGATAGATCTATTCGGGTATTGACAACACCCGGCCTGTCGTGATCAGCTGTCACGTATTGCTTAGGCCAAGCAGCAGGTTTATGTCATTGTCGGATTAAGGGAAACCTCAATCAGGATAGACCCAAATGGGCTTACTGAGAATCATGTCTAGCTTCTATTACAGGGCAGTAGGAACTACTGTAGCGTTGGGCTGTGATGTCCTGCTATCATCGTGGTGTTTTGCATATTAATACTTATACTTTTTCAACTAAACTCCATGAATTCACCAACTTTATGTTGACCGATTTTAACATGTTTTCTCAGGAAAATAAGCAGGTTCATGTGCATTGGATTCCAGCATCATATGAAGCATCATGTTTACCATCGGGCTGGGATATTTCTACAAATAATATTAAAATGTTGATTTCAAGACAGTTTATTTAAATTGTAAAGATAAATTCATGTAATATGTTTTAAATGATACTTTATGATCATGCTCTGTATACTATTTGCTATCGATCCACCCAAAGTAACACCCCAATTACTATTCCGCTGCATTTGACCAACATGGGGGTGTTACACATTCAAACATAAAACAGCACTTATATTACTTTGTATCGTTACTTTACCTCGTCCCTTCGATTGGGGTGGTACATAGTACTCTCATCAAGGTTCGTTCTCAATGATTTCTGAGCAAATCTCTAGAAATTCGATGCGAAGCGAGGATCTTGATAAAAATGTTCGATACAGGCACACTATGTTTACATAACTCTTTTGCATTTATCATTAACGGGAATGATATTAGCAGATTTGGTCAGTCTGTCGACGATGACCCAAATCGAATCAAATTCAGATGATGACCTTTGCAATAGCTAAACGTTTACTAATGTATGAGGCGATATCTGCCTTCATAATTTGTCATTAGTACAACTTCTTCTGGTAATGATACATTAAATTAGAAATGACAGGAATAGAATACTTATACTTACAAGAATTCAATATGACTACATCTCACAATCCTCCATATTTAGGCAACCACAAGTGGCCTTTCATACATTTAATGCCATCGGCTCCTTAATTCTAATGGTTCACACTAGTCGCGAACCCCTTTTTATTATCTATATTATCTTTTTACAATCATTGTTTATTTTTATATCGTTCAGCAATTTATTTTGCACCTTCATTATTAAGGAACATGTCCTAACTGGTTCTTTATCTTTTCTACATAATGCGTCGGTATCTATATTCACTTCTCATGATGATATAATTATCATGTCCACAATTCACTCAGATATTCTTTCTATATTATGCGTCAGTAATTACGTTCACCTTTCTTCATATTTTCTAAGTTTCAGTTTCGTCTCATCTATCATTTTTATCAGTTTTTCTCAATCCGGCGTTTAAAACGTCGATAATTATTATAATTAATTAAATAATTATTATTTAATTTTTATGAAGCGTAAACGTAAAAGTTTTAAATTTCTTAGTTCGACCAATTATATAAAATGTTCAAAAATAAATTTGAGTTTAATTAACAAGATTTTTGTTGATTTATCGAAAATAATTAATAAGATTTCGTAAATGTTCGAAAAACCTTTGTTTATACTTTGGTCAAAGTTTTCTTAGTTGAAAAGCAAAAATTGTCGTTTTAAGTTTTCAGGTTATGGTATAAATGGTTTTACTCAATCCTTTTTAATTTATCTTGAGGTATACACAAACATTTACCCCTAAACAGAAGTTTAGTTAAATGGTTTGTGTATAAGGGAATAATCCCTTAAAAAAATCCTTTGTTAAAACATTTGTCAAAACATATTTCCATTTCTTTTTGGTAAAATCCAAAGTCTTAAAAGGGCTCTTAATTTTTGAAGAGTCAGTATATTCCATTATCTATTAATCACATGGTTAAATCATGTAAAGGATTAAGTCTTTAAATCTCATGTTATATATTCAAGGTACAGGTTCTCGTTGTTCTGCCAATTCAGGGCAATCTATAAATAATTATTAACTCATCCTTATTCTTATAAACAAACAAATGATCCTTAATGATCACAAGCATGAATTTATCAAATTACAGCCTACACACGTGATTCACCAAATTTTATGAATGCTGTATGTGCATTGGTCAATCCAAACGACATCACGTGAAACTCATAATGTTCATCACAAGTTCTGGATGTAATGATTGGAATAGATACTCTTCTTCGCGGGCGCGAAGTTGATAATAACCATGCTGAGGATCAAAAACCTTGTAAATGATCGAACAAATCTTCCATTTCGAGTTATGGATATTTTTTTCGATTGTCAATTTACTCAGTTCACGGTAATCTATAAATATAAGGAATGATAACACCATAGCTCTTCAGGATGACAGGCTTGGTATAATAAAATCTTTCTCAGACAACTCTCTCAGGTGCAGCACCGGGAATATAATCAATACCAATTTCAACTTGCCTTAATGGCGAAAGTCTAGGTAATTCACCAACAAATACTTTCTAAAGTTTCAGATAACATAAACATCTTTTAATACATTCATATCAGGTTCTTTCTAGATTATAATATCTATGACTAAGTCACAACCATTCATGGTATAATTTCAAGTCTAAATACAAGATATGGTCATCCATCGGGAATTATTTAGATCACTTTGGATAATCAACATCTTATCTTTTCGGGAAATTCTACTCGAGTTCCCATCAATTAAGACAACGTCGTCATGTCATAATCAATCCATCCATTCTACGGGCACTATCAACTTTCCGGTTGCATTGCCGTCGATAAGATGTGAACTTCTCAAAAGACTAATAATAATTCTCAATCCTTCCACAAATTCAAGGATATCTGGATACACAACTACTATTAAAAGAGTAAGGTCAACGCATAATCTATGCGAGAGAATTTCAAATCAGATACGGATGAAAACATTTAACGAATATGAATATATCTCATGTTTTCATAATTTGAGTACGCATTCGAAAGCTCCTCGGATCATTACCCAGGTCATTCAAATGAAATCAAATCAAAAGAAATGATAAGAACGTCGATACATCCAGTCGGGTATCAACACTCGGTAATCAAATACTTTTCCTAAGAATCTCACTACGGGAGAATTGGACAAGAAAGAATTGTCAATTGTCAAATAAGACAAATTCCACAGATGAGTGAATTCGACTCAAAAGAATAGATGCTACAGGCACATATGTAGGTGTCCCTACTAATATGTCCCTATTTTGCACTTCTTGCAGATCTCATAAAATTTATTCTTTCACAATCTTCAAAGAAAATGTAGTGTTTATTCATTAGTTTTATGGTGACTACTAATCAGTCTTGCATGGTCCATTCCAAATTGTATGTAGGCGCGCAACTATATACAATTTCAAGATTAACGATGCAATACTTAGTTCGTCAAAATTTTATCATCATGTTTATAAT
Source organism: Glebionis coronaria (assembly GCA_025667525.1). NCBI lineage: Eukaryota > Viridiplantae > Streptophyta > Magnoliopsida > Asterales > Asteraceae > Glebionis > Glebionis coronaria. The sequence continues at coordinate 591,376,270 of CM046876.1, forward strand.
AAAAACATTTTCATGCTTAATTCTTAAATAAGAATCAAAAATATATTTACAAAGATTTTCTTTGTTATGGAAATAATTAAGTTTCCAAAGCGTCTTATATACAACTTCATTTTGATATCAATCACTTATAAATCTTACTTTGAATAATCCTTATTGTGATGAAAATTAAATTTTCTCAAAGGATACCGTTTTAACTTTATAAAAACAATGTGTGATCTGCAAAAGAGTGATGAAGAGTTGTTCACCGAGAACTAACTACAATATGATAGGAAATGAGCTTAGCCAAATAATCATGAGGTTGAGGACCTCGATGGCACTCAAAAAGAATAAATCACAACGTAACTCAAATCAAGATGAGTACTTGTTCAATGGTTGCATCACTAATGCGAGCATTAGGAAGAAGCAAGAAAAGATAGATAACATCGATATATGTAGAATTTAGTAATCAAAGGTAGTCTTTTCATTAATCACAAACAAGTCAAAATTGTACCGTAACACATTACGTGTCACTATATCATACAATTCTCAGAACTCATCCTACCAACTGATATCTCAGTTAAGTTAGGGAATATTTTTAAAAGATACCACAATGAATACTAACCTACAAGAGTCATTAGGTGTTCCACATGTCCCAGAAGATCCATCGGTCTCAATTCAGAAGAAGATGTCTTCAATTTATTTCTTGGACACTGGGCATCCTCGTTAGTGAACAATGGCCTAGGAACAACCTTTAACACGAACCAATAAATCAATTAAAACCTTATAATTCAATCACAGGACTTAACGACTTCCTTTTAACAATCTCATATTCCATACGGGTTAAATTTTACTTCATTCAAGTTTTAACCAATTTTATACTCAATTAGATATCCTACCTCATTCTCCAATACTTTCAGCCTTATTTATAAACCTTAAAAGGGAAATAATAGCTCGATATGAATCAACACTTAATTCCAATCCTATAGCTCTTACAACAACAATCATCAAATGAGTCACTAGTATGAAATGACTCGATCATTCAACTAGACTTCTCGGAAAGGTACTAGTGGCATGAGGCTTTTGGGTAATGGTTCCAATGACAGCCTCAAGTGCAACATTCACCCTTTCGATTTCAATTTAAGAATTGGATGACAACGAATCAGATGACATCTTTCTAGGTGGTAACGTTTTGTCAAATTCCACTTTATAAAGAAAGATCATCATAACATCGATATCAGATTTAATCTCGCCAATTCTTTTTCAATATCACAATCAACTAATATCTACATTTCTACGAATATTAACCATTTGTTGGGATCATAAATATCCACAACTTGGTTTAGATCTAGGATAGCTAGAATTCCTACGAGAATAGCTTCGATTAATTTACTAGGGGAGTTAGGGTTTCTTCTGACAATCTACGTCGTATAAATACCTCGTATAAATATCGAAATAATCATCAAACAATCATGTAATAAAATTACATCATATATATATAATCCAAGTTATATATATATATATATATATGTATATTAAAATAACACTTCTCAGTCTGGCCTTGTCGGTAACTCAGGAATTCTTCGGCACCGTTATAGTCAAAAGATTTTTAGACATTTTTAGAAAAATGTTTATAGTTAAATGATTTTGAAAAGTTTTATTCAAAACCTTGGTTTTAAAAATCTTTCGTTCTCTATAACGAGAGCTCTGGTACCAAACTGTAACACCCCCAAATTTATACAACTCAATATAGCGGAAGACTCGTTGGTGTTACGGGATAGCACATTACTCACATCATAGACAACGCATAAAAATTTCGTCGTTTAATAATAAAAGCATTTCCATTCATAAATATCAAAGTTACATCGGTCCCAAGTCATTACATTTCATACAAAGTTTTACAAAGTATTTGAATGGAAAATATTGTTTTAAGTGCGGGCCATGAATTCTTGTTGTCTTCCCGAGAATCACCTTCAAGTACCTGAGATAAAACATGTTAAAAGAAAAGGCCAGCGATAACGCCGAGTGAATTCATAGAGTTTAATTAAATTACATCAATATAACTTTGGTATAAAATTATTACCAAAATCATTTCGTACAAAGAGTTTGATAAACCATCAATATAATATTGGTATAAAGTTTTTACCAAAAATCATTTTTTTACAAATCATTGTAATATGCCATAAAATAGCCAAAATCATTTTATACAAATCTTTATCAAAATCATAGCATAGGCATTTGCCTTAAAAATCATTATACGAGCCAATGTCGCAAAAACGTCATACAATACGTCTTATAACGTTGTATGAAAATAAAAACCGTTATATGAATATGGTTATGAAAACCAAAACACGAATATAATATCAATAGTATGACCCTGTATTGCTAGTCAGGCAATACATCGCAATTCGGAGCGTCTAGTAGTATTTCGTTAGTTTTGGATTATTATAAGCCGCATGACATTGTTACCTTACTAAACCAACAACGGGTAGCTAACCCGATACTCAATTTGCCCATCTAAAGTAGCGTGTCGTCACAAAGGTCACGCTATGGAAATCTTCTCATACATAAATTCTCTTACCAATCAATGTGGCACGACGGGGATCAACCGTCAAGGCGCGAACTGGGGTGATCGTCCCCAAATAGTACTATTAAATGCATAAGCGTCTACCAACTCCCGGTAGTTCACAATTCATGCTAATGGGACTTTTAGTGACATAACCTAACTTTAATAATCCATTTGATTTCATCTATCGGGTCCTTTAATCATTTATCGGGTCATACATTCGGGTCATACATTCGGGTCATACAATCATTCGGATCCAAATCAATAAACAAACAATCGGGACAAATGGTGTCCTATTTTATAAAAACTAACATGTTATCTCCCTCGCGAGTTTATAAAACATTTATAAAAACATTTAAAAGAGTGCGAGGCTATGAACTCACATTGATGTGGGAAGGTGGGTTATCGGCAATTCGGACGTATGGTACGTGCTTCAATCACGGAAACCTAGACAAATAATAATCGTCTTAGACTCATGTCCGATGACTTTATAAAAATAGAAATTATGTATACATATGATGATTATTTATATATGATGATCAAGTGGGTTTACATATTCTCGTTTACTCATTCTAGTGTTATATGTCGATAAATTTTATACTAGTTTTCTCGTTTTACCTATTTACGTGTTTTAGGTACAATAAGCCTATTATAAGTTCTTAACTTGTATTAATACTTGTTATACTTATATTATCAGTATCTACACTTTACAAGTTGGGCCTAAAAGGGTTAAGTCCAATAAATAAGTTTATAAGTGTTTTAGTCTATTTTGTTGTTTTATTAGTCCAATAACGTTAATTTAGTCCGTTAATGTCCGTATGATATATAGTTCGGGTTTTATCGGTTTTTACTTGTTATATATGTTTATATATCAGTATATGAGTTTTATAAAAGTTTACATTAGACGGGTCCAACCATCTAAGTTTTATTTAACAAAAACGTTAATTTTACGGTATTAGCTGAAAAAGTCGTAAAAATCATGTTTATAGTTTTATAACTTATAAACCTTAACAAGTTACCATTTTTATAAAATGTACACTTATTTACCATTGTACATATTTATATAAATGTATTATATAAGTTAGTGGGTTTTAATTTACATTTTATACTATTAAATTTTGAGTGCTTATATAATAGTATTATTCTTTAATTTCCAAAATCTGATTTTTATCTTTACTTTCACCAAAACTGCCATATCTAGAGTTCTATATGGAGATAGAAGCTTAAATTTTTGTCACATAAACTAAATGATATGTGCTACATTTAACTCTTCTATAGCTACTGTTGAATCATCTTCTAAGTATTTTCTAAAAATCGTCCAAAACAGTGAACTGAGATTTGTACCTTAAACTTGTTTTGACCGTATCTTACTCATTATAATGATTCCATTGCATGGCCAACTCTCACATGTGTACAAGACCCATAGCTTACTGTAAATCCATCCTACTTCATCATTTTATCAGTTAATGACATGTTTCTTTACTGTTTTATACAGCCATCACTTTTAAGCAAGATTTTAGTCTTGTTCTTTATAGTTTTTCACCTTTTTAATCATGTTTATCAACAACAAATCACCACATAACATTTTTATCATCATATAATAATCATATAATTATACAATAGGAAATAGAATACATGTTTATATAATCAAAATAACAAGAAGATGAGGAGGACAATCTTTATACCACCATGATGATGTAGGTTGTGATCAAAACATGGATTTTGATGGAGATACTTGTGATGCACCAAGACCTTCTTCATGACCACCAATCTTCATAAACTCCTTGTGGAAAATCAGCCCCAAGACACCAAGAAAACCCCTCCATGGATGTTATAATCACCACCATTCAAGAGAGCTTCAAGAGGGCTTCAACATATGTAGAAATAACATAGGATTTCATGGTTGATTTTTGATCAAAATGGTGTTTGATGGTGGAGTAGGGACGGCAAGATGAGAGAGTAGAGAGGAAATTGTGTGTGGTTTGCATGTTGCAAATGGTGGAAGTGAAACTAGTTGCTAGTTTTTGAGATAGTGGGGTGTAAGTAAGCTTAAGGAGTAAGCTAACTTACAAGTGTAAGTTACTAACTTACAAGGGTGCCACATCCTTGTTTTGGCCGTCCAACATAGCTAGTGGGGTGGGACAAAGTATTTTGTCCCATCTCACTAGTTTACGGGTATTTCTCGATTCTAGTTTCCTCGATTTGCGTGCCCTCGGGTCGTTTTACGAAAAACTTTTTTATAAATTATGAATCAACGGCACAAAACGAATCCAATAAAAATTGTCTCATCAAAAACGGAGTTCGAAAACGTAAATACGTAATCCTAAGGTTTCCGGTTTAGTCGTAAAGGACGTTAAAATAAAATCGTAAGTCCTAATCTCTTCTCGTAAATTTGTGAGTTTATGAACTAACACAAATTTAAAACTCCAAAATAATATTCGCGGATAAATTTATTTTCTGAAATGTCGGACTGTCACCAAAGACGGTGTATGTAAACGTAAGCATGTAACGTAGAATCCTCCGGTTTAAACGTAGTCGATGCTACTTCAAGACGTAAATCCAAATTTCTTCCCAAAAATAAGTGAGTTCATATTGTAACATTAAAATAATGTTTTCAAATAAATATTGAGAATAAAATATCAATCATAAATTGACGGATTGTCACATAATGACCTATATATTTTGGGACCCGTTGTACACTTTGAAACTTTTTATCGAATGAATATATGTTAAACCTTGAACAACCATTTTTATGTGTTGTCTATGATTGGAGTTATTTTGCTATCCCGTAACACTCTGAAAGACCCTTCCGCTGTACCGATACGAAAATTGAGAGTGTTACAGTTTGATACCAGAGCTCTCGTTATAGAGAACAAAAGATTTTAAAAACCAAGGTTTTGAACAAAACTTTTCAAAATCTTTTGACAATGAACATTTGAGAAAATATTTGAAAAATCTTTTGACTATAACGGTGCCAGAGATCTCCGACGTTCCCAGCAAGCCCTATTGAGAAGATATATTTTGACATATATAATTTAATTTATATATATGTATATATCGTGATTTCATTTATGTAATTGTTTAATTAGTATGTTATCCTAATACGAGATATATATATAAATGCAGATTGTCATGGCTGACCCTAATATTCCTGTAGAAAACCATGCTATTCCCGAACCTAATGTAGATGATGATCCTTATTTAGACTTAGTAGATTATGATATGGATGATGAGGAGGAACCATTTGAGGATCCCAAGCCCGAGTTAGGACTAGGAGATCAGATTTCCCCTCAGGTTGACTTGGTAGAGAATGAGATTGAGAATGTGGATATTGAGAATGTTGATATTGAGAATGATGATGAGATTGGGTTAGATAATTTAGATGATGAGATTGACAACGAGGATGTCGAGGAGGAGGTAGGTATAGATGTTGAGGTCGATGATGATGAGGAAGCTGAGCTTATTTACCCTTATGATGTTCCAGAGGGCGAGCCTTTGCCCCCACCAGTTTATTTGTCTGATTCTGAGGTTGAGTTACCTAGGGATGAAATGTCTGAATCGTCTGAATCTGATTCTGAATCAGAGGAGGATGAGGATGATGATGCTCCTGATGGTACTGATGGTATTGCTACTCGTAGACGTGAGATAGGAGAGTCGTCTAGTGCTCGAGAGGCTACTCATATTGATGGTCTTGCACCATGGGCTTTGAGACGTGATCTAGATGCTTCCCGTGTTAAGAGTTGTATGACAGAGGTTGGATTAGGTGTTGTTCAGACTCATGTTGCTTATTTGAGTCAAAGACTAAGGTTGGCGAGAAAGAGCGAGAATTGATTAGTTTGGATTTGAGTGATGTTGAGCGTGGTTTGAATGAGGCTTTTAGGAGGTTATCGGTGTTGGAAAGTGGTGAGTTTGCTGCAATGAAGAGAAAGGTGAATTCTATGGAGATTCTGTTGAGTGTGGCTCGTGCGATGCGTGAGAAAGCTGAAAAGGAGTTGAATATATCCGTGGGATGGAACAGTAGATTTTATGCTGACATGGTTGAAAGAGGAGTAATCCGTAAGCGTCCACCTGAAGATGTGTCCAGTGATCGTCCGACGAAGATTCAGAAGACGATGGATGATGGACCATCTAGCGGTTCTCAGTAGACCAGTCTGTATTTAGTAGTGACCTTTATATCTTTTGTGCTTTTGTAGCTTTGACTGAACCGACTTGTTAGTAGTAGACTTGGCACGAATTTTGAGTGTATATAGTGCTATAACTTTGATATGGGATGTAACTAAGACAATACTTTTGTTTCAAATCGAATGAAATATGTATCTTGTCTTGAATTCCATATTGTGCCTTAATTGTATCTTGATTATGAATTCGATCCATATTATATGAATCCTTTGTTGGGTGAATGCTTAATACCTTGAAATTGTGAAATTATAGAACTATGCCGCCCAAGAAGGCTGTGACTGAGGATGATGTACGTAGGATTATTACGGAGCAAGTTACCGCATCTATGACTGAATTTATGGCAAATGCTAGAAATGAAGCTGGCGGTAGTGGAGCTGGCGGTAGTGGAGCTGGCGGTAGTGGAATTGGCGGTACTAATGTGAATGTGAATGCTAATAATGTGAATGCTAATGCTGGAGGAAACGTAGGAGGACTTGGAACTAATGCACCAGAAGTTGGTGGTTGTACTTATGTGACGTTCATGAAGTGTGAACCTCTACCTTTTAATGGAACTGAAGGTGCTGTAGGATTAAGCCAGTGGATTGAGAAGATTGAGTCGGTGTTTCGGATTAGTAAGTGTAAGGAGGAAGATAAGGTGACTTTTGCTATGGCTACTCTTAAAGGTCGTGCGTTGACTTGGTGGAACGGGAAAATTGCTTTCATGGGTCTTGATGCTGCTAATGCTACTCCTTGGGCTGAAATTAAGAAGTGGATGACTATGGAGTTTTGTCCTCGTAGTGTGATTATTAGGTCAGAACAAGAGTTGATTCATCTGAGAATGAAAGGTGTGGACATTGATAGTTACACGAACCGATTCCATGAGTTGGCCTTGCTATGTCCTCGATTTGTTGAACCCGAAGAGATCCGAATTGAGCAATATGTTAAAGGGTTGACCAGGAATATCCGGGGGGACGTGACATCATCTAAACCACTGACTATTGATGATGCTGTTCGAATGGCCTACCAACTCATTGGACAGATAATTCAGGATAGGGAAGATGAAACCCGTGTTGGTGAGAAAAGAAAGGGAGACGGTGAGCGTGTAGATAGGAGTGATAATAGGAAGAATTTCAATCGCCGTCAGAACCAGAGAAAGGGGAATGCAAATGCTCTTACCAACAATGAACCGCACAACGATGATAGATGTCCTAAGTGTGGCAACAAGAGGCATGCTGGCAACTGCTGGAAGTGCCGAAATTGAGGAAAGCTTGGACACAAGGTTGAAAGGTGTAAGAAGGGAACCATTTGCTTCAACTGTAATGAAGAAGGTCATAAGAAATTGGAATGCCCCAAGTTGAAAGCGATTGTACCTGGAAGAAAGCCCCAGGGTGGTATCTACCAACTTGGAACAATTGAGGTGAAGAAAGAGGATCCGAATGTCGTTACCGGTACGTTTTTACTCAACAATCATTATGCTGTTGCTTTATTTGATTCGGGTGCTGATAGGAGCTTTGTATCCACTAAATTTAGTGCCCTTATTGATATTGAACCTGTTGAGATAAGTACCAGTTACGAGGTGGAATTGGCTAATGGTAAATTAGTGAAAACTAATAAACTATTAGAAGGATGCTCTCTATATCTCTTAAACCATTCCTTTCCGATTGATTTGATGTTGATAGAATTAGGTAGTTTTGATATTATCATTGGTATGGATTGGTTGTCGTTGAATAATGCTACTATTTTATGTGGAGAGAAGAAAGTTAAGATTCCTCTTAGGAATAGGACGTTAGTAATTGATGTTAGTCGAGGTGAATCCCGTTTAAAAATCGTTTCATGTATTAAAGTCCAAAAGTACATCAGGAACGGTTGTGGGTTATTTTTATCTCAAGTGACCGGGAATGAGTCTAGGGAGAAACGATTGGAAGATGTACCTATTATTTGTGAATTTCCTGAGGTATTTCCTAAAGATTTCCCCGGACTTCCACCGATAAGGCAAGTAGAGTTTCGAATCGATTTAATTCCTGGTGCTGCACCGGTGGCACGTGCGCCTTACCGATTAGCCCCTTCTGAATTAAAGGAGTTATCTGAGCAACTTAAGGAGTTATCTGATAAAGGTTTTATTCGACTGAGCTCGTCGCCTTTGGGAGCTCCAGTCTTGTTCGTTAAGAAGAAGGATGGATCTTTTCGTATGTGCATTGATTATAGGGAACTGAACAAGTTGACAATTAAAAATCGATATCCTTTACCTAGGATTGATGATTTGTTTGATCAACTGCAAGGATCTAGTGTGTATTCTAAGATAGATTTGCGGTCAGGATATCACCAACTTCGCGTCCGTGAAGAAGATATTCCTATAACTGCATTTAGAACTCGTTATGGACACTATGAATTTCAAGTAATGCCATTTGGGTTAACTAACGCACCTGCGGTTTTCATGGATTTAATGAATCGAGTGTGCAAGCCCTACTTGGATAAATTTGTGATTGTGTTTATTGACGATATTCTAATCTATTCTAAGAATAAAGATGAACATAGAGAACATTTGAGGATTGTTTTGAATTTGTTGAAGGATGAAAGGTTGTATGCTAAGTTTTCGAAATGTGATTTCTGGTTAGATTCTGTGCAATTTCTTGGTCATGTGATTAACAAAGATGGAATTCATGTTGATCCTGCAAAGGTTGAAGCTATTAAGAATTGGTCTGCACCGACAACGCCAACGGAAGTGCGACAGTTCTTAGGATTGGCTGGCTATTATAGGCGATTCATTAAATAATTTTCCTTGATAGCTAAACCCTTGACTAAGCTTACCCAGAAGAATAAACCTTTCGTTTGGGGAAGTGATGAAGATGGAGCATTTCAGACATTGAAGCAAAAATTATGTAGTGCGCCAATCTTATCATTACCCGACGGGAGTGAAGATTTTGTAGTATATTGTGATGCATCTCTTAGAGGCTATGGTGCTGTTTTGATGCAGAGAGAGAAAGTGATAGCTTATTCTTCTAGGCAATTAAGGAAGAATGAGGAGAATTATACTACTCATGATCTTGAGTTAGGAGCTGTAGTCTTTGCTCTTAGGTTGTGGAGACATTATCTGTATGGCACCAAGTGTACGGTATTCACCGATCACAAAAGCCTACAGTATATTCTCGACCAGAAGGAATTGAACATGAGGCAACGAAGATGGATAGAGTTGTTAAGTGACTATGATTGTGATATAAAATATCACCCAGGAAAAGCCAATGTTGTTGCCGATGCTTTAAGCAGGAAAGATAGAGAGCCTATCAGGGTGCGTTCTCTAGTCTTGACCGTGCAGAATAATTTGCCTGAGCAAATTAGAAATGCGCAAGTAGAAGCTTGTCAGAAGGAGAATTTTGTTAATGAAGGGTTCCGAGGAGAAGTTTATCCTTTAGAGGTTAGAGCTGATGGAGTGAAATGCTTAAGAGGTCGTATGTGGATACCTAAGTTTGGAGGCTTATGAGACTTGATTATGTTAGAATCCCATAAATCTAAGTATTCCATTCATCCGGGATCTGATAAGATGTACCATGATTTGAAGAAGTTGTACTGGTGGCCAAATATGAAAGCTGACATAGCTATGTATGTTCTTCAATGCTTGACTTATGCTAGAGTTAAAGCCGAACATCAAAAGCCATCAGGACTACTTCAACAACCAAAGATTCCTGAATGGAAGTGGGAGCGAATTACAATGGACTTTATCACCAAGCTTCCTAGAACATCATCTGGAAACAACTCGATTTGGGTTATTGTCGATAGACTGACCAAATCAGCACACTTCATTCCGGTTAAAGAGCAGTTCTCACTAGAGAAGCTGACTCGTATATACCTTGATAATGTTGTATGCAAGCATGGAGTGCCTGTATCGATCATTTCAGATCGAGATCCTAGATTCGCATCGAACTTTTGGAAATCTCTCCAAAGATCTTTGGGAACGAATCTCAACATGAGCCCTGCTTATCACCCCCAGACTGATGGGCAGAGTGAAAGGACGATACAAACACTGGAAGATATGTTGAGAGCTTGTGTGTTAGACTTTGGTAAGAATTGGGATAAACATTTGTCGTTAGCAGAGTTTTCGTATAACAATAGTTACCATTCTAGTATTAAGGCTGCACCGTTTGAAGCTTTGTATGGTAGGAAGTGTAGATCTCCTGTATGTTGGAGTGAAGTTGGGGATACCCAGCTCACGGGACCGGAATTGATCCGGGAGACTACGAAGATGATAGTTCAGATTAAGAATAGGTTGTTGACTGCTCGTAGTAGACAGAAAAGTTACGCGGATGTGCGGCAGAAGCCAATGGAGTTTGAAGTGGGTGACCGAGTAATGTTGAAGGTATCGCCATGGAAAGGCGTTATAAGATTTGGAAAACGAGGGAAATTGAATCCCCGTTATATTGGACCCTTTAAGATTTTATCTAGAGTAGGTCCGATGGCTTACAAACTAGAGTTACCCCCAGAACTTCATGGTGTTCACAACACATTCCATGTATCTAATCTGAAGAAATGTCTAGCAGTGAGTGATGAGAAAATTCCATTAGGTAAGGTTCGAATAGATGGGAAGTTGCATTTTATCTAAGAGCCCGTAGAAGTTATGGACCGTGAGGTAAAGCAACTGAAACAAAGTCGGATACCTATTGTCAAGATCTGATGGAATTCAAAGCATGGACCGGAGTATACTTGGGAACGAGAGGATGAAATGTGGAAGAAATATCCGCACCTCTTCGATTTCAATAAGAAACGGACATCCAAATGAAATGGATCACGAGGACGTTGATCCCTTTTAGGAGGAAAAGCTGTGACAATCTAACATTTTCAGGTAGTGAAATATTTTCTCGTATAATATTTTGAAACTTATTTTTGTGTTGGTTGACGAACTCACAATTTACGGATTTAAATTTGGGCTTACATGCATAATTTGGCGTCTTTTACGACTAAACCGGAAACCTTAGGATTACGTATTTACGTTTTTGAACTCCGTTTTCGATGAGACAATTTTTATTGGATTCGTTTTGTGATGTTGATTCATAATTTATAAAAACGTTTTTCGTAAAACGACCCGAGGGCACGCAAATCGAGAAAACTAGAATCGAGAAATACCCATAAACTAGTGAGATGGGACAAAACACATTGTCCCACCCCACTAGCTTAAGTTGGACGACACACTTGACACCACACCATGAAGGTGGCATCAAGTTAGCTAGCTTATTTACAAGTGTAAGCTTAGCTTACACCTTAAGCCATTTTTCCCTTTTACCACTAACTCAAAACTAGCAACTTCATTATACCATTTCCCTTACATGCAAATTCTCTCAAAACTCTCTCAAACCACTCACCCTTGCCGTCCAAAATAAAGCAACAAACACCCCTTTTGATCTCTTCTAGCCATGAAACACATGTTTACTAGCTCTATTAAGGAGTTATCTTGAAGCCTTGATCATTTGGTGGCCATATTAACAACATTGGAGGTGTTTTGCTTGTGTCCTAGGGCTGATTTTCCAACATATGTTCTTGATATTTGATGGTCTTGGAGTTACTTGTGGTATTCATCAAGTCCTTGTCTTCCAAAAACAAGGAATACACTTGGTTGGTAAAGAAGATCATCCTCTCCATTTTTCTCTTGTTATTTTGTAAAGAACAAATGTATTTTCTTTCATTTTGTATATGTATATGATGTATATATGATGATAAAAATGTTGTGTGGGGATCAAGTGTTGATAAATATGCTTAAAAAGGTTGATAACTATAAGAAATAAGGCTAAAATCTTAATTATTTAGTTGGCTGTATAAAAACAGTATAAAACTAAAACATGAACTGATAAAATTGCATGGTTTGATCCAGTTACAGTAAGTACAAGATGTTATATACATGTGAGAGTTGGCCATGCAATGGAATCAAAATAATGAGTGAGATATGATCAAAATAAGTTAGGTGGTCTAATCTGAATAAGCAGTTTTGTAGGGACTGTTAAGGCATGATAAACTTAAAATGGGCAGTAGCTATAACTAAGTTAAATGTAGCACATAATATGAAGAACATGTCACCAAAAAATGAGCTTCTAATTCATTATAGAACTCTAGATATGGTAAAAATGGTGAACATGAAGATAAAAATCAGATTTTAAGAATTAATGTTTATTATTATTATATAAGCACTCACATTTTAATGTATAAAATGTAAAAATAAAAACCCACTAACTTATAAAACTTATTTATATAAATATATAAAAGGTTAATTAAATGGATAAATTATATAAATGGTAATGAAATAATATTTATAAGTAATAAAAACTATAAACTTGATTTTTACGACTTTTTCGGCTATCGCCGTAAAATTAATGTTTTTCGCCAAATAAAACTTAGTCGATCAAACCCGTCTAATGTAAAGTTTATAAAAGTTATGTACTGATATATAGGTAACCAATACAAGTAAAAACCGATAAAACCCGAACTATAAGAAATACGGACATTAACGAGCTAACTAAACATATTGGACTAATAATTGGACTAAATAAGATAAATACTTGTAAAAAGAACTTATTGGGCTTAACCCATTTGGGCCCAACATGGAAAGTATATATACTAATAATATAGGTATAAAAGGGATTAAAACAAGTTAAAGAACTTATAATAGTCTTATTGGACTTAAAATAGATAAATAGTTAAGACTAGCAAACTAGTAAAAAGTTACCAAAACGTAAACACTAAAATGAGTAAACAAGGATGTATAAACCCACTTGATCATCATCATATGTACAAAATCATCATATGTATATTGTTATTTTGATAAAAGTCATTGGACAAAGTCTAAGACCGATTATTATTTATATAGGTTTCCGTGACCGAAGCACGCCCGTAGCCGATAATCCGCCTTTCATTAAAAACGTGAGTTCATAGCCTCGCACTCTTTTAAATGTTTTATAAAATGATTTGTAAACCCGCGAGGGAGATAACATGCTATATTTTATAAAAATAGAACACAAGTAGTCCCGATTGTATGCTTAATGATATGGACCCGAATGATGCTATGACCCTATAAACGAGACTAAAAGGATTATTAGTAGTTAGGTTATGTCACTTAAAGTCCCATTAGCATGAATTGTGAACTACCGGGATTTGGTAGACGCTTATGCATTTGATAGTACTATTTGCGGACGATCACCCCAGTTCGCGCCTTGACGGTTGATCCCCGTCGTACCACATTGATTGGTAAGCGAATTTATGTATGAGAAGATTTCATAGCGTGATTTTTGTGACGACACGCTAACTTCGATGGGCAAACTGTTTGTCGGGTTCGCGGCCCGCTGTTTTCATAGTAAGGTAACAATGTCATGCGGCTAATAATAATCCTACAATGTATCCTAAAACCTAAATACAAAACGATAACGACGCTATTAACGATAAATATTGTTGGGAATAAATTAAGGCCAGATCACTTGAGCGCTGACAAGAACAATTCAAGCGTTGACAAGAACAAAGCAAGCGCTGACAGCTCAAGCGTTGACAAGTTAAAGTCAAGCGTTGACACATTGAAGACAAGCATTGATGGAAGATATAATCTATACGTTTATTATATTCTAGAATACTTCTAGTAAGGATAGAAACGACAATGTATTTTCTATATTTATCTTTACCTAGAATAGCTGATACGTAGATTATTGTACAAGGCTTCTTATGTCTATAAAAGAAGGCCTTTAGGTTAATGTTTAATATCAAGTTTCATATAAGTTTTCGTTCGTAAACATCTTTCATTGTAAGCAAGTTCGACATTCATAATCAAAGTGAAAGTTTGTTTACATCTTGTGTGTTCTTGTTTAAGTGTTAAATTCCGCATAACACTTAGATTCACAAAGCATATACAAAGGTTTCTCTACGTGTATTACTTGATCTAATCTCGTATACATAAAGCTAATCGATCTAAGTTTGGGATCAACAAGTGGTATCAGAGCTTGTTGAGGAACTTTTGATCTTTGAAGAACACCAAAACCCTAAAAACACCAAAACCCTAATTTTCTCAGAAACCCTAAAAACATCATGTCTGAAGCAATAACCACCTCCTCCTCACCTTTACCAAACATCAGGATTCCCATGCTTGATGCAACCAACTTTGACTTATGGAAGTTCAACTTTGAACAATATCTGGGGATCTATGACTACACACTCTGGGAGATTATTGAATATGGAAACTCATTCAATAAGGCTCAAAAGATTCTTGATGCCATTAGTTAAAGAACAGCTGTTGAAGGATGCCCTGAAGAAGATAAGAGAGAAAAACCTGGAGATGGTAGAGCTGTAGGTGCTGAAGATATTGCAAAGAAAAGGGTTGACATGAAAGCCCTAAATATTATGAAAGTATCTTTGGGACAAGAAGACTAGCACAAATATAGAGGCTATGAATCTGCTAAGGATCTTTGGGAAGCACTTGAAGTTGCATATGGTGGCAATGCAGACACTAAGGAAGAAAAGAAAAAGCAACTTCTGCATGATTATGTTGTCTTCAAAGCTCAACCCAATGAGAAACTGAGTAGTGTGAGAAGCAGATTGCTTGACATCACAAGCAAGTTGTCCTTCATGGGGACACAAGTTGGTGATGTTGACACCAATGCTACCTTTCTTAAAAGTCTTGGTGAGGCATGGAAGATTGAGGCAAGATCTATTCTTGCCAACAATACTTACAAGAGCTCCTCGTTTGATGATATCTACAACAAACTAAGACTGTTGGAAGATGAAACTCTTTTAGAGCATGGAAGCAAATCTACCACCAGCAACATG
Source organism: Glebionis coronaria (assembly GCA_025667525.1). Classification (NCBI taxonomy): domain Eukaryota; kingdom Viridiplantae; phylum Streptophyta; class Magnoliopsida; order Asterales; family Asteraceae; genus Glebionis; species Glebionis coronaria. Next base: position 591,391,757 of record CM046876.1, read on the forward strand.
GCCTTCTTCTCTCATAGTGAAGGTCAATTCAATCAGAAGGACTCTTATATGCATCCAGTTACTGGATCATCACATGTCAGCGCTGGAACAAGTCCTGTCAACGTCTCCTTTTCAGACGCTGACACACTCATGAATGACTCCCCAAGAGTTAAACCTGCTGGTTTGGGTTTGGATACTGTTTGTGCTTACATTGCTTCTTTGCCCAATGGTTCAGTGATTACATATGAGGACCTTGAGCAGATAAGTGATGAGCATCTGGAAGAGATGGACATCAAGTGCAACATGGCTCTTGCTAGTATAAGAGCAAATAGGTGGAACAGAAGGTTTAAAAAGAAGATGACCTTCAATGCTAAAGACACAGCTGGATTTGATAAATCCAAAGTTGAATGCTACAACTGTCATCGTATGGGGCACTTCATGAGGGAATGCAGATCTCCTAGAAGATCTGATGCTGGTAAACCCTCAAGTCAGGTTGTTAAAACTCAGGATTCCAAAGCCATGGTTGCATTTCAAGGAATTGATAGTACAGGATGGGATTGGAGCTATCTGGCTAAGAATGCTGAAGAGGATAAAGCTTTGGTTGCTGATATTGAAGAAGAAGAGCATGTTGAATATGCTCTCATGGCACACTCCTCCTCTTCATCTGATAATGAGGTATATGATGATGCTTTTTGTAGCAAAGGTTGTAGGTTAAACACTGAAAGACTTAACAAAGAGGTGTTAAAACTAAAAGATGATATGAGTACTGAAAGGTGTAAATTGTCTAATTACCAACTAGCTCTTACTGAAACTGAGAAAACCGTTTCTGAATATAAGAAAATGGAATTTGACTTAAAGGATAAGATCAATATCTTAAAACATGAGCTAGAGGGTAGTATGGATGTTAGAAACATCATGACAAAGGTTAATAGAGATCTACAGGCTAAGTTAGATGAGGCCATTAAGAATAAAGATAATGTTGACCTCAAGATTTAAAGATTTGATAGAGCCACCCAATCCCTAGGAGACTGTGTAGCTAAACAAAGGGATTCTAAGGACATGACTGGGATTGGGATGAATGATTACTCTCTGGTTCCACCACCAGCTGGTGACTTCTATGGTGTCCAGAGAAAGGACTTGTCTTGGACTGGTATACCAGAATGCCAAGAAGAGGAACTCATTCCTCCACCAAGAGTTTTCACTCCAGTGGAAGAGTATCAACAAAAATTGACTGACCTAAATGAGTGGAAGAAAGCTAATCCTACTTTATTTGTTAAGGGAGGTTTGCTATGTGAAAGTCCCAATGAATCTCCACCCATTAAGGTTACTAACCCAATCACTGGTAAACCTGTTGACCTAGGCTCAAACACTGTTAGAAGACCTACCATTAAATATGCAGAGATGTATAGGAATAATAGGTCACCCAAGAGCCAAGTTAACAATCATGGAACAGGTTTCTTCTCTTCTAGACCTAAGGTTGTGTCTAAGAAAGCCTGTTACACTTGTGGTAGCTTTTCACATTTGGCATACAAGTGTGTCAACGCTCCCAAAGCCAGCGCTGACAGGAACAATTTCAGCGCTGACAGGAAGAAAGTCAACGTTGTTAGGAAGTCAAACGTTGTCAGACCCAAACCTTGTGTGCAGCAAAGTCCACAAGTGATTAGACCTGCTCCATTCTTTACTAGAAGGTCTAACACTCATGGACAAAGACCATTCCAAAAGACAAACACCTGGGCAAATAGGCAATGTTTTTCTGTAGAAAACCCTAGGTTCAACGCTGACAAGGGTAATTTCAGCGTTGACAGGACAAAATCTAACGCTGACAGAAACGTGACGAGACCTAAATATTTGCAACCACAAGGTAAGTGGTCTAAAGCTTCTTCAAGCTTAATATGGAGACCCAAGAAAGATCAAAACCCTAATGATAATGGGATTTCAATGACTTGCAACAGATTTAATTACATTTCAAAGGTCATTACAAAACCTATTGGTGTTAACTGGGTATTTCATCCTAAAAAGGATGAGAATGTTGTGAGAACTAAGTCTGTTCTTATTGAACAACCAGATGAACCCAAGTCTTCTGAGACTTAGGTTCCCAAAGAAAACTAATTTGTTTTCTTTATGTGCAGGGCATTCAAAGACAGATCAATGATTATGGATATTGGGATAGTGGATGCTCAAGGCACATGACAGGGAAGGAAGACTATCTGACGAATTTCACCCCTATTAAAGATGGTGATAAGGTATACTTTGGAGGTGGTTATAGTACCATTACAGGCAAAGGAACCCTTCTCACCAATAATCTGCGTTTTGAGAACGTCTTCCTGGTAAAAGAACTTGATTATAATCTGTTTAGTGTATCACAAGTTTGTGATAACAAAAATAAAGTTCTTTTCACTGATACTGAGTGTTTGGTGTTAAGCAAGGATTTTAAGATCCCTGATGATAAATATATTGAGTATAGAACACCTAGGCATAAGGACATATATAATGTGAATTTAAATGGGATTAAAATGAATACCAATATGTCTTGTTTTTATGCTTAGGCCTCAGTAGATGAGAGTAATTTGTGGCACAGGAGACTAGGGCACATAAATTTTAAAAATATAAATAGACTTGTGAGGCTTGGTTTAGTTGATGGTTTGCCTGAGAAGGCCTTCCACAATGACCACTCTTATGTTGCATGTCTTAAAGGCAAGCAGCACAAGGTCTCATTCAAGTCTATACAGGTGCATACTAGTTCCAGACCTCTTCATATGCTTCACATGGACCTCTTTGGTCCAACAAATATAGAAAGTTTGAATGGTAAGTCTTATTGCTTTGTTATCACAGATGACTTTTCTAGGTTTACTTGGACATTCTTTCTACCTATGAAGAGTGACACAACTGATGTTCTTATTGATTTTATCACTCAGATTGAGAAAAGGTCTGGCAATGAGGTTAAAATGCTTAGGAGTGATAATGGTGGAGAATTTAGGAACAAGAAGCTAGATGATTTCTGTGCCAGGAAAGGAATTACTAGGCAGTTTAGTATTGCTAGAACCCCACAACAAAATGGGGTTGCTGAGAGGAAAAATAGAACCCTAATTGAAGCAGCCAGAACAATGTTGGTTGATGCTCACTTTCCAATAGCCTTTTGGGCTGAGGCTGTTAATACAACATGCTATGTGCAAAATAGAGCATTGATCAACAAAATTCAGAACAAAACACCTTATGAGTTACTTTGGGGAAGAAAACCTAATATTGGTTTTCTCAGACCTTTTGGTTGTCATGTAGTAGTTTTGGATACTAGTGATGCCTTAGGGAAATTTAGTGCAAAAGGTGATGAGGGTTATTTCATGGGGTATTCAGTCCAGAGCAAGGGTTATAGGGTTTATCTTAAAGAGGACCCAAACGTATAGTTGAGAGAGTACATGTTAGGTTCTTAGAGAATAAACCTAGTGATCCTGAAAGTGGTCCTAATTGGTTGTTTGATGTGCAACCCTTATCTAGAACTTTAAATTATATGCCTGTCACTAATCCAGACATTGTGAAGGTAACTTCAAATGTTGTGGAGGAACAAGTTGTTAATGTTTCAGGTACACAGGTTCATGAGAAGGTTGGATCACAAGCAGAAAAGGCATCTCCTACATTAGAATATGTCACAATTCCCATTTGGACAGATGCTTTTGCTGCTGGACAAGATAATGGTGGTTTCCAAATACCACCAGATACAAACATGCATGGTCCTTCAGACGCTGACAAAGGCAAATCTAGCGCTGACAAGACCAATTCAGACGTTGATGGCTCAGACGTTTACAACAATATTTCAAGCGTTGTTAGCCCAAGCGCTGACAAACAAGGTTCAGAAGTTGACAACACCTTTGCACATCTTTTCTCTTCCACTTTTGAACAAGGTGAACCTTCCAATTCTCATGAAGAAGGTCATCCTTATGTTGATATAAGAGAGTCTGATGAAGAAGATATTGGCAATATGGAGCATGAAGTTGAGGACACCAGACTTTTTGAAGGAGGGGTTCTCACTTCCACAATGAAGAATCACCCCACATCTCAAATCATTGGTAATATTATGACTCCAGTTCAGACTAGAAGATCTCATCAAGGTCTTGGTGGGTTTATTGCCAATATACACAAGAAGGTTGATACCCCTCTTGTGCAAGCATGTTTGTTTGCATGTTTTCTGTCACAAGAAGAACCCAAGAAAATATTTGATGCTCTCAAAGAACCAAGTTGGGTGGAAGCAATGCAGGATGAGCTTCACCAATTTGCAATTCAGGATGTTTGGGAGCTGGTTGATTGTCCTAGATATGTCAGACCTATAGGGACAAGATGGGTTCTAAGGAACAAAAGAGATGAAAGAGGCATTGTGGTCAGAAACAAGGCAAGGTTAGTGGCTCAAGGTTATACACAAGAGGAGGGGATAGACTATGAGGAGGTCTTTACACCAGTTGCAAGGATTGAAGCTATTAGGATTTTTCTAGCCTATGCCTCATGCATGGGCTTCACATTCTATCAAATGGATGTCAAGAGTGCCTTTCTGTATGGTACCATTGTTGAGGAAGTATATGTAATGCAACCTCCTGGTTTTGAGGATACAGAGCATCCAGATAAAGTGTATAGAGTCAAAAAGGCTATGTATGGTCTTCATCAAGCCCCTAGAGCATGGTATGGTACTTTGTCTACCTATTTGGTGGACAATGGATACAAAAGGGGCACCATAGATCAGACACTATTTACAAAGAAGAAAGGCAAACATGTGTTGCTTGTGCAGGTCTATGTTGATGATATCATTTTTGGGTCTACTGATCCAAAGATGAGTGAGGATTTCTCCAAGCTTATGACAGACAAATTCAAGATGAGTGCTATGGGGGAGATGAACTTCTTTCTAGGTTTACAAGTTCAGCAGAAAGAGGATGGTATCTTCATCTCCCAGGACAAATATGTTGCTGAGATCTTGAAGAAGTTTGGCTTTTCTCCACATGAGAAGAGGGCTACTACTCCTATGGATAGAGAACACCCTTGGGGAAAGATTGGAGATGTGAAAGATGTTGATGTCAGGCATTATAGATCCATGATTGGATCCTTGATGTATCTTACTGCTTCCAGACCTGATATCATGTTTGCTGTGTGTGCTTGTGCACGCCATCAAGTGAATCCCAAAGAATGTCACCTTTATGCTGTGAAGAGGATCTTTAGGTACCTAAGATGTTATCCTAGTCTTGGTTTGTGGTACCCAAAGGATTCACCATTGGAGCTGATTACATATTCAGATAGTGATTATGGAGGTGATAATTTTGATAGGAAATCCACAACTGGTGGATGTCAGTTTCTTGGGAGCAGGTTAATATCTTGGCAATGCAAGAAACAAACAGTGGTGGCTAATTCTACAACTGAAGCAGAGTATGTGGCTGCAGCAGCATGTTGTGGTAAAGTTTTGTGGATTCAGAACCAGCTGTTGGACTATGGGTATAATTTCATGCATACTAAGATATTTGATGACAATAATAGTACTTTATGCATCATTAAGAATCCTGTACATCATTCTAAAACTAAACACATAGAAATTAGACACCATTTTATAAGAGATTGCTTTGAGAAAGGTTTAATACAACCAGATAGGGTTGACACTGAGGAAAATGTGTCAGATTTATTAACTAAACCTTTTGATGCTGGGAGATTTCAATACTTGGTAACAAGTATTGGAATGGTTAATCTCACATAATATGCGTTTTGGATTCTTTTTGTAAAAGTATGTACAGGATGATGCATTATTATTGGTCTTATTGATGATTTAGATTTTCCACTATATTTTTCTAACACTGACAAAGGTTACTTGAACGCTGATAAGTGTTTTTGCAACGTTGTCAGCAATATAATTGTCTAACGGTGACAAAGCTTCCCTCAACGCTGTCATGTGTTATCGGGGCGTTGTTAGCAACAATGTTAGTTTTGTGGTTTTCAATCTAAATGTGCAGATGGTGTTAGCAGTATACCATTGGATACAGAGTTGCTTATGGATCAATGGAGAAGCATTTGGACAAGTTTTTATTTATGGATGATGGTTGGAATGTTTCATTCCTATCTTGACATAAATTTTTTATGTTCATGCATGATTTTAGCAAACTTTTTGTATCATAGTTTAAGGGGAGGTTTTAGGAACCTTTAGGATGTTTGGGTATCCATATGATACTCTTATCACAATTCTAGATTGTGTCCACAGGTGAGTATGGGTTAGTTTTACTAAACCATGAGGCACTGTAGCATGCATAGTATATCAACTTTGCATGCTGCCAAGACATTTTTGGCCTAGAATTGGTTGTGGTCTGTTGGGAGACTTGGGAATGATTTTGATATGGGATTTACCTGGGAGTAACAAGGATTTTATAAAGTAACTTGGTTGTTAAGAGTTTTGGTTAGCAAGGGACACTAGAGGACTGTTATGTCTATCTTGCTTATGCAAGTGTGCATAACTGGACAGTGCTTGCCGCCCTATAATAATTATCAGCTTTTGGTTATTTTCTCTAGGATAAATTACTTGTTAAGGTCATTTTTCACTTTTTAAAATGTTGTTACTTTTGGACGCTGACAAGATTTTTCCAAGCGTTGTTGTGACCAAATTGGACGCTGACATGGCTATAGGCGAACGTAGTCTCTCCCACCAATTTAAATTTATCATTTACAGCTATGTTGAGAGAGGTTACACAAGGCGCTGAGGGAAAATATTTGAGCGTTGACAAGGCAAATTTGGACGCTGATAGAAGTATTTTGGGCGCTGATAGGATAAATTTGGGCGTTGACAGATCTGCACATGAAGGTGATGTATCCCAGTCATCATCTATCATCAAGGAGGTTTCTACTCAAGTATTACCATCTACCTTACCAACCATTACACTATCAGATAAGGGTAAGGGTAAAATGGTAGAAGAATATGTTCCAAAAGATGCAGCTCAAATTGAGTTTGATAGAAGATTAGCTGCACAAATCATGGAACAAGAAAAGAAGGAGTCACCATTTGTTGTGACTTCAGAAGAAGAAAGTGATGGAGCTAGCTCAGACTCAAGTGTAATGATTATAGAACCAGAAAGGCTTGAGTATGGAGATGAGTTGGCCAAAGAGAAGCTGAGAGAGTTGAAATTGCAGGTTGACTTTGACATGCAAGAGGTGGTTCAAATGTACAATGCTTGGGAAGAAAGCTGCATGGATAATCCAGACTTGACCATTTCAGATCAAATATGGGGTTTGGAGCTTCTTCTTAGAGTTCAGAAGGATTGTAAGGTAATTTTGAAACACAAGGCAAGCAATATTCTCTCAGAGTTAAAAAGGGATAGAAGGGAGCTCTACTTTATGTTGCTCAGATGTCATGGAGTTGGATGGACACATCAGAAGTTGAAGGCTTTGACATTTGATGAGTTGGAACACAGGGCTTATCCCATTTGGGTGAGAGTGCAGGAAGCAAACACTCTCAGACTTCTTTCAGATGAAAGAAAGGAGCAACTTGCAGAAGAAATGGAAATCAAGAAAGCTATGATGGTTCCCAGGCCAGTGAAGAAGGGAATTAAATTTGAGTTTACAAAAGATATGGATCCACTATATCCAAGTGAAGCAGTTATAAGAAAGAGCCTCAAGCTCTCCCCATTAGAAGCTTCAGATATGGTGCAAGTGTTACCATTAGATTCCAGGAACCCAATTGTGAGCTATGAAGAAGATGAATGTGGGTTCTGGAAGATTGGCAGATTTGGCAAGGAGGTACACACTTTTACCACTCTCATATCTTTATTAGCAAGTTGTGATAGAGAAGACTTGGTGGACCTTTGGAGGTTACTGGAGACCAAGTATGAGGCTGAAGCACCAACTTCAGCTAATGGAATAAAACTTTGGACCACATTCAAAAGAATGTGTGGGCCAAAAGATGAAGATCCTGCAATTTGGAAGGATCTTGAAGATGACCTCAGTGGTCTTCAATGGAGGTTATATTCAGCTGCTGGTGTATACCATTTGAGTTCTACAAAGTTTGCTGAGTATCTACTTGTGGATGCTCAGTATTTCATGTCCAAGGCTATTTTGGAGAAGATGAAGGACACTCAGCTGGAAATAGATTATTCAAGTGACGTGGCAAAAGATTTGATCAGATTTATTCATTACCAATATGAGAAGGTTTGTAAGACTCCTCCTACTCCTTAATGCTTATTCAGAAACTTGATCATAAGAGTGGATATCAAGTTTAGGGGAGGATTGTTGGGAATAAATTAAGGCCAGATCACTTGAGCGCTGACAAGAACAATTCAAGCGTTGACAAGAACAAAGCAAGCGCTGACAGCTCAAGCGTTGACAAGTTAAAGTCAAGCGTTGACACATTGAAGACAAGCACTGATGGAAGATATAATCTATACGTTTATTATATTCTAGAATACTTCTAGTAAGGATAGAAACGACAATGTATTTTCTATATTTATCTTTACCTAGAATAGCTGATACGTAGATTATTGTACAAGGCTTCTTATGTCTATAAAAGAAGGCCTTTAGGTTAATGTTTAATATCAAGTTTCATATAAGTTTTCGTTCGTAAACATCTTTCATTGTAAGCAAGTTCGACATTCATAATCAAAGTGAAAGTTTGTTTACATCTTGTGTGTTCTTGTTTAAGTGTTAAATTCCGCATAACACTTAGATTCACAAAGCATATACAAAGGTTTCTCTACGTGTATTACTTGATCTAATCTCGTATACATAAAGCTAATTGATCTAAGTTTGGGATCAACAAATATATTACCTATCATGGTAATATAGAGACTACGGTCTCATGGACGGCTTAAGATGTATGCTTGATTTATATATTGCCTGACTAGCAATATGAGGACTTACTTCCAATATTATACTTGTGTTCTGATTTTAAATGATTGTTTTATATAACGGTTTTCATTAAACTCTATGAATTCACTCGGCATTCGCTGATATGATTTTTGCATGTTTTTATCTCAGGTGCTTGAAGGTAATACGGATGGAGATCGACTCTGATGGCCCACAAAATATTAAAATTGTTCATTCGATCTATGTTTTGTAAACTTAATGACCTGTATATTTTGGGACCTGTTGTACACTTTGAAACTTTTTATCGAATGAATGTATGTTAAACCTTGAACAACCATTTTTATGCGTTGTCTATGATTGGAGTTATTGTGCTATCCCGTAACACTCTGAAAGACCCTTCCGCTGTACCGATACGAAAATTGAGAGTGGTACATAACTCTTACCAAAGATAAACAAATAAACAAACATCAAACATATAGGTGTCTAAAATGTACCACTTATTCAAACATTAAATAAATACTAAGAGGAAAGGGATTCCTCCTAATGCAAGCCTAGCAGCCTCTAGACTCTAGCCACTTCTAACATCATCCTTCTCAAATATCCCACCTGAAAATGACACTAAAATATGTCAACATAAAGTTGGTGAGAACATAGGTTTAAGTTATCAAAACATCTTAAGAAACCTTGACATCCGTTGTAAATAAGTTGAAGAAAACAATTTATCGTAATGGACCATAATGTGATAATCATGTTACATACTACTACAAACAAAGCACAATTATATCAGTCAAGAACACACAATAAGAACAATGCACCATGCTATATCAATCAAGAAGTATCCCGTCACACACACACAAGAACAATGCACCACACTATTCGGATCTTTCCCACACCACTAGTGGAAGATGAATCATATCCCCGTCGAGATATCTTTCCTCCGAGGAGACGATGCACAAGTACTCAGGACGGATCGTGCCCCACGCTCCACACACATCACAACTGGTCCCATAGACGCCCATACATCTATGTACCAACGCCATTCACAACCCAAACAAGATTTACATATCAAAACATATATCAAAGCACATATGAGAACACATAAGCACGCATGTCACAAAATAACACATCTATGTCCAAACATTTATAAAAATATAGTACCAAAACATTTTAGGAACACCAAAAGTGTCATCTCCATCACATACTAGAAGAAAACATTTAAAAACTCAGTGAAAATGGGACTATGAACTCACCTGATAGCAAAACAAGCTATCACTCCTGCAACCCTATAAAATCATACATGACACCCTTAGCTCAGTTCTTAACACCCAAGTTAAGTAACAATCAAGGAGATGAATCTAATCCCCCAAACCCCACTATCTAGTTCTCCTACTACAAGCAATTCTATACATAAAAATCCAGTTTTTCCCTGGTACGGTTTACTAGTCACTAAACGATCACATGAAGTGAACTTAACACCACTTGGCTCCTACCCTACTGGAGTTATGTTGTTATATGACCTAAGAACTCCAAAAACCAATTTTACTTTCTACTTAAACGTTTAACCCTTTTGTTTAGTCTCTACGCCAAAAGTCGTCTTCATAAAAGCTGATTTTCTGTACATGCTAAATGTTAGTCACCAAAAGCCCGACCTAAACACCATAACTTTTATTGAAAACCTTCAGTACTTTCATATATATTATAAAGAGTTCCCAAATCAAAAATCATTGGCTATCTCATTCGCTTGGTTAGATTTTGACTCAAATTCCCGAAATCCAAATTTATTCCTGAACATCACACTATTTTTGTAAAAATTATTTGATGACCTTCCCAAAAAATATTCCCGTGACTAATTACCTTATCCGAGACATCAAAATGCTAAACCCTAAATCGTAAAAATTATGATTTACTATAATACATATATGTACACATAAAATCCTAAAATAGCATCGTATTATATCATAGTTACATCCAAGTGAACTAATGAGCACGAACTAACCACATCATAACATTATATAATGTACCACGCAATACACGAACGATGACTAACATCCAATCCAAGGCTCAAATGTAAACAGAATGCACGTAAACGCACACTAAGCACATAATGAAAGTCAAACAGCTAAAAGTGACAAACCAAAAATCTAGGGTTGTCATAGTAGGGGCCTTTGGCGCAGCTCCCGGATCGGGGTTATCCAAAGTGATAGTTGGTGGTGGGGTATTATCGGGGGTGCCTGCCCCACCGAGAGATTGAAACATGTTTTGATTATTTGGCCCTCCTGCTTGGCCACCCTGAGGTTGGGCGGAGGTGATTAACCTATCACCAATGGACTTCCGATTCTCGGGATTCGTGTTCCTTAGGTTTCCCTGAAAGTGTCCCTTCATCATTGGGAGAGATTGAGATTGAGAATGAGTTTAGTTTAGTGTATCGGTCCCACGGATGGCGCCAACTTGTTGATACAAAAGTTGGATGATCCTTGCTTGACCCGAATTAGGCTTAGTTAGGCTGCGCTCCTGCTCTTGCATCAAGTGAATATCTTGTTGAGATCCTGCACACTAAAACACCACATGTTAAGCTTACCGTGGGAACGTATCCCATGATTAGGCTCTGGCATGAGAGTAAGTAATCGATTTAGGGTTAGATAATCGGCTATAGGTTGAGAGTATAGAGAATGTGATACCTTTGTGGAACCCTTGGGGGTTCCTTATATAGGCGGTAGAATCCATATTGGACTCTACCGAACCTTCGGCCTCAAGTAAGAGATAAGTATCATAACTAGGTTATTTGATATCTTCTAATTAAGGACAGTGAATATCCACTTACTTTAAGGTAAATCACAATCTTAGTTAAATTGGGATTTTGTCTAACCCTTGCCGCGTACGGCAGAAACGTGGGCCGCGCTTTGACACGTGCGGCCCATGTTACCCAGAGCCTGACCAATTGGATAACATATATCTAATCCAAATGTATTGGACTGAATGCGGATAGTACCAATGGGCCGGGTCCAAGACCCGGTTCGGGGACTATACATCATCAAATCAATTGATATTAAAAACGTCGATTCGGTTAATATTTTTAATATGGGGGAGAAAATGTGATTTAATATGGGAAATGATTAATCACAAATGGTTTTACTTAACGTGATAGCTCATCCCGACATGTGCGAAATGTTTTCGGATTCCGTGGCATATGTTAAGGGGGAGAAAAATGGATTTAGATATCAAAATGGATTTCATGGTGACATACACTTACCCAAAACATCTCTATTCACGACAGTGAAGATTGTGGTGACATAAGAATGGTAGGATAGGTTAAAGTCCAATGATTCCTCTAGAACCAGAGGAATCTTCTCAAGGACATTCCATAGCTAGAAATAGTAGTCCTTAGGAAAGATAGAGAAAGATTGTGAACGTAGCTGAATGCCGACCAAGTACTTAAGTTAACACTGGAACAATCAAAACAAGGTGCTAGTTATGATGTATTGGTAAACATTGAAGGGGTTGAAGAATGAAAAAGAATTGTAATGATAAAGGGTGAAAACAAAGAAGCCCTCCTTACAACCTTAGGCAGAAACTGGGTCAACACATATGCTATTGAGATCATTTTTAGTGATGCTCGATATTGAAGATAGACATCGTGGACCCAGTGATGCAATGCACAACCCATCCCAGCTAACTCAGATATCTATTAAAAGGTATTTGTTTTAATCACACATAGACAACGCATTATCTATCGATTTATTCACTCCGAATATATTGATATTGAAATGGTGGCACTCTTCTCCAGCCTCCGATCATTAAAAATCCAAAATGCACGATCGAGTCTAGAGACATTTGAGATCATCAAATATCTCATTAGGACACACTTCGATATTTCCTTGCTTCTTCACACACTGTGAAAAGTAAGAAAGATATTAAGAGTACTACACAAAATCTTCATGATCTTGCCTGAACATCTGAGTAATACGCAAGTATTTATGATGAAGATGGAAATCCTTCTTGAGCGGACTTTAAAAAGCTCATGCTAGGTGACTTGTGGGATTCTTTATGAATCAAACTTGTGAAAACTGGAAAGTAACAGTTGTTTAATTCTTAATTGAACTTAAACACGTTCCAGGCCTCTACGCAATATCTTAGTGATCTTGCCAGAACACTCAGAGTGACAACCTAGTGCTCACAGTGATGAGTGGAAATCCTTCTAGTGTTAATCTCAAACAGCACTTGGTAGGTAACTGGCAAGATTCAATATGAATCGAGCTCGTGACAACTGGAAAGCAACGATGGTGCGATTCTTTAATGAATCAAACTTGTTCTAGGAATCAGAATTGACGGCTTCAATCATACGGATAACTTTATCCAAATGATTCACTCTTTATGTTCGCAATTAGCTTTGGACGGCCGAGTAAAGAGAATGGGTTTACCCGCGAAATCTTGTCAAGGAGGTTCTTAATTGAAACTACCTGCCACAAGTACGATATTTTATATCGTCCAACGGTCTTCACCGACCGGAGGTAAAATGCTACCGTATTAGAATGAAATGTTCAATGCCATTTCATCCGTGTATATGCTTTGTTGCTAACTGTCTAATGCAGCATAACAAGAAGGTGACATTACGGTGTACTATACGAAAAGAAGTCGTCCTCGCATGCTTATACTTTATGAACTTAAGACTTCAACAAATTCTTGAAAGCCTAAAAGTCAAGTCTTCCGCTGTATCAAACTTTGAAGCCTTCAAGAATTATAAAGGTATAGGTATGTGGAACATGAAGTCACGAAGAGGCGAATATCACAAGTGATGAATGCACAAGGTCAAGGCAAGGAAACATGCTCATGACTAAAGTCAAAGATCTCATCAGCATATTCACAAGAACAAGATCGAAGACTCAAGCATAGTATTCTAGGTTTAAGATTTTGTAAAATGGTGTGACCTCCCTTAGGGGGAGATTGTTGGAAATACGTTTTCTAAAGAAAGTCTTGGTCACATCATGGTTAGCATAGATCACGAGCTATAGACTATTCAGGACATTGTAACTTGAAGTGACCTCCCTTAGGGGGAGATTGTTGGAAATACGTTTTTCCAACACATAGATATGAATATCATCATCCTGAGAGTCTGATGAAGAAGGTTCTTCTTGAGTACCTGACTTAGTTATACCAAACTCCTCACCTGCATTGTTAGTTTGACAATCCTTTTGCATAGAATAGTAATCCAAGGAATTTGTTAGATAATCCAAATCAAACATCCAAGCATAACCTATTATTGGGACATTGGGTTTATTTTCTAGGAAATTAATATGGGCATTTTCTTCAACCTTTTTAGATGCCAAATTATAAACCCTGTATGTTTTACTTTTCAATGAATATCCTACAAGATATCCTGGATCAAATTTTCCATCAAACTTCCCCAAATGATCAAGAGTATTTAGAATAGACACATGACATCCAAAAGGTCTTAAATGACTTATGGTTGGCTTAATACACGTCAAAAGTTCATAAGGTGTCTTATTTTGAGGCTTGGTCACTAAGACTCCATTTAACACATAACATGCAGTATTGATTGCTTCTGCCCAAAATGTATTTGGCAAAAGAGAATCAGCTAGCATAGTTCTAGCAGCCTCAATTAGTGTCCTATTCTTCCTTTCAGCTACTCCATTTTGTTGTAAGTCCTAGGATTACTAAATTGTCTCTTGATGCCTTTAGACCTACAAAATTCATCAAATTCAGCATTCTTGAATTCTGTCCCATTATTTGTCCTAATGATTAAGACTTGTTTAGTGAACTGCTTTTCAACTAAAGTGATAAGGTCCTTAGGTAAATCATTGGTTTCACTCTTAAGAGCTAAAAAGAAAACCCAACTTGTTGGAAATTCACTTTATGTGACGACATTTAAGAATTCCCATTAGTTATCATAGTCACTCACGTAAATACTAGACTAGGAAACTATGTATAGTGTAGGCGCGTGAGTGACTATATATACCCCTCTAAGGCTTCCAAGGAGGGATTGTTGGTTGTGTTTTCTATTTTCATTTATAAAATTTGCCTTTATCTCTCTTGAACACCTTCAACCTCTCTCTCTAACTCATCAGTGGCTACCACCACTATATACAACCCTACTAGACCACCAAAGCAAACCCACAATTGGCATCAGAGCTGACGGTTCAGTCATTGGATCGTTAGTGTTTTTTATTGTTTATTTTGGTGGTCTAATATTTTTTGGTCTAAATCTGATATATTTTTGTCTTGGTGGTTTGATTGTAGTCCACAAATTTGTCACTGTTTTTTGTCTCATTACTGTTTATATCTTTTTTTGTCTCTGAATACATTCTTAGTCACGTGGGTTTATCATTCCTATCGGTTTCATTTTCTTTCATGGTCAAAGTTAGATCAGATTCGGTATTTCCATTGTTTTTGCGTTTCTTTATTATTTTTATGAAGATGAAGATAAGATCCAGAAATCTCAGATCCAGAAAACAAAGATCCTAAAAATCCGGAAAAAGGACAATATGGATAAGATTTGACATTGCGATGATGTTGGTAAGATTTGACATTGTGATGATGTTGGTAAGATTTGAAATTGTGATGTTATGTTTCACATGTGTCATTGCGATGTGTGTACTCAAGACATTGCAACAGTGCTCTGACAAGACCATTGCGACAGTTTAACAAAACCCGAAAACCAAGACCATATCACACCCATACTCATTCGACAACTCAAAACCAAAACCAACTCTATTAACTCCGACTCGAACTAATTCCCTTCGTCTCACATCTCAAACAAATCCTACTCTATTCCTCTCAATATCTCCTAAAGACTCAAACAAAAAATTAAATTGATCTCAGATTTATAATTTTTTCGTATGTTGACATGCTAGCCATAATCTCATCAGATCCATACACGAAATATATATCATCATTGATCTTTGTGGGTTTTTAACCAACACGCATCTCGAATAGAACCTACCGGAGACCCTAATGGATCTTGAATATGATATCATCTCATGTTCATCATGTATATGTGGTGATAACAGTTCCAAATGAACCCAATTTGATTCATATGAAACCGATTAGAATCTTATCAATTTGATCTGTGTGATTCATTTTGGAATTCATATGGTGGGTTTTAGATGAGATCGAGGTATAAGATGAGATGGAGGATCTGCTTGTTATTGTGTTGAGATTGGATTGTATTGATGAAACAGACGAATGAAGTATATATCAGATTTGGGAGAAGGGGATATAAGAAAAAGAGGCGGATGAAGTCTGTGATTAGGGTTACAAAAGATTAGGGTTTGGTGGGTCTTATATACCACTAATTTCTATAATGACCCGGGTTATTATTTTTTTGTGAGCAGCGTTTTATTCCAACTCTTTTGGGCCATGTTTTTTTTGTTTATACAAAAATTGGTTTCGATTCTCATATATATCCGTATTTTGACCTCCCACAACAAATGGGACTTTCTTTTATTGGTAACGGGCTGAGATTAATATAAAATGGGAAGAATATGTCTACAGTTGTCAAAAAGCAACGTAGCATATCTTAATATTGCAGCAACCGACACTGACTTGACTACTATCTTCAGTATGATATTAGTTTGACTTTGGCAAATGATTTAAAATCATGCACATATAGGGAGTATAGTGATTGTCTCTGATATGAGCAAAAACTCATATCAATTTATCAACAAATCACCCTAAAACACAAGAATAATACCTAAACTTTGTGCTATAAAGCGGAATTATGTGGTATGTTTTGTGTTTGTGTGCAAATAGGTAAGAAGGATGCATTTTCAAGCAAACAAGAAGAAAATAAAGTTAATTGGACGAAAAAACAAAGAAGGATCAAGAGTGACAAGACTTTGAAGACAAAGGACCTATCTTGACAATCTGCCAAAGATGAAGGACCAAAAGTGTATATTTGCCAAAGTCAAGATCAAAGTCAAACATGGTCAATGATGAAGTCAACCAAGTCAAAGGGTTTAAAAGTTCAAAAATGCAAGTGGAAGGACTGAAATTGTCAAAGAAATGAAGATTATAACTTAAATCACAAAACTGCCAAGTACAAGGGCCATTTCTGCCATTTTTGGAAAGTCATGTTGTGCTTGATCCGTGTTTAAAGGCTTCAACCAATGGGAAGCAAGGAAACAAGAGTCTTGGATCGCCAGCTGGCCACTAACAGCAGCCAAACAATTAATAAACCGAATCTCAACAGTGCCTCCACTACTTCTATTTTCAACCAATAGAATTGTGCCACTCAATAATACCTTTTATCCAATTTGGATAACGATCCGTGTGATAACTTCTTACCCAATAAGAAAGTGCCACGTGTTCATCTTCTTCAACAAAGAACCAGGGGACGGGATTGAGCTAGAATGCATTTCAGAAGATGATATAAACATCAAAGTTGATCAAAATCAAGAGACGAATACAACCCAACAACTCAATTAACATGAAATCATTTCAATCAAAAATCCCCAAAAGTGTTCTTCACCTGCAAAACTCAATCAAGCAGAATTGTCCACGTGGAAGCAATTGATTGGTTCTGACACGTCACCAACCCCAACTACTTCACATTTCCATTCTATAAATAGGCATAGGCATAGGAGTTCTCATTTGTAGATACGTAGCTTAAGTGTGAAAACACACACACTTAATTTCTTTCTCTCATTCCTGTTAGAAAGATAGATATCAACAACTCTCAAGTGCTTGACACACACTTGAGAGTCTGTTAGGTAGTTATAACAATCTTGTAACAACTTTTCCATTACAATTCAATAAAATTATAAAAAATTCCTTCAATCTTCTTACTGTTTTGTTATACTGTTCAATCTCTATTGATATATGTTGTTTTTAGTGATCATAACTTGATCACTAGAAGCTAATTTGAAGACTGAAGCTGTTCTTTCCATTCAGAAGCCTTAGTTGCAGAGTTGAGTAGCTGTTGTAGTTGATATGATGATGATAATGGTTGTAGATGATTGTAGATGGTAAATGGTGGTGATTAGTGGTGGTTTAGTGTTCTCTTAGCAGATTAAAGGAGGCTCAGCGCCTGCCTTCTCCTACAATGGAGGCTTCAATTGCTAAGGTGTAAATTTTCCTATTTTTGTTCCACTAAAAAGTTGATTGTATGCTCAATTCCTAGTGTAAATGAAATTGCCTGCATGATCAAATGCGTTTAGCTAGTATTTGAACTGATTTTAGTGTTTGAGTAGCTAAATTGTAGCTTAATACTTGCTCATTAGCCTTATTCTTGTCTTGTTTTCAGCTTTATCAGTCATTTCAGCTTATTTGATCATATTGAGTTCTAGCTTGTTAAACTATTTGCTTTTAGGTAATTTGCACTTCATTCTAGTTATAAAACTTAGTCTGATATTACCTTTTACTCAGTCTAGACAATTGCTTTAAATTCTTTCATAAAAGTTTGTTAGAGTTCAGTAAAGTAGTGTTTGGAATTAGCTTGCAAGTTGTTTTCAAGTGTTAGTAATTGGTTCATTTTAGTTCAATTCAAGTCATTGAGTCATAATAAACCAAGTTTAGTAGTTTTCAACTCATTTCTTAAGTCAAAAAGGCAATTGGCACAAAAAAAAGTCTGGGTCAGTCTTTGTAGAAGAGTATTCAGAAAAGTCCTTGATTTCAATCACTTAGCATTACTTTGTTTCTTGATGAAATTGTATGAAACCAGTTCTCATCTGTCACTTAACATCTGAACTTTTAGCTTATTCAAGGAAATTATACAGTATCTTGATTTGAGTGAGAAATAAGCATTTAAATAAGCACTTGATCATTTGTCATTCCCTATGATAAATAGGATTACTGATTTCTCATATTGACATTTCCACTTCAGAAACTTGTTAATTTTCTTTCATAAATCAATCCAAAAAGTGCTCCTTGATAAGTTTTAAGATTTTCAGGTTTTTGGAATTTTGGTCAACAAAAGTCAACATAAGCTCAATTTAGCTTATTTTCAGTTTTAGAGCTTATTACTGGATCATTTTCTTTGAGACTAGATTTTCCAATCTTCTTGTGAGCTGTTTAACAAGTTTCTTCAATAAAATCAAGTTGTGCATGTGTAGCTTATTAGATAGCTTATTTTGAGCTTATTTGAAATTGCTTATTAGAGTTCTAGCCAGTTTTAGCTTATTTCCTTTGACAAGTCTAGCTTAATTTTAATTTTAAGACTTTTGGAAGTGGTTTGAGCTTATTTGGTCAAGAAACGAGCTTAAACGAGCTTATTTTAGTCCTTAACCCGTTTTTGTTTAAAAAGTTCTTAAAATTGCCTTCTAGTCCCTGGAGTATTAAACAGTTTCTATTTTAGGCTAAACTTCCAAGTAATTAGGTTTTGCAAAAGTTAAGTCCTTGTATTTCCAAGTTTGTTAAAAAGTGGTTAGTCAGTTTTCAAATTAGTTAAAATTTAGTTACTTTGTTTGATAATTTTCACATTTAGTCCATTTAGTTAACTGTTTTTGCATATATAGTCCCTAGACTTTTTGACTTTGTATTTTTGGCATTAATTTTTCATTGAATTTACATTTTCAGTCCTTATATTTTGTAGAATTTACATTTGAGCATTTAATTGAATAAATACTTGGTTTGTGCACTTTGTTTTACGTATAAATAGACTGTATTTTTTATTTTAGCAAGGATTTGTTTGAATTAGCTATAGAATATCCAAATACTTTACCAACCAAAAACAATTAAAAACTCGATCTTGTTAGGACTTTCAATTTGTTAAGAATTGAGAAAACGAACTTCAACTATACACATTTTAAATGGCGCCGCTGCCGGTTCTTTGACTTTACTAGAGACTATCGATTGACGGTTTTCATTAGCTTTTGGGATCCGTTCACCTAGTGAACGTTATTTTTACATATCATAAATCAAAAACAAATAAAAAATCAAAAATATAAAAATATATTAAAACTAAAAAATTAACAAAACAATTCTTTTCCTAAAGAATTGACCAAACAAATTAAAAAACCCAAAAAGCAATCTTTTTCCTAAGAGATTGCACCCAAAAATATATATTATTGGATTCTCTCGGTTTTTATGTACATATAGTATTTTCTCTTAAAAACTCATAAATACAAAAATATTTTCCGTATATTATTATAAGTAAATACGTATACGTATAAGAACAACCAATTCACATATTCTCCATAAGTATTGCCAAGGCAATACACCGTGTTGAGGGGCGTTCCGGTCCTTGACACGTGTATCGATCAAACAAAATAAAGCAAGAATAGATATATACTTCCAATAAGCAACAATTCGAAGAATACAAACAACTAAGTGAATAGAAAGGCGATGTGCTATAAAATGCCATCTAAGGGTCAATAGGTACTTAAGTGCTTCGCCCCACCTAACCCCCCGTTCACTTGTGAGTATTCTAAGAAGGAAGGCTTCATTGGGGGTCTTGCACCCAAGTAGTACATACGTATATTATTATTTTCTTGTGGATATTTCATATTGAAACTCGAAGGGGATAATCCTTTTCTCTTCAAAGTCACACGAGAGCTTCTCTCTCATTCCTCGTATTGAGTTGCATGCTCACTCGCGGGCGTGCACAAATACCGATTAGTGTACAACCCCTTCCTCCGAAAAGGAAGAAAAAGAGAAAGAGTAGGAACACCACCGTCCATCAAGCCGATCACGAGAATCGTGCTTTGATTCATCCACAACAAGAAGCCATGGCTAGAGTTGATACTCATTCTTTGATGGAACGTTTGCAATCCAATGTTCACGGATATGCCGATGCTATCAAGATTCCCGATATTCCCGCAAATTCATTTGAGCTAAAAACGGCTATGATTAACTTGGTTTCAAACACACCTTTCTATGGAAACAAGAATGATAATCCTCATGATCACCTTAAGAGATTTATTGCTCTTTGCAACACCATTAAGTACAATGGAGTTCCCCATGATGCCATTAAGTTGATATTGGTGCAATTTTCACTAGAGGGTCCGGCTAAGCATTGCTTAGATACACAACCACCCGATAGTATCACCACATGGGATGGTTTCACTACTAAGTTTTTGAACAAGTTCTTTCCCCCATCTAAGACCACGGCTTTGAGGAACTTAATTATAGGCTTTCAACAAAAACCTAGTCAAACCTTTAGTGATGCTTAAGAGGAGTTTAGAGAGTTATTGAGGATATGCCCTAACCATGGATTGGATGATGTTCACCAAATCAATACTTTCTACAATGGCCTTAAACCTCATCACCAAGACTCACTCAATGCTTCCGCGGGAGGGAATATTCTTCTTAATCCATTCAAGAGGCTTGGGATATTATTGAAACCAAAGAAATGGTTCAAACCAACACACAATTTGATGAAAGAGTCCATGTCATTCAAGAAGGAAGTTCTAAACCATTGGAGACTCAACTCATTTCATGCATTCAAGCATTTACTCAAGCTCAAAAGGAAAGTTAAACATTAATACAAAACACTCAAAAGATGCAAGAAACAATGATGAATGACTTTATGAAGCTTTATATAGGAAATCGTTCCACAAATGATGTGCATGCCATTACTCTTTCTTGTGTGACTTGTGGAGGTCCTCATTCCTATGAACAATGTGATAAGGTGCAAGGTTATCAAGGGGAATGTTATGCTTACCAAGAGGAACATCCTGAACACTTCAAGCCAAATATCAATCCCAATAACCTTTCTTACAAGTCCCAAAATTACCTTACTCCACCGGGATTCGCACCCCAACCACCCACCCAACTTCAACAAAATACTCCTCAAGTGTTACAAAGGAATCAGGTCAAAGACCACCTTACCAAGGGAATAACTATAGACCACCAAATACCTTTTACAATCAAGGAAATACCTTTCAAGGTAACAATCAAGGGTTTTACAATCAACCTCCACCTTTCCAACCCCAAGGTTTTCAAGGAAATGTGCCACAAGATTATAACACAATTGAGCTTCTTCACAAAATAAATCAAGAGAATGAAAGGAGGTTCCAAGCTAATGAGAAAAGAATGAGTGAAATGCATGAAGAATCAAATAAGAAGTTTATGATGCTTTTTAATCAATGACAACAAGGGGCTTTGCCATCAAACACA